>JALBYF010000004.1:0-414703 GCA_023212725.1 Tranzscheliella williamsii | reverse complement strand
CCGCTGTCAATTTGTATCTGCCGCTCACCAGGTTGTATTTTGAGCAGACCCATAATGACAGTCGGCTGGTATACGAAGTTGGTGAGGCAGGTGGCAGAAGGATTGGCTGTGGATATGGCGGCTCTAGTGGTTCTAGTGGTGCTGCAGACGTGGATGATGATCTTGATGTGTGTGGTGATGCTCCTGATGCTGTTGGTATGGTTGGTTCTGTTGATGTGGTTTCTGCACCAGCACATTTGCTCAGCTTCTGGTGTTTTATGACAGCTGCAATGGACCTGCATACCTGGCCACATGGACATGCAACAAGCCCAACAGCTGCAGCTACATCAGGTGGAACAGCAACATTTTTGTGACAACGGCGGATGTGATCAAGTATATTGGTTGCTGCAAAGCCAAAATGGCAGAGTGGGCAGATCAGGGTGGCCATGACAGTGATGAAGTGAGATATGTTGGACCAAATTCCACAGCACATTGCTGCAAATACAATCTTATAGTTGCCGCTCTTGTTTGTATTTTCTGCTCTAATCTGGTACTTGCCACTTTATCTTTGTAGTTGCCGCTGTGCTCTTGTATTGGCTGCTGTGCTTTTGTAATTGCCACTGTACTTTTGTAGTTGCCACTGTGCTTTTGTATTTACTGCTCCTTATTGTATTGGCCCCTGTACCTTTGTATCGGCCCCTGTACCTTTGTATTGGCCCCTGTACCTTTGTATTGGCCGCTATGCTTTTATAATTGCCACTGTACTTTTCTATTTGGACCCTTAAAAAATTCCAAAAAATGCAGGGTTGACGGGAGAATTGGAACCCTGAACATAGTTCAATGCAAGCTCACAGTCATGATAGTGAGTATTCTAGCCTCACTCTCCCTCAACATTTTGCTAACTCATTTAGATATCCAACTCCTAACACTCTTTGTGGTTTCTGCAGTTTTGATACTCTGCCATCCATATGAGCCTGCCCTTCAAGCTCCAGTGCTGGGGTCTTCAGCATGTCCTATGACAGAGAGGTGATCAAAGTGGTGGTGAAGGAAGGAGGGGATCACGATGGGGAGCGAGAATATACACGCTGAGAGTGATGAGGGTTTTGACACAAATGGTCTGTGCATGAAGGACAAAAGGGAGTCAGCCGAAAGGACAGAAGCTCGGATCGCATGAGGATTGTGGAATCGGGAACATGAACGCAAACTCGTTGAGAGGTCAATGGTTCAAATCGCGACTTGGACAGCTTTTCGCTGGGCCACGCTTTACCGCGTGACAGCGTTAAAGATTATCTTCCAAGCCGAGGTACTGTTCTGACCAGACTAGAACCGCTCGGGACATCATATGCCTGTCTGAGATCACACAATAGTTGGTCTTTGCGACTCCTCTACTGACAGGTTCGCAGATCTGCGGAGCAAGCGGAGCAGCCAAGACCTTTGGCCTACCGTTGTGGCTGGGTCAGTCACAAAGATTACTTTGACAGGTGAAGCGGATGTGTATGTACAAACGTGGAGATGTTTTGCCTTCGGGTTAAAACAGACTATCAATAGGTTTCGTTCCTATTGTCGTGGTACATAGAAAGGCAAAAGGCACTCTAAAGGATATGGGAGGGGTGCGAGAATGAGAGTGCGCAACATTGTCAAGACACCTCGCATATTTGCAGCTACCTAGGGCTGACAACACTTTCTAGTCGCAAAGGCGGGTAGGGAGATTGCAGCGCATCGTAGGTACAAAGGATATGGAGTATGTTAACTGTCCAGCGCACCCGCTGATTCACCCACATACGTTGAAGGGTATACAACGTGGCCCACAATCTCTGCCTTCCGCAGAAGAATCGTCAGTTAAAATGAAGTTGTCACCCACCTTGACGAGAACAGTAGCCGGCCGTAGCTGCGAGGATGAACCCTGTGAGTAAGAATTATAGAATTCTTGTCGCACACACGCAACAGGCGCTCTACACTGATATTCAAGAGCGATGCTAGCTTGATCACTCGGTGAATGGGGTAGTGGCATTGCCAAAGGCGTACTCTGTACGGGAAGAATAGCGATGCGCCCCTATTGCGGTCTTCGCTTTGCTCTGATGTAAAGATTGGTGGGGCGGATGAGCTGGAACTCGGGATCATATTCAATAGGTTCATCGCCGATCCTGGTGATGTCGTAGTATCTGACAATGGTGGCCAAAAACATGCGCAACTCTTGCAGCGCGAAAGCGAATCCAATGCAAGATCGACCGCCGGCGGCGAAGGGCATATACTCGTATCTAGACAGTTTTAGCTCGGGTGTCCATCTCTCTGGCATGAAGCGTTCTGGGTCGTTCCAAATTTTGGGATGGTAGTGAATCGAGTAGAGGGCCGAGATAACGACTTCACCTTTGTTGATCACGTAGCCGCCGGGTAGAACTGCCTTGTCAACTTGGGCGGTGCGGCCGGGGGCAAAGCTAGGGCCGTGCATTCGGAGTGTCTCCTTTAGAAATTGCTCGGTATAGGTCAGCTTTTCAAACACAGCAGGGGTGAAGTCCGTCTCTTTCGTAATGTCGTTATCAACGAGCTCCTGGAGGACTTTTTCCTGGCAGCCGGGATACTCAGCGAGGGCATAAAGGAGCCAGGCCATTGCTGAGGATGTGGTTGTAAAACCAGCACCAATCAGCACCGAGAGGTTCGAGAGCAGAAGATCATGAGGCATCTTGTCTCCATTTTCATCGGCAGCGCGAAGGAAAAAGTCGGCGAGGCAGTCGGCATCTAGAGCAGCGTTCTCGAGATCGAGATCCGGACGGGGATTCTTCTCGTGTGCGTCTTTGATGGTCTGAAGCTGCCCCTCGAGTAAGCTTTGAAACCTGTCGGTACCCTCTCGGAGATGTTTTCCCGGCCCAAAGGGCAACTTGCCATACCACTCGCCTCGGGACGTGACCTGCTTGTTGTAACCAAGGGTTGCCACAACGTTTGTTACCAGTTCATCCAAGGGAGACTCGGGGCTATCGAGATGGTGAAGGTCGCGCAGCAGGGTGAACTTGCCGATGACTTGGGAGGCGATCTTGAGCGTCAACGAGTAAGCATTGAAAGACTCGTTTCTGTCGTCTAGGGTGTCCAGTACGTTAAAGACCTTGAGCAGCTCCTCGTGGGTCATTTTTGCATAGTGTGGGATCGCCTTTCCGGTCTATTTACAAGGGCGAGGGACAGAGGTTGTCAGCAATCTTCGTCGTTTTTGCATGATGGTTGGCTTCTGGAAAGTGTTCAAAACTTACCATGGCGGCGCTGGCATACTTGTGGGCTACGACCCAATTCTGGTTAGTGTCACCGAGGAAAACGGCATCGTTGTTGCGAATACCGTAAAGCGGATGGCTAGAGTTGATCTCCTTAGAGAAGTATGGGCTCTCAATGAGGATCTGCTCGGAAACCTGCGGACTGTTAGTGAGGTAAACGGTCTTGCCGAGCACTTCAGTCTTGATCACGTCACCGTACTTGCGGAAGAGGCGACCATGATTGCGGAGGTGATCAGGAAATATCTCATAGTAGTTGCCCAGGACCGGCAGTGGGGGCGGCCCCTGCGGTCTGCGGATCGAATTGCCATCAACGGCGACGGCCACTGGCTCAAGCGAGTCAATAATGGCGTCGACGGCCTCTAGGGTCTGCCCTTTGGAAGAGGCGAAGCTGGCAGACTTGTAGGTGGTAAGGTTGAGCGCCTTCGCCACCTCCATTTGCAACTTCTTGTACGTGTCTGTATTGTGTACTTGGACCTCCTTCGACGTGGAGGCCTCTTCGCCGAGGTAGTAAAAACGTTGAATCGCCATCTCGATGAGGTGCGGGCAGTGACAGCCAAGAGCTAAGGCTATAGCAACCGTAGATCGGGCAAAGAGCGGAAAGTATTTTGGTGTGGAAGCAGGGATCCAAAGACGAACCCAGGTGCTCCTTTTAATCAGTCGTGGCTCGACTGGACATCCGGAGCACGGGACGGATCGAACCTGACCAACAAACAGGTAGACCTTGGCTTACACTCTACCCTTGGCCGATCCTCAAAGCTTTCCGGCTTAGCGCTCGTAACCACACCCGAGCGGCAGCTGGTCACAGCTTACACATGACACATGACAGCCACCCGTTCAATGCACACGTTGTAGCTACGTCTGTATGGCAATATGGCAATCTCCCAGAGGATGACATCGGAGGCGGCAGACCGCGAATCGGCAGACCGAGTGCCGGTAGATCGAGAATTGGCAGACCGAGGCTTGATCGTTGCCAGCATTTCTTGTCTAAAGCTTATACGGCTTGGCGGACATTGGCAATCTTGTTGCTGGGTGACACGGGCCCGAACGGTGTCGTAACTGTGCTGTGGCGTTCGAAAATAGTAATAATGGTCTATGACGCGGATCGGAGTTGCGCAAGTGCAACATTCCTCAGTCGGAGAGACCCAGGTTTTTCGTTTCGGCAGATACTGCAATGATGTACTTCAGGCGTACTTCAGGCCACCGGTGCTGCCCACTTCCGGGCCCGGTATTGACCTTCAATCCATGTCGGCCCTGTTTGCCGATAGTCACGGCAGATGAGAAATCAGCGATTTACGATGACAAACCGCGAAGAGCGCAACGGAAGATGTTATTGGCTTACTTGCTCTCTTTTCCTCCGGGCATTGATCATGTCGCAACCGGGTCATCAGCCTTCGTTCACGGAAACTCTTCGACAGGTCCCTTGGTGTTTATTATATCAGAAGAAGCTGCAGCCAATCTTTCGGGCCCCCCAAACCTACCGAGCAGCCCTGTCGCCTTCTTGCCTATTTCTCCCCCTTCAAGTATCGGAGAGCAGCTGTATTCGCATCATGTCGAAAACAGAAACCAAAAAGATCTCCAAGGAGGAGCTAGCGAAGCACAACACGAAAGACGACCTGTGGTTCATTATCCACAACAGGGTGTACGATGTGACCAAGTACAAAGAGGAGCACCCTGGCGGCCTGGATGTCTTGGCGCAATACGCGGGCGAAGATGCGTCCGAGATGTTCGAAGCGACGGGACACTCTGACGAGGCGAGAAAGAAGCTGGACCATCTCATCATTGGCGACCTTCGCGACGAGGATCAGACCGACGCCATCGAAGTCTTCCATAAAGTCTACCCCGATACGCACAACCCTGATAGGAAACCGCTCGGTCCCCGCTTCTACGCGCTCTTCCTCGGCCTCACAAGCATTGTGGTTTACGGCGCTCGGAAGGTAACGTTAAGATATCACCTCTACCAGCACATACGTCACTGGATCTCCCGTCCCTTTAATCAAGGTGTGCTGGCCGCAACCTTGTTATCGCTGAGCGTCACCGGATATGTGTTTGCCAAAGTCCTCAAGTACATCGTGCCCCATCCCGAACACAGTAAGTATCATTATTTGTCCAACAATACGCGCGTTGCGCGAAGCTGACCCTGCGTGGTGTTCATTACCCATTTTATTGTCACCTTCCAGAGCCTCAACCAATCTATCGCGTCGACAACAAGCCACACTTGATCAGAGACACAGTAGGCGTTCCAAAGCGTTCCCGGGACGTTTGCCCGCTTGACAAGACAGCAACACGGAAGCTGTTACTCCAGGAGAGGGTGCAAATGTCGCACGATACCTATCGATTCACCTTCGCACTGCCTCATAAGGACGGAACTCTGGCTATTCCGGTCGGTACACACATTGTGATCGACGAGAGCATCAACGGGGAGACAGTGAGCCGGTCCTACACGCCTGCCTCGCCTCCGTTCTCGCGTGGGTCGTTCGACCTGGTGGTTAAAGTATACCCAGATGGCAAGATGGGGCCGTGGTTGGAAAGCCTGACGCCTGGTGAGGCAAAGGTGGCCTTCCGTGGGCCCAAAGGCCAGATGGACTACCATCGCGGCTGGGCCAAGTCAATCGTCATGATTGCAGGCGGCAGCGGCATCACGCCCATGTTCCAGCTGCTGCTTTCCATCTGCGAAGACGACGAAGACAATACCAAGATCACACTGCTATATGCCAACAAGACTGAGGCAGACATCCTGCTACGAAAGGAGCTTGACGATCTTGTAGCCGAGAAACCACAGCTCAAGGTGGTTCATGTTCTGAGCCATGCTGAAGATAGCTGGAAAGGCAAACGTGGTTTCATCAACAAGGACATCATTCAGCCGCATGTCGTTAACCCCAGTGACCACGACAACAAAGTACTCCTTTGCGGCCCCCCACCCATGGTCAACGCGCTGAAGCAGCCCATTGTCGAACTCGGCTACGATCCACCCAAGCCACTGAGTACGATGAAGGATCAGACTTTCGCCTTCTAGCGGACAATACGCATACGTAAATACCGCTTCCTTTTGGCGAATCATCTACATAAGACTACACACGCACAAAATACAATACGCGCCCCCTCATTGAAAACTATATCTCGTCGAGTCCTGTACTAGACACGATCGCTGACCCGGAAGGTACTATTAAAGGGTGCTTCCAGACAGTCCGCCAAAATGCTTGTTTGACTGGCAGGAGAGACACGGCTTGCGCATGCTCAAGCGAAACGGAATGGATCTGCCCAACTAGCTGACTCGGGCAGGGGATGATGGGCCTCACTATTACAACTAGGGTTGCAGAGACAGGGATGGTATGCGGAGCGGTGACGTAGGCGCTATCTGATCCCGGTAACGGTGGAACATTTGTGCCGGAGGGCGAAGATCTCGGTACAGAATTTGCAAAGTCCAGGCGGGCGGTGTGCCCACCTTACCGACACCGCCTCGCGGCGCAAGTGCACATGCCGCCATGGAAACAGGGAAAAGATTCGAAGGCATGTGGATGATGACCAATGCCTTCCATATCGTGGATTAAGAGGCAACTGGCGGGTTCCCAATTCATCCGGGCCCGGTCGTCCAAATGCCGGTGGTGTCGCGGCATACACCCAGCTTGCGGTGAAGATTTCGAAAAATTTCCCTTACATATCTAGGGCCCCCACCCGGAAACGGTTGTCATGTAAGAGTTCGCTGTCGATTTACGCTCACTGAGCGTATGGCCGAAGGTATTCCTCCGTCGTACGGGTATGCGGACCCGCCAATACGATGGCGCCTTCGCAGCACTTGGGCCGGGCTTCGTGCTCGCCACATCCGGTCACTGCTTAGGCCCCTTTGCTTCCGGTCTGACCCCATAGTGTCACCATTCCTCCCGTCCTTTGGCGGCTTCCAACGCAGCCCTGCTGCTCCATCCGGAAGTATTGCTGACAGAACACAGCTCTCGTATCGCTCCGTCATCAAGCTGACAAGCATGTTTGACTTGACAGTCGGCTATCGAGGGTCTGTATGTTACAATTACCGTTGTAATGACCTCTGTTCCTCCGGTGGATCTGTGATCTTGATCCAAATCCTCCTCGGCGCCGAGCCTCGTATCGATACAAGCATATTGCCGCGATCTTTCTGTGTGGCGACACGACAACCTGCTTCCGAGTTTGAGAGAGCGTGTTCCCGGCTTCTTGGCGAGCCGGATACAGTGCTACTATTACAAAGAGGAGGACAGCAACAGAATGGATGATATCATGTTCTCGAAGCCTGCTTGTACCATCCTGGACACCCGGGCGAAGTTGATAAAAGGGATGCCTCCATCCATTCGGCCTATACAGCCGCTACCATCCCTTTCCACTGTGCCACATTGTGCCATTTTTCGAGTCCTCTCCGCCGTCTCCAACATTGTCAAAGCATGACATCGCAAATCGACACCAATATTGAAGGCAGAGCCCATGTGGTGATTGGGGCTGGCACCCTTGGCCGGAGGATCGCACTCATGTGGATCACCGATGGCGGCCTGGTGCACCTGTACGACTCGAACGAAGCTGCGCTAAAAAGCGCCAAGGCTTATGTTGACGAGGCGCTGCCCGAAGTCTTGTCCGACATTGTGCCTAATACCAAGGTGGGCGAGCTGAAACTCTTCACAGACCGCGCCAAAGCGCTCGAGAACGCCTGGCTAGTTACCGAGGCCGTACCTGAGATCCTGAAGCTTAAGATCGACCTCCTGGGCGACCTGGACAGTGTTGTGCCACCCAACGTCATCATTGCTACTAACTCGTCGAGCTATACTTCGACCGAGATGATTGAAAAGGTCAAACACAGGCACCGCATCGTCAATACGCACTACTACATGCCGCCGCAATCGCTTCCGGTCGAGATTATGCCCAATCGCTGGACCGATGCTGCTGTTGCGCCGCTATTGATTGAACAGAACCGGCGACACGGATTCTTCCCCTTCCACGTCCGTAAGGAGTCCGTCGGCCTTATCGCCAACCGTGTTTGGGCTGCCATCAAGCGCGAGAGCATCTACGTCTATGCCGAGGGCGTCGCAGAGCCTGCTGAAATCGACGATATCCTCCAGAAGGTGTTTGGCTTTCGAAGCGGGCCCTTCGCTGGTATGGATGGTGTTGGCCTTGACGTTGTCCGCGACATCGAGCGCCATTATCGTACCCTCCGTCCTGGACTGCCTGACCTCGTCATGGAGTGCCTCGACGAAAAGATCAGCCAGGGCAAGCTTGGAAACAAGACTGGCGAAGGCTTCTACAAACACCCCGCCACGAATGAGCACGTGAAAGAGTCTGCCCGACCCGACCGCCTCTTGTACCTTGACATCTCAAAAGGTCAGCTCAACATCATAAATGTCGATGGTAGCGCCAAGAAGACGCTGGTCGAGGGGCTACACTCGCTGCCGGACGGGGTGCAGATTGACTCTCGTGGCATCGTCTATCATACCAATATGGGCTCGTCTGGTGCTAGCGACGACGGCAGCATCGCTCGCATCGACCTCTCCTCCAAAGAAACTAGCAAGTCCATTGATATCGTCGTTCCGGGCAAGACGCACACACCCAAGCAGATCCACCTCGATGAGGCAGGCGGGAAACTCTACTGGAGTGACCGAGAGGGGGGCCGGCTCCAACGCAGCAATCTTGACGGCTCCTCGCTTGAGACGCTGTACGACGCTGCGCCCAGCGAGGCACGTCCGCTCACCGACGGTACCAAGTGGTGCGTAGGCATCACCATCGACACCCACCGCGGTCTGATCTACTGGACACAAAAGGGCACCAGCAAAGGCTCCCTTGGCCGCATCTTCCGCGCCAACCTCGAGATTCCTAGCGGCGACACGCCTGAACGCCGCTCCGACATTGAGACGCTCTTTCATAACCTCCCCGAGCCCATCGACCTCGCTATTGATGAAAGCTCCCAGATCCTCTTCTGGACCGACCGCGGGGACCCTCCCTTCGGCAACACGCTCAACCGTGCTGACGTTTCCGCAGCTCATGATCCTGCCAACAAGGCAGACGGCTCCAGCTCCGATCACGTCATCGCCGAACGATTCCACGAAGCCATCGGCCTGGCCATCGACCCCAAAAAGAAGGCGATTTACGTTTCTGACCTCCTCGGGAGCCTCTGGAGTGTAGACTACGACGGCAAGAACAAGAAGCAGATTGTCGTCGATGAGGGGAACTTCACCGGCATCTGCCTCGTGTCGAGCTCATCCTAAAGTCCCAGCACACCGCTTTTTTCTATGTTCATACCTTGCTTCTCAGTTAACGCACACACACACACAACATAGATACTGCCTATACAATCCACTCATTGAAGCTGCCTTTCTCGTGCAGGCGTTGCGCTCAGTCTGAAATGGCGGGATGATGTCTGGGACTTAGGCAGACAAGGAAGCGTGCACACGAGCTGCGATGAAGACTTTGCGCGCATGGGCCCTCCGCCGTGCTCCGAGCGTAGCCGGGTTGTGCACACTCACAGAGGGACAATAG
Organism: Tranzscheliella williamsii; assembly: GCA_023212725.1. Classification (NCBI taxonomy): domain Eukaryota; kingdom Fungi; phylum Basidiomycota; class Ustilaginomycetes; order Ustilaginales; family Ustilaginaceae; genus Tranzscheliella; species Tranzscheliella williamsii. The sequence goes on along the minus strand of JALBYF010000004.1, from coordinate 404,981 downwards.
GCCGCCGGAAACCGGCAGAAATAGATACGGAGGGCCATAGAAGTCCACCAGTGAGGTTTGTACTACCGCTGGCCCACTGCATCAACCCTTGAGCGTACCGATTTTTCCATTGGTGGGTTCATTTTGTCAACAAATGATTACTGTGTGTTCAACGCTTGTCATACAGGCCTGTAGAGATGTCAGAGGTCGTCAAATTCGACTAAGCCTGCCTATGGGCCCGCCCATCAGCTTCTTACCTTCTCCCCCGAACAATGCGGGGCGACTTTGGCCGACCAACAGCGTCGGCCATTCGATGAGCACAGACTGCTTTCTCTCGTCAGAACAGAGAACAATTAGTGGTGATTCAAATAGTGACAAAGTGCATGATGATCGAGTGCTTTGAGGAAGACGTTATATCTCTATGGCATTGGTGGGTTCTTAGTCGTCCTCCTCTTCCGGCTCTACCTGAGGAACTCCGCGGTAAATGATAGCTTGACAAAACACCGTGACGGCCACGGCCAGATTGTAGAGATCCAACAGAATCAGCGGTGGACGCTCTTCGACCCATCCTCCGAATCGTCTGGAATTCAATAAAGCTGCTTGAAAGATAACAAAGACGCCGATCAGGCAGGCATGGACGCGAAAGCTTCCAGCGAAAGATGCAAGCTTGTAGTTCATCCATATCTGGGCCAGAGCTGAGCCCTCCGCTAGACTGTTACTTAGAGCGTAAGTCACCAGATCGAGAAGCTTGCGTCGGTTGCTTTTCAGCGATGTGTCAGGTGCGTCTTGGTGACATGCAGCTGAGGTTCGAAGCTCTAGGGTGGCGATTCTTTTGGTCACGAAGAAAAGGAAAAGACCAGCGAGAAGCTGATGTTAAGAAGTCGGGTCAAAAAAGGGTGGGAAGGTGTAGAAGAACGTTAGGGAATATGATCGTAGGCGTGTGGTCCGAACAATTGGTTTTCTATGGTCAGGAATAAAAATAAGACATTGATACTTACGAGCGCTAGCCTCTTCCTATCGAACGATGCTTCGGCAGCCATGCTCCTTTTCTCACGTCTGGTGAGACGTCTCCGATGGAAATCGAACGGATTGCGACGCCACCAAGTTTTTTGACGGTAGTGCGGCGGCCTTTTCAGTCGTAGCAGCGTCATCACCATAAAGACTGTAAGCACAATGGAGGCTAGCGAAATGAAGAGCATGATTAAAGTGACTCCAGTTCCTTCGCTTATCCACCCTTCGTTTTTTATAGATGCTGTAATCATGTCGAGGTAAACAGAGGTGATATATAACCATTGAGCGTCAACGGATAGCCCGGTAGTAGTACGCCGTGTATACCAATAAACAGAAAATACTGCAACAAGTCAATCAGAGGGAGGGAAAGAGGAAAACATCAGTATTCTTGCGGTGCGACAAGAGTTCACCGCGAGGTGGACCTACAAAGACCTCGTATAGGCAGAAGCAAGCTTGGAGCGATGGAATAGATAGCAAAGCGGCCCGTGTGATCCTGGGCATGTTCTTTATCTCCTGCAAAAAGCTCTGCTCAGTTGTCGACCGTTCCGGGGAAAGATCAGATGTAATGTCAGTTGAGGTTGGCGGGGGTGAACAGCTGTGAAAATTAGCAAGGACTGAGCGCGTCTAGCCATACACCGCTCATGAAAGAGAAGATGGAGGGCGAAGAGAAGACTGGCGCAGAGCCTTGAGAAATGAAAATAGGTGTAGAAACGTACTTGTTATATGGTCACCTTGACGTGAATATGCAACAACGAGCTCTTTGCCCTGTTCTTCATGCGGCCTAAGAGGAGCACGTTCTATCGGATCAACTGTGACATGAGCTCCAGTATCGGGAAACTTGTCGGCATAAGAATCTGGCTCGCCAGCGGCGTTCCGTCGGAGAGTATTGGCGGAGAAAAAGACGTTCCAATTCGTCTCAAAAAAGCCACTGATTGAGTCGACCTTGATAGAAGGAATTTCGCACTGGATGCTAGCGTTGCTACGCAAAGTCGGTGCTAGACTAGCTTGCGGCATCGGCTTCTGAGTCGGAATACGACGTTGGTGAGCAGGTCTGTTTGCAATCAGTGATTGAGTCAGGAAGGGAGCGTAGCGCTGGACCTGGATGACATCATCATTGTCTGACTCAATGGCCGCGGGGTTGGGGCGCTGGAAGGAAATCACAGCCTCAAAAGGATGGCCTCCCCATGGTCGGGAACAGGCGTATTCCCTGCCAGGGCTACAATTGTAGGCAGCTTGCCGTGATCTGCCATGTTGTGTTTGATAAGTAGCGTTCGAGAAAACATCGGACCCTGTCACCAGACCGATGCGGCTTCTTGTCTTGATGTGTGGGATAAAGATGGTGCCGTTCTTTCCAATGAAGTCAGGCAGGCGTGAATGGTCACGCTCCTTCTGCTCTCGAGTCTTGTTTACCAAGAAATGCAGGTTGGCCGGAGCGGCATCGAAAAAAGGATTGACCTCGTAACCGTGTCGGGATTTCAGCGTCGAGTTGGCGGTCTCATTGCCGCTCAAGGAGGCCAGGCGATACCAGGGAGAGGGTAGTAGTCCTATGAGGCTGGTGCTCACTCCAAGATCGCTGAGTGCCGTGTTGAGGTTGTCTGCTTTGTTCTTTGAATCTGCTCTTCGTGGCAAGAAGGGTGCCAGAGACGGGTAGATGGAAGAGACGTTGGCAAAGGAGCCCAACCCCAGATTAAGTCTGTCTGGAATGGCTAGGCTAAAAGTCGCTCGTAGAGATGAGGGACCAAGCGAGCTGGTGTACAGAGGCCCGAAGGGTATACGAAGCGCGACAGTCTTGTGTACCTGTGACTGCATCGAGATGTTTTCTATGAGGGTCTCTGAAAAGAGGATAACCTCCTTCCGAACTTCCTTCGTCTCAGGTTCTTGGATGGCAGATGGGATAGCTGCGAACTGTTCTTTGTTGGAAGAATCAAACCAAGTCGACATTGGGACAGCAGAACTGTTGAACTCCGACTCAACAATCTGCCAGGGTATGCCGCCATTAGACGGCAGCTGTTCCCCCCGTGCGAGGTAATCAGTGACGTCGAGCCAGACGGTTGCGCGGAGGTCAAATGGGGTGCTCGAGTTGATCAAGGGGTGCACCTGGGAAGAGTTCAACGTCTGCACATCTGCAGCCTTGAGAGCGAGGCTCTTCGTTGGATGAAAGAAGTCAGAAATTACGGACCTGATGACCCAGCCAAGACCAAGAAGGACAGCGAAGCCGAACAGGGCGAAGATGACGATTGCGATGGTGAGGCATAGTTTGCAAGACCGGCTGCGATCATTGCGTCGTGACGACCTCTGGTCTGGATGCATAGGGGCAGCATAGAAGACATCCTGTTGTTTTGGCTCCTCCATCTTATGTTGGATGGACAGTCTAGCCGTCTTCCAGTGTAGAAACGGACAGAAAAGGGCCGCCGCTCTGCAAAGAATTGGTGGTATGAAGGTGAAAGGATTGTGACCAAAGTCTCGAGAAGGCAAAGGACAGCACAGCATCACCGGCCACTGCAGTATGTCGGCGGACGCCATTCTGATTGGACTAGGGAAGGCATGAGTGGCTGAGTCAACCGGGTGAGCCCGCGAAGGCGACGCGGCTCTGGTTGGACCGAGTGTGCTAGTTAGAAGGAGGCTGCATCACTAGCCAATTTCATGCGAGAATCTCCGATAGCCGCCTCCGTCAGATGCTGCACATGCCACGTCGTGTTCTGACTGTTCGCCGGCAAAGCACCGGGAGCGCGTATGAAGGAAGGCGGCAGCGTAATTGTATGTACGAGAGTCGCAGTGTGGGGAAACGCTGGCGCCATTGAATGGCCTGCGGAGGGAGTAATAATAAGGCGGTCAAGTGCGCCGAAGGTACAGAACGGAAAACCAGTCAAACGAGTAGCGCGGGAACAACACTAGCTGCTGCTGCAGATCCTTGCTGTGAGTCACAAGACTAAGACACGAGAAGAAGCATACATTGGCTGTTAGATCATTTGTACCCACTCTTAGTTCCACTTCAATGCGAAACCACGAGTTTCCTGGGAAGAATCTGCGTCGTGAGCACCTTACACCTTACGTTTCGATACCCGCTATTGTGGCGCGGCATGCGTATAAACATGTCTGTGAGCTTGTGAGTGTGCAATCGAAGCTTAGTGGCTGTACTCCATGCTTATATAGTGCAAAACCGACGGTGGGGGCCAGTGCCCAAGGTGAGAATGGATCACCAGACATAGCGGAGTGTGAAATAAGTCCATCGCGATCCCGACATGAGTACGGCCTCGGGCTCTGATTAAAACTTGAGCAGCAGCGGGCTGCAAAGAGACGTGTGTGTCCTTTATAAATGTGCTAGACTCCAGCGACTCGAATAAGGAGACACTGCATATCCAAGCGTCTTCGTCGCTGCCACTTCCAATGATGGGTTCTGAAAGAGAGTTCCAATGAGCCTCCCGACGGCGTTTCCGACATGAGCAGCGGGTATAGCGCAACACCAGTTCATCAGCACGGGCAAATAAACCAAGAAAGGATAAAGATGAAAATGGAAGAGAAAAGGATCGAAGAAATTTGGCCAGAAAATACTGAGATTCGGAAACGTCCGCAGGCTGTCAGTCTGAGCCAAACTCAAAACGCTTCCGTTGCTTGACAAACAGTCAGCCTCGAGCATGACTCTTTCCAGGCTGTCAGCTATGGCCCGCCAGCGCTCTCCGGACCAACACCACCAGAATCGTCTTGTGTGTAAGGGTATTCCTGCGGTATTCAACAATTTTTTTTGGACTCATGCCGCAGGCAATTATGCATGCTTGCAGCTGCTTCGCCCCTTCACCGTACCTTGCGCCGATTGGCGTCAAACGTACGCACTTCTGGTGTCAAAATCAACAGGACTGAATTGTACATTTCGAACGACGATGGTATGACTACCAGACACTTGCTGTCTCTTCGCTGTTTGTATACATGTTGCCTCCTGTTGAACAAGAAGGATCATCCATAGTTGTTCAGAGTGCTGGTCAGGAGTATTACGATGAGATGAGCTGGATAAAAGCATAAAGTCGGGGTAGGGAGATGGGAAACGCGCTCGGCAGACCATATGTGTGCGAGTGGGCTTTGGACTCATAGATGCCTTCACCATTCAACGTACACTCTGGGAGTTGGCGATATATTAAATAGACGCTCAGTTCTCTTGACGCCCTTAAGGCAACGCTCCTTGGCGGCGTGCTCCATGGACTGAGTGGTGATTCGATCTCACCTAGCAATTAGACAAGGTGGATGTCGAACTACATGCACTCTTGGAAACAGGCGCTGAGGGTTCCCCATTACTCCGCCTTACCATCGCATCGAACTGCGCAGCAATCGGTCTAGGCTCAAGCAACTCCCTTCCCCACCAGTCAAACTATGCCAAGACTACCATGTCACCCCCGGTCCGACGAGAAGAGACATCACCGCTATTAACAGCGTCACGTCGACCCGATTGTGGTGGTACCTCGCATCTAGCATCTGCTAAGCGTGTCATGAAATCTGTGTACGTTGCTGCTACACTTGTCGCGGCGGGGCACTACATCGCTATTAGCTCCGTTGTCAAGCTTAATTTTGGACTCAGCCTCGCCGAATACTACCAAAGCCATTACCACCACCGCCGCCATCTTGCCTTGACGTTCCACAACCAAGCAAAGAGAGCAGGTGTCATGTGTAGAAGAGCGAACCTTCACAGTGCTAGCATACAGCTAAATCTGCAATCACCATCGATACATGATCCGAGCCCATGGACAAGCTGTCCATTCATTTAGGAGCTGTTATCGCGGCGTCTGCAGTCCTGTGGACATTGCTCGCTCTCCCCGAGACAGTAACTTCTTCCAACAGTAGGGAAAGAACAATAACGGAGGACGATGACACCATCACTGCCTCCACTTCTCGTGTCCTGCAAACCGAAGCTCCCCTTCCGACCGAAGAACTGCAATCACATGATTGTCATCTAAGGCGGACTCGCCCGAAACCCACGATGGAAGTAGGCTCCAGAGGCGGTGCAACCTCTTCAGGTGCTGTGGCCGCAAATGAGGCTTGACTCTAACACAACAAATATCGGTGCAGAAGGGAGTCCGAGTGCTGATAGTACTAGTTTGTCTGCAGGACGTTGGAGGTTGGATTGGCGATTGACCTAAAGTCATCATCGCAGTTCTGTTGTGCGATCAGATTTTTCATCAGCACCGACACCTCGGAATCTGCTTACAAGCACGGTCCAACCTGTACGCTAAGGATCTAAGATTGGATCTCTCTAGCTGGCAATTCTTTAACCCCGACTTGCTCGCTATGTTCAACATTGATGGACGACCGTCTCTGTTCCCGATTGTGCTTCTATCGAGACACGCTCGAATTGGCAACCATCGGCGGCATCAACTGATGCTGACCGTCTGGTTGCAAGCTTCAGCGTTGATCCCAGCGGGTGCTAGTTCAGAAAGTCTGACTCCTGTCTCAAATGCATGAGCACTATCGGACCTATCCTCAACGCTCAGAACTATCGGCTCAGTCTGCATATACAAGTGCCCAATATTGTGTTTGCCATCACGGCCCTCATCTCCATAATAGCAGTCATGCTTATTACTTCCACAAGTGTAACATCTCCCTAATCACATTCCACAGTAGACGTACGGAGAACAAGCTACACCCAAAGCCACGTTCATCTAAAGCGTTGAAAGGGGGAAGGAGGGCCGCTAACGCGTCGACCAAACGCTTGGGTGAGTGTAAAAAAAGTTGGCATGACATTCGAGCATGGTGGCCTTTTAGCACGCATTCCTCAGTTTTGTCAGCGGTTGTAAAGAACTTTTGGTTAGGTGGTGGCAAAAGACGCGCCAAAAAAGAGAACTTCAGCACCTAGGATTCCCGCGTGGTCCCCCACCGCAGTACTGACTAGGCGATACCTTGCTTAACTTCGCAGATCGGACGGGATGCGGTGCTTTCAAGGTTCTATGGCCGAAGATGTAATCTCAAAGTAGGAACAGTACTATGAATGCTTGTCCTTAGTGTTTTGCCATCGGTGTCCAAAGGTTTACATGTTGGTCTGCAGTAAAGCTGGGGATGCAAATCACGAGTGAAGCAACCCTCTGATTGGTCAGAAAAGCGGATCAATGCTGAGCTCTGTGTATGCCAATGCGAGAGTCGTCGAGTTCACAGATGGTTAGGTTGATGCAATTGGCGGCTAAATCGCAATCCTCAAGCCTGATATGCAGGCAATCAATATATGATACCTGATTGCGTGGGGTCCGCTTGAAGCACTAGTATGGTGCCATCAACGAGCAATTGTCAATCAGCAAAGAATGCCAAAGCTGATATAAAGGATCATTCTCCCATATTGAGTGGCATACAAGATGCTGCATGTCGCTGTCAGTGCCTTCGGAGTCTTGCAACGGCCAGGATAAATAGATATTACCCTTCTCTAACTCAGATATGTCTAGTTGATCAAGCTTCTGTCACAGCTGTGCCTCCTCTTGTGGAGTTATTGAAAAGAGAAAGAAGACGGGGTCGCTAGAGGTGCTATGCAACTATTGTGTAGGGCTCTCTGTTTTAAGGAGAGGCCTGGCGGCAGAGCGGCTACAGAAAAGGAGGTATGCGAGACGGAGGACGGGTAGTCAGAGACTGTAAAGCTCCTTCAGAAAGATCCTGTGAGGCAGAGGCGGTACTACGTTAGTAGGTGTTCGAAGAAAAGAGGATACGGAGGCAAGGATCGAACTGTGAGGCAGAGAGAGGGGTTTGACTAGCAGTAGTCAGCGAAGAAAGGATCTAACTGAGTTTTCCTTGACACGGTGCTATCCTTATGTTCTCTACAGATGCTGTAGGTGGAACCGGTTCGGGAGCGCTAGGAGGAACAAGTCAAATCGTGAAAGCTACCCATCTGCTTTTTTTTTCCCGTCTGCTATATACACATACAACTGAGCCCCGATCGTTTTATATGACTGGAGAGCACGGATCTACGGGACTCCATATAGGCTGAACAACATCCGCTGCACCCAAAAAGCTTACCACGCAACTTTGCGTATGAGCACGCATTGAAACTAGGGGCCTGATCGACTGCGTACACGAAGTTGAAGCAGTTCTTTCCAAGCTTTAAACATAAACATCGCGCTTGCGTGCTGAGTGTGGAGCGGCCTCGAGATAGTTGTACGCCACCAAGGAAAGCAAAAAACCTACGGTTTTACACGCAAGACCGAAGCAGCTTCCTAACGCCGCACACAACAACTTTAGCATTCTAGTGGCGGATCGTCAAAAGACATCATTATGGGATTAGCTGGTAATCCGTCACAGTCATATCCGACACGCTCCCGACGTTAACTACACGTGATTTTCATTTTGCTGCCACGGTTCGTCTCTCAATCGATCACCCTTGGAGTTCGATCGCTTCTCCTGCCCCATCTCTTCCCCTTAATCCTGTTGACCTCACGTCCCCCAGTATATGCCAGGCCGCAGCCTCTGCACCCTCAATGTATGCTGCTTGTGATTCAGACCTCGATGCCCAGCTTGGGGCCGAGGGTTTTGTTCATCTACTTCCCTCCCAGCCATCTCCCAACTCGCCGTGTTCGCCGCTATCCCCGTCTTCTTCTCCGTCTTCTTCAACAACGACTCTGTCCGCTCAAACTGTTTGTGCCGGTTCTCTTACATCGCAGCACCGAATCACGACACAGCTGGCACATTGTACAGTGAAGATGAAGACAATCGGTATATTCTTCAAGTTTACCGGCCTCTTCGACATACCGAACGTACAAAACTTCACTGGTGTCAAGAAACACCTTTGTACTATTAACATTTCGCAGGCTGGATCGCTCGACCCACTATGGCAATCCAACAGGACTAATAGGGTGGGACTCATTCCCCATGCAACTGCTCGGTGTATGACGTTGGAGCAGACACTCGCCGACGTCTGCGAGTTTATCGGCATCACGGTTCCATCCTGTATCTGCTTTGACTCAAGCACAGTGGAGCCGCTACATGAGTGCAAGAAACAGTTTGACATGCTGGTCGATTTCATCGTGCCAGGCATGGCTAGTGAAGTGTTCCGAGAAGAACTATACAAGTCCACGCTAGCAGACACCGGGGCAGCGGAGATCATCATCATAGTCGATTGCGTCAAGCTCAAGGCCGCAGGATATATGCAACGACTCCTCAAAGGAATCCAGCGTGCTAGCCTCCTTGTTCAGTCTGTTGAGCCTTTGTGGCAGCGGGCGCTAGGCAAGAACAAGAAACGAGCACGTCAAGGCAGCGAGGCTGGTCAAGCGACCAGCACGACAGTGCAATCTACCTTTGAAGCAAACCCCACCGCTCCAATCCAGGTTGGTGCAACGGCAAGTGTTGATACCTTCCGAGGACGCTTGATGCAGTGGAACGGCAACCAATGCATCATAACTGGCAGAGAGGCGTACGCCGAAGCTGCCCACATTATTCCCCGATCATGCTCCGAGGAAGTCTACCAAAAGGCGCTGAATGTTCTGTTTTGCCCGAATCTACCCTTACAAGATGAATTTAGTAGCTATGATCCTCGCACCAAGTTTCTTGGAGGACTCTCTCGCTTCGACTCTCGCATCTTTCTGTCGCCCGAGTTGAGCCTTCACAACGAGCGCAACGGGCTGATGCTTCGTTCACTGGAGCACAAGATGTAAGTCTGAAGCTTTCTCTACACGCTTTTCTGTTCATTGACTGAAGTAAGCTGTTCAATTCATCCAGGTTCGATAACCACCAGATCAGTATCTACAATTCCCGGATTTACTTACTTCGTGGCCCTATCAAGGCGGATGACCTTCTATACTACGAACAGGGTGGCCACAGCTGCCTAGTCTCGCATGTTACAGCTGGAGACACTGTGGTGAAAGAAGTCGATTACGACCTGGAGAATGCACCGAATCTGAATATCAAGGTGAGAGTTTGTATGCGCTTGAAACAATCTGTTCCTTGCTTACCTCATTCGACGTGCAACCGCTATCTCTTCCGTCATTTGTACAGGCAATTGTAACCAATTATCTATGCTTTACCACTCCATCCCTACGCTGTGGTACTCGAAAGTACCTTGAAACCTTGAGGTTTTGTACACAGGCTTCGATCACCTCCGCAACCGAAACTGTTGATGGAGCAGCTGATACGGAACTCACGTTTGGACAAGATTCCGTCGCCGAAGGGCGACATGTAGATGGTCGGCCTAATGTGCACTCCGCTGCTGGCGGGATGGAGGCCCACCAAGCGTGCAAGGCAGAAACTTGCAGTAGTACTGCTTCCAGCAGCAGCGTGGGCGGTAGTTCTACCTCAAGCGATGACGGAGTTCATTCAGAAGAGACCGACCTTGATGATCACCCCACTCCGGAAGGTAATTACAAGGCTCTAAGTACTCAAGCTATAACGGACGACGGCTTGATCGATATAAGCCAAAGTCAAAGATGGTCTTCCCCTAACCGTGGCTTAAAAGCGACGAGCTCGCTTCGCTTCGAAGCCAGAGACAGCGAAGAGGAAAGCGAAAATTTTGACGAGGAGCTAGATATGGAGGATGAGCTGGAGGCTGATGCGGACCCTGAAGAAGCTGCAAAGGCAGCTTTGTTCACCGAAGTACTGGAGCGCGACATTATTCACTCGCGCGAGGTGCTTGTCACACTTCTTTCCCAGATTCAGTCCAGCTGAACAACTCTGCCCTTTACAGATCTTGAACAAAGACACGGCCAATTTGATCCCTTCTTTCTGTCATCGGCTTCAAGAGAGCAGTGTTGAGGCGCTAGCAGTCTGTGTAAGCATGTACCTTATCCCTACATGTGCAATCACTTCGGCCGACCTATTGCGCGGTACTGACATAGGAGGTCAGGGCGAATCTGAAATTTAGTAGATCTACAGGAAGTACAGTTGCACGGACAGTTTACAAGGCCAAGCAGTCTTCGCGAAATTCTTCTTAGCTTGTCATAGCAGCTCGACTACTTCAGCCCGAGGAGCGTAACATATAGAGTAGAGGACGCCTACACATTGTGAAGTTCGCCTTTCTGAGTGAGCTGCGGGCATATAGCTGGCACAATAAGTTCGTTTCGCACCGTCCATAGAATTGCTGAAGGACACATATAGCGGTAGGATTGCTTTTTCAAAACCTTCAGAGCTCCTGGTGCAACGACCGGCGACGCGCACCCACTTGAAACGGAAAAGCTATGCGGTCGGCTGTGTAAGCATGTCTGGGCGTTGATCTCGAGCGAATTTTACTGGCGCATCGCCTGCAACCATGCCAGATATGCTAGTTGCCCAAGCGCCCAGCCAGCTACGGCCCTCTGCCACTAAGCGCACTACCACAGAGCACTGTGCTCTGGTGGTCGCTTGGGCAATCGAAACAGTCAGAGCAACATTTGTCCCGATGCCAGTTCTGTAGCAACCTCCACCTATGCAAGCACAGCCCTCACTTACAACTGCGACCTTCGTTGTGGATTGCAGTCCCTTACACAACCAAGTTGGTGCACCAAGCTGGTCTGTGTCAATATAATGGCGAATCTGTCTCATTTACGATATACATTCGATACTTGCATATCTGTGCGGTTGAATGAGAGCAAAAGAAAAGGATTCATGTCGATATCGGTCTATGCACCCGTGAACAGACTTTACTTCAAACCGGCTTGCTCTGCTGTCTAGTCACTCTGGATGCTATCCCTACGATCCGTGCCAGTCATCCGACGAGCGACGGACGGGGCGCGGTCGCCATGAATCGGGAGACAGTTCAGCAGCGTAGCGATCGCCTTGCGTAACTCGAGCGCCGCATCGGGAGTGCCTTGTTGTTGCTGCGCACACCGCGGTGGTGACAGCTGCCCGGGCACATGCTGCTCTACGGCGGACTGCGGCAACGTCTGTGGGGAGCCTGTCAAAGAGGCATCCGTAGAGCTGGCACACGACGTAGCAGTTGAGCTGCTCTGTAACGGCGCAAAGCTGGCCGACGAAGCTGCGCTCATTTGCATTCGGCGTCTGTCGTTGTTGCTGCTGCTGCCGTTACCACCGCCAATTTTGCTGCGGTTGGCGCTCGGTACGATACTCGTCATAGCCATAGAATGAGGCCAGTTACCCATCAACGTGCCGGATGAAATAGAAGACAAGGAGGATGACATGTGGGGTGGCGTTGATAGTGGATGCGTATGGGCTCTTCAGGGGAATCTCCATTTCCGTGTGGGGACTGCCGCGACGTAGCGGGGCTCGACATGCCGGGTTCTTGATACGATGGCAGTACATTTTAAATTTGCCCAGCGTAGTGTGCACGCGCTTGTGGGTCCGGCTGTTGATCTGACGGCGACGGCATGTTGAGGCTGGCGATGATCGAACTGCACGCTTCAAATCAGATCCGCAGGTCGTTGATAGTATTGCATGCCTGTTTCAGAAGGACCGACCTGGGCACTATCCTTGGCACCTCACCCTCGGCACTGGCCTGTGGATGCAGCGTGGCTTGCACGGTCTAAAAGAAAGGAGCTGTCAACAAACTGCCCGACATACCACCCATGGCTAATCTGCAACTATACTCACTGCAAAACCTGACGTGATGCTTTCCCGACGCTTTCACTCGACCCCACTGGCTTACGTTTCACGGCCACCGAGGATGGTCGTCAGAGGATACGGCGGATGTCGCTGTCTCTAGAAAGTAGTGGCCTGCAGATACGGGTCGACAACGACAGTCGTGCATCCACAACCCGTAAGGCAGTGAGTTGGGTGCAGTCCTCATTCGGCGTCATCGTACGACGAAAGCTACGCAGAGAAGGGGTCTTCATGAGCCTTGTCCTCCTTATCTCCTTGCTCAGCACGCTCAGCTCATTCATATTGTCGTCGGGATCTTGAACGTAGACGCTCAAGATCGGACCAACGGAGTCGGTCCGCTTCACTGGCTCTTTGACGACCGCAATGCCCTGATCTTGCAAGTGTTTCTGCGCATACGTGTGATCCTTGTTAGCTCCACGTTGCTACCCTGCCGACGGCTCGAACCTGCCTACCTGCGCGTCCAAAATGCTATGGTTGATGACGAAACACAAGTCCTGTGATCCGAGTTGTGGAACATACGCGTCTGCAATGCCAGCATTTAGCTCATGCGGTCTACGCGGTATGCAGTGTTCAGTAACTCCGTTGGTTCACTGGAGAGTGGATTACAGTGACTGGCATATCCGCAATCACCATCAAGAATTCGATACCTGGCGACCGCAACTCGAAGCTGCCCGCCCCTCGCGGTTGGCCCAGCGTCGGCTCCTGGTTCGACGTCGAAACAACTGGGCAGAATAGTTCCGTCAGACGGCCAAACAGTACGGTGACGTGCGTCGGCAATGACTCTCTGTGCAGCGTGAACCCGTGTCGGTTTGTGCAGTCAATTGATTGATTCTGATTGAGTTATCTAGGTCTTCAGAATCCACATCGGCAATCAAACGGTGGTGGTAGTCAATTCACCCAAGGCGGCCCACATGCTGTTCAATTAGCACAGATCCTCGCTGATCTCGCAGCCATGCTTCTGCACCTTGCTTTTAAGCCCGAGTGCTTCATGGGCAAGAGCGCAAGCCATGCAAGCGTGGAGAACAAGACGGGCGGCGTGGAACCGAATGCGTTTGGCATGGGCCATCGCGTAGCCCTGGCGTTTCCTAGCCCTGCGCGAGATATATACGACGCTGGTCTATCTGACCCACTCCTTCGATATTGAGTCCGACGGCGACTACGACATTGACCCGCTTACCGCCGTCGAGGATAGCCGCGCATTCAGCGTGCGGCCTAAGCCGTTCATGGTGGCTGTACCCCTCGTCCTGGCATCGGTTTTTCGCCGTTGCTCGACAAGTAGGAGTTGACCTGCAGTGTACAGCGCCGGCTCTTGAGATCGCATCTCTTGCCCATAGCCTACGTGTTGTGGCTGATTCCGCTAGCCCGGTTGCACTGGATTATTTGTCTGATTTCGGTGCACTGAAGGAAGATGCATATCTCTAAACGAGGCAGTGCGCTTGCATATACAAATGTGCACGCGAGAGTCACCGTACACATTTAAAAATTGCATGCATTTCTAACGTGAACTGGATGTGTTCCGAATAAGGAGATTACTGGTCCACGGTGAATTCGTGCGTGTGCTGTGCCGATCCGAATGGATTTTGAATTGGAATTCCAAATGGACCTGCATCGAAGCAAGCCATTTGTCGAAAAGTGCAGCAAAAGAAGCTGCTAATTGTCCGAGCTTCCGACGGCACTGCTAGACTTCGGGGCGAGCCGCCGGTGTAGCTTCGTTGCTTCACTTCAGTATAGTGCGCACACGCAAGTCACCGTCCCCTTTGCTCTCCCATCCCCCTTTCCCCATTCTCTACCCTCCATCCTGCATCCTCTATTCTCCAGCCCACAATCCTGGGACGTCCGCCCCTCCAATTATCTACCCTCTTCAGTACTTTACCCTTCTGGCAATCAGTGGCGGATTAGTTGGGCACCATGGACGGCTTAATCTCCTACTTCAAGGCGAAGGAAGGCCGGCGGGAGGATCGCAAACAAGTGCATGTGGTCAGAGCGGCGGTGCAGCCCAGCCAGCCAGGTTCAACGGATTCAACGGCAGAGCACAGACAAGGTAGCATGGAATATCAGCACGACGCCAATCACGACCAGCAAGAAGAACAGCTGCGCCAGGATGCATACCAGGTTTTCAGCAGCCTCCCCGACGTCTTTGAAGCTTCTCCGTCCACCTTACCACCACCCCTACCTCTCCCGGTCCTGATCCCTCAGCGAAGGCATGGAGATCGCTTGCGCGGCTTCCAGCTGCTCTACGCTCCGCTGCTCGAGGAGCGGCACATATCTGAAAAGGACTTTACTGTTTTCCTAAACCGTCTCAACATTGCCATTGGTTTCGACAATAAGATCAAGCTGTTCAACTTTGCCATTGACATCGGCGCTCTCGCCTCCCCGTCCTGGGAGCTGGCGCTCGCAACCCTCGGCGCACAGTCGCTCACTACTGCCGGAGGCTACCTCAAGAGCCGCGCCAAGAGCCGGGCCTACATTCTCCACGCCAACGAGCGCCTCTTCCACCCAAGAGGCCTGCATGCACAGCTGCTTCTCGTCTCCGAGCTAGTTGAGCTCATCTCGATCCCGCTTTCCGAATCCTTGTCTGCTTCCGAAGCTGTCCCTTTCCTCCCTTCACCGTCGCCCGACCCAAGCCGCACCCCTAACGCGTTCCAGTTCTCCCTCGGCTCCCCTAACGTGCTCGACCCCGCACAAGATGCCCGCGCCAAAGGCGGTTTTCTCAACCTCGCAAAGACGCCGATCGACTACGATCCGTTTGACTACGGAAGCTCCTTCGTCAAGATCGGTCCGCACCAGTACTGTTCTTTGAGACCCTCGCAGTACAAGGAGCCAGCCAATGGATTGGTGGACAAGCTGGCCGACAAGGCGGAAAAGTGGAATACCTGGCAAGACCGTCTGCCCGCCAAAAAACTCGCCAAGAAGCAGCGTCGACGCCAGCAAACACTGGATCGCATCCGCGCTGAGCAGGGCCAAGAAGCCGTCGAGCAGTTTGTGCAAGAGGAGCGACAGCAGCAGGAGCTATCCTCAACTCGAAATAAAACCCACTGGCAGAAGTTATCTGCACGTCACAAGATCGTCCTCGCCATCACCAACCTGGACCCTCAACGTGCCGAAATATAGATCAGTCTACAGCTCCCCCAACCAGCCACCACTGACCGATCCACTAACCAAGAACCATTCGTTGTCACGCGAATTCTATGCTGTGCGCCAATGCCATCCCGTTCAACGCGGTTAACGAGGCACGAAACATCCTGGCACCTGTGGCAGAGCAGATTTAGTGCCTGTCTAGTGCAAGACGGTTTAGCGTTATTATCGCCGTGCCAGCCTGCCGTTAGGAAGAAATACAGCCATTGAGCCACAGCATCGGAGCACTGTTCGTCCACTACACCCAGTAGCTGCGCTTCGTACCAACAAGCCAAGGCCGTGAGAGGACACAAAGAGGGGGCGGAAGGAGTCATTTCATTGCGTGCTGCTTTGTCGCTTTACAAGCCAGAGGGCTCTGGCAGGCCAAGTGCGTTCTAGGCTTATGTGCCTGTGCCACGGGTGGGGTTGTCAGAGCTTGCTGAACTTGACGATCGTATTCTCGACTACGCTCTGCACGGCACGTAGCTCGGCTGGAAGTAGCTTGGCTACGTCTACAAGCTCGAGTGTTTCGATAGCGCAGACGTCGATGTACGCGTCGGCTTGAATCCCCGTACCATAACTGGAAGAGGGCGTCGCAGAGCTCTTGTCAAGAGGCAATTTCGGAGGAGAGCGCGCAAGGGAGGGCAGCAGATTACCTACTTTCAGCTCTGCATCACAGTAACTCATGCCGTCCGCGAGATAGCGTCGCATGGCGAGCATTCTGATTGCGCTCTCGACGTTAACAAGAACCTTGTCCAGAACCAATCGTCGAAGTTTGGAACACGGCACTTCGATCTGTACTTTTTCCATGTCCCGTCCGACTCGTCTCGGGTGGAGTCGCAGATCTAGAGGATCATATCTCCTACCACTATCTTTGATATGAAGCTCTTCGAGCAGGGGAAGCTTGCCAATACTATCCATAAGTGCGTTGGTTTCATCGAAGAATCCTGGTAGTCGGATCTCGAGCTTTCGAAGTTTCAGGCTTGTTTTGAAGAGCCAGATGTTGTCCTGTTTTATTGGTCGTCCGTGCGGTGTACGCAGGTTGGTTAGCTCTTCCAGAGCAGGAAAAGTGGCCTTCCTATCGACGACTAGATCCCATCCTTGCAATTTTTTCAGCTTGGCGAATGTCATATTGACCGGAAGATAGAAATCGAGATCTTTTCTAAGCAGTCCAGAAAGTTTGTCAGTCCAGAAGCGGTCATCGATCACCCATTCTTCTAAGGTCTTTGTGGTCTCGAGCAGTGCAGTCTGGTCGAGCCAGATACCATATAAAATATCATCCCTAACAGAATCGTACGGGATGGGTGAAAGATTGTACAGACATCTGACGGAACTCAAATGCCTGAACATATTTTCATCATAGGTAACGCGGTAGTCGGCCTTGAAGCTTTCCAAGCGGAATCGTAGATCTTTAATGTAAAAGAACGGGTGATTAGCTGAAGGGTCCGGGTGACCTTTGCAAATCCTGAGATCCAGCGACTTGAGGTGTGGGCAATGGCAGTACAGCTCGTAAAAGCATTCTTCCTGGTCAAAAAATGGCAAGCTAAGATGTACAATGTGTCTGCTCGACAAATGTAGCGTTGGTGCCAGCTCATGAATCAACTCTTTAGGAACATTCCCGGTGATCTCGACACTCTCTAACGTGTGATGCGATCTTTCGGCTATTTTCTGGACGTGAGTGATGCAGTTGAGCATGTCTTCGTTATCCTCTGAGACAGACTTCCTCACGTTCAAGTGACGCCAGATGACGGGAACCGAGATCAATCTTGCCCGTAGGGCGCTTGTTACCTGTGTTAGCATAAGCTGATCTTTTTGTGGCAGCTGTAATAAGATAAGCATGAAAATCTCGTTTGGTAAGTCCCAGGGAAGCAGCGTGTCAGAGAGCCGCTTACGCTGACTCTCGATCTTTCTTAGTAGAAAGCACTTTTCGTTCCTGTTGCGACGCTTGCTAAGATTCGTAGCTGTATCTAAACAAGCCAGTGCCTGTTTATGATCGCCAGCTGCGGCCAAAACAGCCGCTGCGCGTATATATGCTCCAGCGTCCCGAGGACTGAGCTTGAGGGCTTTGTATGCGTCTTTCGAGGCGAGACGGTGCTGTCCCAAAGCTTGATACGCCTTCAGCCGTGTCCAGAGCAAATCCTTGCCAGGTTTTTTGCATTTCTTCCCTTTGAGGGTATCGGAGACCATCGATACCACAATGTGCAGATCTGATGCCTCGAAAGCTCCATTGAGCCCCTCCAAAGGGGAACTGGGTTGTTCTTTGTCGGCATTTGCGGTAGCACCGGAATACGAAGTAAGCAATGTCGGACCAAGATCAACTGGGACGGAATGGTCGCTGGAATACAATTCTGGAGACGAAACCTGACGCTCCATTATTCTTGACAGGGGAGTCGCTTGACAAGAAGCAGGATACGGTCATGTAAAATATGAAGGCTCGGTAACTACTGGAGTGGGCAAGAGAGCGCTAGCTCCAGCACGTAATGACAACGTGAATAGGTGGTGGTGAGTGACTAGCCTGCTCGAAGATCTCGGCGCTCGTTTAAGTACAAACTGAGGGGTCGGGGAAGGTGGATTGATGAGAGGTTTGACACACGCTTAGGCGGCCCAACCGCGCCGAGAGGCTCTAACAGATTGAAACAGTAATTTAACATCGTTCTCTTTTGGCAAGCTCTGGAAGCAAAACCCGTGCTGCTTGGGTGGTTCACCGCCTGCAATGAATCCACTGCCAACGGCGCCAACAGAGTATACATCCCGCCAGACCCTTGCGTTAATGAGAACGGTAGCCATGTCATTTCGCAGGACTCATAGGCATGGGCACCATCCAAACCCCGGAAACTCAGACACACTCGGCGCTCAAACAATTGCGCGCTCCGTCCCAAGAACTGATCTTGTCCAGGCAAACCTGACCCCACGGGTTCGCGTTCTCACGCACAGCTATGCATGCGACCAAGGTAGCCATTTTTGCTACTCTGAGCGTTACTTCTTTCTGCCTCTCGTTTTCCGCGCACTATTCTTAACGAAATTGAGAGGATGGCCGGCTTCATGAATAGCAAAGGGTGGCACTCCACTCCGACATCGCAGGGTTTCCGTCGCCATGCGTGCTTCATGGATCAACTTCCAATCGCGACTCCTGAGGTTCCGTCTCGAATTTACCATTTCTCTTCGAGATTCCCTTCTGTAGGCTTTCTACACCAAAAGGATTTTCGGTATTGCCAGACACGGACCCGTCGTTTGACGTCGTCGCCGTAGAAAAAGCTACAGCGAAAGCATGCCTACCTTTGCTTGTACGGAATGGGGCGCTCAGGGTTTCAGGGTGGGACTGGGAGCGCGGAACCACGGACCTTGATGCGATGCTCCCTCTTGCGGACGGCGCGGGCGAGTCAGTCAAAGACACAGCGGCTGTTACCCCTGTCGGAGGCCACCGTGCCTCGTGGCGACCCCGGTCTGTTGTCAGCCCAACATCACTCGCGGCGATATGACCAACCAGCATGCACTCCTCGTCAGCATACCCCTGACGCTTTGATCCCCTCCGCTCTGGCACCGCCATTTAGATCAGACGGTTCTGTTTCCAAACGTGTATATATACTCACACCAGGGCAGCGCCCGCCTTTGTGTTCGCAATCGAAGTCCATTTCTTCTCACAACCCCGACCGTCCGGGCCGTCACCCCACCACCACCACAGCCGGCAGGATTGACGGCACCGGCTCCGCACGATCAGTTCCGGGCGGCGACGACGTTCTGATTTTCCAGCTTGAGGTGGCGGGCGAGCGACTCCGACGTGGAGCTGGCGGCGACCTCGGGCGGGGTGAAGGCGAGCGACTGGGTGAGCGAGAAGTCGTCGAAGCGGACCTTTCCGCCGAACTTGGGCCCTGGAAAGAACTCGGTAAACTCGAGCGACTCGTCGCCGCTAATCTGGACATAGTGTGTGAAGTTGTTCGCGTGGCGCAACAGTTAATCAGTAGCAGGCCAGCGCCGCGTACGTCGGCTAATGGCCAGACGGCCAATAGGGCACTTACCTTGTGGGTAAGGTCCAGGTGTCGCCTGCCTGAAGCCCAAGATGCGTGCGGAGGCGCCTCCGGCGAAGGTGTTGGCGCGACCCTTGCCAGGGATGACGTAGCCCCACTCGGTTTTCTTGAGCCAGTGGAGCTCGCGGAGCGCGCCGGGCCCGACGTGAACGAGCGACAAACGAAGCAGCGAACTGGCGGTAGTCGGTGACCTTGACCCGCCCGTCGCCGCCGGGTGCGACTGTCTTGAGTTGCTCATACAGCTTGTAGACGTACGGCCAGGTGACCTCTCCTTCGGGGTTGGCGTGCACCGCCTTGTGCGTGTCCCCAAGCGATTGTCGCCGCTGACGCGGCGACTATGTACAGATCCGAAGACGGCACACTTGCGAAGACGGACTGGTTCCAGCCAGAGTTTTCCGCGAGCACGTCGCACGGAGTGTGTGTGATCCAGTCCTGGGGCACGAACGTTGTGCCCCAGGGTCAAACTCTCCGTCGTAAAAAACGAGCAGGTATGGAGCGCCCTATGGTCTAACCTGGACCGAGTGCGGGACGCCTTTTCCAGAAGGACCACGGGTCGCCCCTGTTGACCTCGGCGGCGTAACTGCGGTCGTCCTCATCGTCTTGGGATCATTATATGAGTCGGAAGATGTTCGCTACGGTGCTCTCCTGGATGAGCTCAACGACATTCGTCTTTTTCTGTGGATGATCGATCCGGAAGCTTTTTTAGCCTGCCAACGGTGTTAGGTGAGCAAGCGCAGCCCGTATAGCCACTTTGGCTCTGCCGGACACGCTGCAGGAGGTTATGAAGCTCACCAGCCACGCCAACGTAAACAATGCCATTCCGTCAGCACAGTAGCAGACCAGACTTCCCGAGGCCTGAGTTCAGAGGAGAGGCAGATCGAGACCGGATCGTCCTTCGTCGATTTTGCTCTTATCCTGATTGGAGAGGGTTAGTGAGCTTGTCTTTTTTCCGATTGTGCTGGGACAAATGTACCATTGCCCCCGTTGCCTGCCACTGCGGGGAAGACACCTTGGCAGAAGATAAGCTACATCCGCGGACTCGCAAGCAAAATGCTACTATAGTAGGGAAATAGTTACCGTAGAATTTCTCTTGCGCTCGCGCCAGACGCTCGAGCCCGAGATGAAGTATGGGTGAGGCCGCCTCTCATTTCATCGCTGGCGTTAGGATTGCGTGCTGCTCCACGTTACAAGACAGAGCGCGGCCGCCAGACCAGACCTTTCGCGACTTAAAAGCCGTCGCAGCCTTTGCTCCCAACCTAACCCTCTCGACTTTCCTCTCAATCCTGCCCATCCATATCCCAGACAGACTGACCTGCTATAATGACGAAGCAGGCCTGGGCTCTGTCCGTTCTTCTGTTAGTGGCGGCGGGGGCCGGCGCGAAAGACATTCAGTTAGTTCCTACAGGAGCGCCGTGTGCTGTCACGTTCGATGGCCAGACACAGAGCTTCTCATATAGCATTCAATGCTCAGCTTCGGTCAAAGGAGTTGTGGTGTCGGACCAAGCCACCTACTGCTGCTACCGGCTCCTTTTTGGCAGAAGGGGAAAGACGACGTACCAAGGGTATGTAAATCTATCGCGCCGCTGCTTGCTACCGGCTGCTGACCACAGTGAATGACGTGACCTGCCCTTAGCACCTGCTCTGACGTCGACAAGACCGGCGGCGACCTGTACTGCTACCACTACCAACCTGCCTAGCTGCGCAGCGCTGCGCAGGGCTGACCAGCACTGACCTGTTCCCCGTATGCACATGCCTTGTGTAGTTTTCGTCCTCGTCTTTTCCATGCTCATCTAGCCGTCCTTTGCCGTTCTGGATTGATTGTGATTCTGTGTAGATGGCTTGTCGGCGCGCGGGTGTGACACCATGGCGACTCAATTTGCTGCGGAAGACGCTTGGCCGGTACTCTTTGGCGATCCGCCTTGTCGCTGCACCGACTTCCATTCGACTCTGTTTCAGAACGACGGGCACGGAATCCATCTCGTTTGTACGCCACGTCAGCAGCGCCGAAAGTAGGAGATCCAGCGTGGGAGCCGGGTGTTGTTAGAGCGGTAAGCCCAACTCAGTTTCATGAGACTCTAACACATCGGTTGAACGAAATCGCCAAATCGGAAAAGGCAAGTGCGCAAGTGGCGTCCGCTGCGCACTGCTAATTGAAGTGCAGGACGCTTTCAACAGCCAATGCAAGGCGGCGGTAGAGACATTCACACCGAGTTGAAAGGAAGCATTCACTGTAGCCGAACAGGAACCGTTCACGGTCACAGCTGCACTGATTGTAAGATGGGCGATCCAAGTGGACAGCCAGGCGTTACGTCAACGGGCTGAACCGCAGATTTGCAGTGGGCTGTGAGAGCACTTCACCTATCCATTCATATGGTCCTGTCGGTGACTTATTTTCAAGCATCCATCCGCTACTGCCAATGTCAATGGGAATGTGAATGATAGACCACAGTCGAGCGGTCTTGGCTCCTTTCTTCACTCCCTCTCGTTGCCCCATCTTTGCGCTCGCGTTCGTCGTACAAGATGCCTCGTGTACCGTTCTCTGATATACCGCCCATCTCCGGGTTCTTGTCCGGAAGCAATCCACCGCGCAAGAGGTCCTTCTATTGGGGCTTTGCCGTCTCGGCACTGATATGGATCTGCACGCCGGCGGGATGGGCGACGGTTCTGTGGCGATACTACCGCACAGGCTCCGTTCTCTCCTTACCCAGTCGAGGCGGTGTCTTGGCCAAGATCTGGTACGTGCACAGCCTTATGGAGATTGTCTTCAGCATCTACCTGCAGTATCTCGCCCGCCGCGCCGGTCGCCGCAGACCCCCGCCCGAAGCCAGTTTGGAAACGCTAGAGATTCTGCTCACTCGCACCCTCACCGTCGGTCTGCCAGCTCACGCAGAGGCGAAGCAGCTGCGCAACGGAAAGCATCTACCGCCCGCGTCGCCTTCCAATGGCTCCGCCTTGCCGCTTCGTGGTCTTGAGGCTCTCCAAGCCAGGCAGATCGACGAGCAAGAGGCCAACCATCGTCGCGAGCGTCTCCGCGCATGGTTTTTCTTTGCAGAGATCGACGATATCTACGAGGACAACGTTCGGCAGTGGCTTGCCTGGGCCTTCACCGGCCGCGACCTGGAGGAGACAAGGGGGATGGACGAGTGTACCAAGCTGATTGACCAAGGCCTCGAGATGGTCAAGCTCCGCCTCAACTGGCCCCACATGAAAAAAGGCCACAATCCAAACGTTCGCACCATCCGCTTGACCCTCGATCCGATCCGGGTCATGAGTCGCCCCATTGCCTACTATATCGTGACCAACGGCGTCACCTTTGCCACAACGGCTTGGCTGTGTGTCTGGCATGGGTTCCGCTTTGAATCCAGCGGCCCATGCACCTTCCTCGTCAAGCCGGCCGAGCGGAAACCGACCGCCCCGAAGGGCACCAAGTCGCTGCCCATCGTCTTTTGCCACGGCTTGGGCATCGGCCTGGGCCAGTACATCCCCTTGCTCACCGAGCTGGGAAAGCACAAGGATGGCGTGGTGATCTTGATCCAGCCGCACATCTCGACCGGTATCTACTCTCCGCGCTTTCTAGAACCACCGAGCAAAGACGAACAAGCGCAGGCGACTCTCGACATCCTGCGCAGGCACAAGTTTGAGCGATGCACCTCGCTCAGCCATAGCAACGGCACCATGGTCCTGGGCTGGCTTCTGCGGACCGCGCCAGAGATGTTTGTCAAGAACGTGCTGGCCGACCCAGTCTCGTTCTGCCTCTGGGAGGGCTCGGTCTGCTACTCGTTCATCTACCGGCGCTGGGCGACGGGCGTCGAGGTGCTGCTTGGCTACTGCGTCGCGCGCGAGCTCGGCATTGCCCACACCATCGGCCGACAGTTTATCTGGTTCGACATGATCCTCTGGGCCGAGGAGATCCCGAGCTGGCAGCCGGACGACCTGCACATCATCTTTGCCGAGCGCGACATGCTCGTCGACGTCCCCGGCTCGGTGCGCTATCTGCGCGAGGCCGGCGTCCCCGACGAGTGCATCTCGGTCATGCACAACTACCAGCACGGCCAGGCGCTCATGCACAAGGGCGAGGGCATGGCCCTCGCCATGCAGTACGCCGGTCTGCGCAAAAAGTAGCCTCGGCCAACACACCCCTTGTTGTCGCGCCTCGCTATCTGTAAGACACCCAGCCCTAATATACCACCTGTAGCCGTGCCTGTTTCGCTGAACGGCAGCTTGGCCAACAGGCTGGCACGCATCTCTGGCCCTCTCGATCGGCGCAAAGCTACTCGACTGTGGCAGGTGGGGCCCGCCCGTTTGTCCTGCTCTGCCTTCGCGCCTACTACTGTAGCAACAGAATAGCTTGACCGCCATGCAACAAGTGCCAATGACCACGGGGAGCGATTGCTTACAGCGAATGCGGGCGGATGCCGTGCCAGAGGTAGATCGCTCTAACACCACCGGTATTCACATTCTGCGAGTGTTAAATCCCGCGTGACCGCCACACGCAGGTTCCCCACGCTAAGGTGATGCACGTACCACGGTCGCGGAGGGAGGGGTCGTATATATACGACGGGGAAGCGCTTCTTCCACCTCCCTCCTTCTAGCCATGTCGGAACCGAAAGTACGTACGAACGCTCAGAGTGGTATTTGCGCGGTGTTTGCGCGGCGCAGTGGCTGATGATGCTGTCGCGATATGGTGCAGTCTGGGTACCTGCGCGAGATCTACATCGGGGGGCTGCAGGGGGTGGTGCCGCAGACGACGGATTTGGATAAGCTGGAGGGGCTGGCGCGCGACAAGATCACCGCCAAGGCGTACGCGTACGTGGCCGGGAGTGCATCGCGCGAGACGACCGCGGCGACCAATCTGGCGGCGTTTGAGGCGTGGCAGATCGGTGAGTCGGAACGGGGGCCCGCGTTTTGTGGCAGCGACTGACGGTGTCTAGCTTGTGTATGGCAGTGCCGCATATGCTGCGCGGGGTGGCGCTCGCGGAGTTCAACAGCACCACGCGCCTGCTCGGCCGCACCTACCCCACCCCGCTCGTGATCGCCCCCATCGGCGTCCAGGCACAGCTCCACCCCCAGGCAGACTGCGCCACCGCCGCCGCCGCCTCCAACCTCGACATCCCCTTCACCCTCTCCTCCGCCGCCTCCCAACCCATGGAGCGTGTCTACGACGCCGGCACGTTCAAGGACAACAACACAGACGCCTGGTTCCAGCTCTACTGGCCCGCCGACCACGACCTCACCACCTCGCTCGTCACGCGCGCCAAAAAGTGCGGCTACCGCGTCCTCGTCGTCACCCTCGACACCTGGAGCTTGGGCTGGCGGCCCAGAGACCTCGACGCCGGTCAGTATGCCGTTCCAGCCGCTGCGTCTCACATTCTCCCAGGCTCTTACCTTCTCCCAAACTCTGACCGTCTCGACTGGATTCTGCTTGCAGGCTACAACCCATTCCTGCTCGGCGAGGGCGTGGCCAACGTCTTCTCCGACCCGGTCTTTGTGGAGAAATACTGCGACGGAAAGGTAAGACTCCGCCCGGAATGCGCGATGACGGTAGAGGTCTGACACGGATGCCTTTCGCTATGATGCTGCAGGACCCTACGCGGGAGGGGGTGACGAGAGAGGAGATTACGCAGGCGTCGGTGGCGGCGATTGGGCAGCTGTCGTCGGGGCATTCGCGGAGGTGGGAGGAGCTGGCGCTGCTGCGGGGGCTGTGGGGGGAGGGGCCGATTGTGCTCAAGGGGATCCAGAGCGTGGCGGACGCAGCGCAGGCGGTGCAGGCGGGCATGGACGGCGTCTGGGTCTCCAACCACGGCGGGCGGCAGGTCGACGGCGCCGTCGCCTCGCTGCGCCAGCTGCCCGCCATCGCCCAGTACATCCGCGCCCTCCCCGCACACAACGACAAGGAACGCCCCTCGCTCATCTTCGACAGCGGCATCCGCTCCGGCGCCCACATCGCAAAGGCTCTCTGCCTCGGCGCCGACGCCGTCGCCATCGGCAGACCCTACGCCTGGGGCCTCGCCGTCAATGGAGAACAAGGCGTCAGCAGCGTCTTGAAGACCCTCCTGGCCGACTTTGAGCTCAACTGCGCGCTGGCCGGCTTCCACTCCTCCTCGCAACTGTCCCCCGCGACTCTCGTCAAGGCGGACAGTTGTCTGTAGCTTTGCATCCCTTTTCTCTTCTCATCTAGTGATAGGACTTTGCATCCCTTTTCTCTTCTCATCTAGTGCTAGTACCGCTGTACAGTTTGGGCGAGGTGGGACTCGAGGGCGGTGCCCAGCCTGAAAAGGATGCGTTCGCAGCCCCACTGGGTGACGGCGGTGATACCGAGGGGCCAGCCGTCATCGGCGGCGACGCCGGCGGGAATCGAGATGGCGGGGAGGCCAGCGAGGCTGGCGGGCACGGTGAGGATGTCCTGGACATACTCGTGCGTGGCGTCGCGCTCGGACGTGGCCGTCGCGTCGGCGAGCGTGGGGGCGGTGTTGACCGCCGAGGGATGCACCAGCACGTCGACACCGTCGCTGTGGGGCGCGGCAGGCGACGCGCGCCGGAGCACATTGCGAAGACGGAACGCACGCTCAAAGTCGTCCTGAATCGCGCTCCGTACCTTGGCCGCCTGCAGGAAATAGTTGTCAAACGCGTCCACCGTCAGCGCATACGTGCCGAGCAGGATCCGGTTGCGCACCTCTGGGCCGAATCCGCTGGTGCGGGTCGCGGCATACGGATGGACCTCTTGGCCGCGCGCGGGCTTCTGATGGTGGCCGTATTCGACGCCGTCGTAGCGCGCCAGATTGCTGCTGGCTTCGGCCGACGAGATGATATAATACGCGCTGAGCGCAGATGGCGTCGACGGCAGGTGGAGGGGTATCACGGTGGCACCTAGTTGCTCCAAGGCAATCACAGCGTTGGTAAAAGCGGGCAGGACGCGCGGATGCAGCTCGGTGGGAAAGTACTCCTGAGGCACGCCGACGCGGAGGCCGGAGAGGGACGAGGAGAGGCCTGAGAGAGCTTGGCTAGCTACCTGATCTGCTTGTGTCCTAGCCTCTACGCTGGCGCTCGTAGGGTCGCGGCTATCGGGGAGCGAGAGGAGGGCGAAAACATGGGCAGCATCGGCGACGTTGCGGGAGAGGATGCCGACGGTATCGAGGCTGTCGGCGTAAGAGACGAGGCCCCATCGGCTGATCAGGCCATAGGAGGGCTTAAGGCCCACCACTCCGCAGTAGGCGGCAGGTAGACGCACCGAACCGCCCGTGTCGGAGCCCAGCGCTATCCTGGAGAGGCCAGCTCGGACGGCAGCGGCGGATCCACCTGAGCTGCCGCCAGCCACACGTGACGGCTCCGACGACAGCGCTGGTTCTGCCGCGCGAGCCGGGTTGAGAACGGGGCCGTGGATCGAATGAAGGTTGGTGGAGCCCATACCAAACTCATCGCAGTTGGTCTGATAGTTGAGGTGCGCGCCGGCCTTGCGAAGCAGCTCGACAGCCGCCGCATCAAACGTGGGCTCAAAGTCCTGTAGCATCCGACTCGAGCACGATGTTCGGGTGTCCTTGATGCAAAAGTTCGCCTTGATCGCGGCCGTCCATCCGTTTAGTGGCCTGTCCTGGTCGTCCGTTTCAGCAGGCGACGTCGAAAAGGACGCCGAGGAGGACGCCGAGGTGGACGGCGGAAGTGGGTCAATGCGGGCCACGGCAGCATTGAATGGATCTAGTTGATACGCGGCACTGTGCTCGGCGGGCGGGTTAGGTGTCGAGCTGCTGGTGTGAAGGGCACGGCGTGGGTAGCAGTGGCATAGGTCGCAGGAAGCGGCTATCCATGATGTAGACTTGCGGCTGGCGCAGGCATCTCCACTGCGCCATGGCGAGAAAAAGGCCCGCTGTGGCACCGCTAGTAGGCTGGCGCTCGGCAGCCGGCTCATCGGCATACATCCACCGCGCTATGAGAGACAGGCAAGGAGATGAGGCAGAAGGTGAAAGGGTGGGAGGATCTGTCACTGCGAATGTCAGTTCAGAGTACGAAAGTGTGAGTGTCGAGCGTGGCATGTTACGTCTGTCGCCGATAAGAGAGTTGTGGTGTTAGATCTCGAACGTAACAGACACGGGATGGAGTCAAGCCTTGCCATGTTAGATGGCTATGACCATCGTTCCGCAATGGGGCGGTGACTGTGTTCGATGCCGTCATGATGGATGGAGTAGCCATGGTCCACGCTCAGGCGTGATGCGGCGTGGAAAGCCACGTCCATGGAGCAAAGATAGTGGCAGTGGCAGTGGCAGTCAAGAGTGGCAGTGCTGCATGAGAGCTTGGCGCGAGCCGAAGCATGACTCGCGAGGGATGAGGCGCCTTCCGAACTCCTCCGCCGTCTGTATTCCGCCGTCCGTATTCCGCGGTGGTTCTGCCGTAGCGCAGCGTTGTACTGGACGAGTACTTAGGCGGCACTGGACAAGGCGTCTCTTGCAGTACAGCCTTTCTACTGTGGTACCGTGTAGCCTTGGCGTCGAGCCAGAGGCCTTACGTCGCAGTCTCCTATGGCGTGCCGATGCCAAGCAGCCACTCTAAACGGCCTCATCGGGATCCGAACAAGACTTGCCCCACGCTGTCCCCCCCACGATGCCGCTCCCTCCCGCCGACGGCTTGCTTGCCTCTTTGTGGACGCATCGTTTCTGGGTACCGCTGTACTCGTAGTCTCATAAATAAAGCTCCTTCAGAGGTGCTGCCTGTCGAGTTCCCAGCGCCAACCAGCCGTCTTGTTCGACAACTAACCATTAGACGCCGTCGGGATGTGGTCACCTCTAGCTTCGGCCTCGCTGGTATTCCTGATCCTCTATTCGCTCGTCTTTACCTGCTTGACCTATCTGTTGGTTAGCAAGCAGGTCAAGTGGCGCTCTCGCTGGCTGCTGCTCTATTTCCATGTGCTCTGTCGACTCGCCTCCCAGGCGTGTGGTTTGGCCTTTGGCATCGTAGGCTATTCCAACGTCAACGTGCTGGTCGCCTACTTTATCCTCGGCGCCGAGGGGTACTTCACCCTGGTCCTCTGTACGGCGCGCTTCCTCATTTCCTGGCACAACCACCACTTTGGGGACTCGTGGCTGGAGAGGAAGAGCGCCTATCCCAAGGGTACGCCCTGGTACCGCAAATCCGTCAAGACGCTCAGCACCGCCGGGCTCAAGGACCATCCCATGACCGTGATCCACTATGTACGTAGACGCGTGTCGTGGCGTCCTGCAGCGCCATTTACTGACCTGTCCGCCGGTTCTCTGGTTCGTGGCTCGGCTTTGCTGGCGCACAGCTGCTGATTGGGGCCAACGCGATCATCATCGCTGGCGGCTCGATTTCGGCCGGCGCGACGACGGACGGGGACCTGTCGGTGTCCGAGGTGAACTCGCGGCTCGAGACGTCCAAGGCCATGAAGGCGGCGGGGCAGGCGATCTTTCTGGCGATCAACATGGCGCTCTTTGTCTGCATCGCCGTCACCGTCCATCAGGCGCACAAGCGGCTGCACGCGCCCTGCTACGGCCACAAAACGCTCCTCATCCTCCTCATCACATGGCCCTTCCTCGCCGCGCGCGGCATCTTTGGCGTCGTCCAGGCAGTGACCCCCGATCTGAACGTAAGTACCACACGCCCCGCCCCGCGCCTGCTCTTCCCCTCCGCAGCGGCACTGACGTAGCCTGCTCCCGCCGCTCCCCATCTACAGTACTTCAACCCGGAGGTATACGACGACAACAGTCTGACCGAGGTGTTTGTAATCACCGAGGCGTGTCTCGCCACCATGACCGAGTGGATCAGCTGCTTCCTCCTCCTGTGCACCTTTTTCACCAGCAAGAACGACCCGCACCAGAAGGACGTCCAGGCGCCGGACGACGCCTCGGCCCACGACACCGAAGCTGCCACCACGCCCAGCGAAAAGCGACAGAGAAGCTTCGCCAAATGAATCCCCTGTATACCGCGGCTCGCTGCCGAAACAAGCTCTTTGTTTGTTGCCCTGTTGTGCTCACGGCTGTGCATTCTGCAAGGCGTGTGTGTGGTTCGAGGCGCTACTGGTACACTGCGACCCAGCGGCGCTCCACGCTCTTGCGCGGCGGCGCGACGCGGGTGCCGGATTCATTACATTGCAAGGCGAGCACCTCGTCCGGATGAGCATCGCGCGTGCATAGTTCTGGGAGAGCAGATCATCCGGGAGTGTGACGAGCTTGCCGTGGTAGGCACTCTCTGTCGTCGTCCCGTCGTCTGCTTGTCCAACGCCCTTTGCACGGTTCTCTAGCCGCGCTTGCAGGCTAACGGCTGCTGCCACCGAACCAGTCATGACGAGCAAGCTGCCCAGCCAAAGTTGACAGTCGCAAGAGAAAAGAGCACGGGAAGCGGGAAGGGTAGCTATCTTGCCCGTTTTTGGTGCGCGGCGAAGCGGTATTTTGTGCGGGTGGCCATGCAGAGAGTGCGGCATGGTTTGCGCCTGCTGCTCCATGTCAATCCACCACCAACTGCCACAGCCGCTCGCAATAAGGCGAAAGCCCAGCTGCGTCGGTTCTCCTCTTGCATTGTAGCAGCGCCCGCCTCCGGCTTGGGTGGATCTAGGTGCGCACGCTGGTCGGTGGTAGGACGAGATGTCGAAGGCAGCAAAGGCGGCCGTGTTTGTGGTTGACGTGCAGAAGGAACTGGCCGAGTCGGCCAACGAGGTGCGCGACGCTGAGCGTATCCGGCGGGCGATTGGCGCGGTGCTCGACGCTGTCCGGCGCCGCATCGAGCAGCGGGGAGCCCAAGCCGCGGCTGGCACGATGCAGTACCAGCTCGTCTTTGTCCAGCACGACGCCGACGCCGACGACCCGCTGCACGCCGGCAAGCCGGGCTGGCACCTCGTCTTTGCGCC
This sequence comes from Tranzscheliella williamsii, assembly GCA_023212725.1. Taxonomy (NCBI): domain Eukaryota; kingdom Fungi; phylum Basidiomycota; class Ustilaginomycetes; order Ustilaginales; family Ustilaginaceae; genus Tranzscheliella; species Tranzscheliella williamsii. Next base: position 374,519 of record JALBYF010000004.1, on the reverse strand, counting down.
GGACGTCAACCGCGCCGAGTGGCTCCTGCACAAGACCCACGGTGAGCATCGAATCCCTTTCCCGTCGCACCACCTCAGCCGCCGCGTCTAGCCTACTGACACCCACGACGCTTCTTCGTGGTACTCCCCCGCTCGAATGGAAGGCGACGTCTTCGAGTCGCATCCCGACCTGGCTGCGCGGCTGCGCCAGGAAGGGGTCACCGAGCTCGTCCTCTGCGGCCTCCAGTCCGATTTCTGCGTGCACATGTCCAGCAAGGGTGCGCTCGCCGCCGGCTTCCCTCTCACGCTCCTCGCCGGCGCCCATTCCACCTACGACTGCGCCGAAACGCACAGAACCGCCGATCAGATCAAGGCGCACGTCGAGCAGGACCTCACGCGCCTCGGCGCCGCCATTGTACCGTACGACCGCTTCGTCAGCTCGCTGGCCCTCCACGGCTGACGAAGAGTGGAACAGGGTCCCAGTAACATCATGCGACGATATACAGGCTGTGTCATCTGCTGGCTGATCAGTCGAGCTGCAGCGCTGGTGGGCAGAGACAGCGGAGCTTACTTGCGTAGCAGGACTTCGCCGCAGGGGATGGAGATGACGGCGTCGGGCTGGCGGGCCCAGTGCTCCCAGGCGGTGGCGATGCGGTCGATGTCGTTCTGGGTGAGCAGGCGGGAGCGGATCACGTTGGAGCTCCACTCGTGTGCGCGGACGCGGGCGGCCCACATGGGGCCGTACCAGGCGGCTTGCTGCGGGCCTGCATAGGTCTGTGCTGAGGTGGAGTAGGTGATGGCGGGGGGGGTGTAGCCAGCGGCGAGTGCCCAGGAGAGGAGGCGGCGGCCGGCGTCAGGCTGCGCACCCGTGGCGCGGATCTGGTCTTGCGAGACGGCGTGCCAGTGCGACAGTGCCGGGTCGGGCGGGTGAAGCATCATCGACGGCAGGTCGGACTCGCGCGCTGCCACCAGACCGCCGCGCTTGCAGACACGGCGCATCTCGCACAGCGCACGCACCGGCTCCCGCAGGTGCAGCAGCACCTGGTGGCAGTAGACAACGTCAAACTGCCCCTCCGCGAACGGCAGCGCATACACCGACGCCACCTCGAACCGACACCGCCCCCCCACCTCCCCCGCTTCCTCCTCCCGCCGCTGCGCCGCCCTCACCGCCTCGCCCGACTCGTCCACCCCAACAACTTCGCCCTGCGACACATACTTCGCCAGCGATACCGTAACACTCCCCGGCCCACATCCCACATCCAGCACCTGCGCATCCGCCTTCAGATGCCCCAGCAGAAACCCCGCCGACGTCTCCGCCGTACGTGTCGCGTGCGCCTGCAACACCTCCGCACCGTGGCCCAGCGTATACGTTGACTCGCTTCCCATTTTCTTGTCAAGACCATGCGTGGTGGATGCCTGTTCTTAGGCACCCGTCCAACCCGCCGGCTGTGCGAGTACGGCCTCCTGTTCGCCCTCGGATATTGCCGCCGCACCTGGGCACGGTCCATCCCACTCGCACCACCGTAAGCTTAACAGCTGTCAGATAGGTCCGTTGTCAGAGTCAACGCCGTTGCCTTGGCCGACACCACGCGGAGGGCGCTCCGTGGGACAGTTGCCATCATCGTTCGGCCTGACAGAATCAGCTTCACAGCGCTGGCCACAAGCCGATAGCAGCAGAGTGGTTCGGTCTTGAGATTACCTGGACAAATGGCGAGACGTGGGTATAGTAGTAACAATAGTGGAATACGTAAAGTGTATGCAGCTTGGGGAAATGCAGGTGGACAACGTTAGGTCGGTTTAGAACCTCGAGGCGCTAGTGATCAGACCCGCTCTTGCGTGTGGGTAATGGCTTAGAGGGTGTAGCCGACGAGGCGCCTCTCGAGCCGGCAAGGGGCAAACCCGAAGGTTTCGGCTGCACTGGTGTTCGGGCGCCTGTCGACCGGAAAGTGGGTATACCGGAAGCGGGGGAAGCGGACGATGCCGAGGTGGGAGGTGAGCTGAGCTCGCCCTTGGCGCCTCCTGGCCCACTGAGCGACGAGACGCTTGCGACCTGTCGCAGGCTCGGTAGCTTGCTCCGACCCGCTCCAGGAAGCATAGTAAAGGCAGAGGGCGGAGTTCCGCTGGGTCGCGATGGAGTCTTGGTACCGGTAGCGACGCTCGCTGACGTCGATGGTGTAAGTGTGCCGGTGGCGAGGCGAGACAGAGCAGGATGCTCGGTCGCCCTGGTCGCAGCGGCTTGGCTTTTCACGCTAGCACTGCTCTGATGCCGCTTTAGGACGGGCGTGCGGGAACGCGGCAACTGGCTCACGTTCGCGGCCTGGTCGCTCGTCCTTCGCCTTGGCGTGGCAGGGGCCGCAGACTTGAATTCTACCGGCAAGGAAGGTCGCTGATTCCGTTTAATGGCAGGTGCATCCGACCGTAGCGATGCTACTTCGCCATTATTTGTGGTTGTTTTGACAGTGACACCCAAACCGAGCAAGGTCTCGCCGTCGCTGGTCGACATGGCTCTGGCAATCCTGCTTGCAGCAGGAGGCACATTGCTTTGCTTTCCCAGCAACGATGTTGCTATGCCAGCCTTGAGCCCCTCTTTCGGAGCAACAGCCGTGCCGTCAAGGAGCGTGCTTGACCCTGTAATGTTAACCACGCTGGTTGATTCGTCGGTCGAAAGGGTTTGCTGGCTGACAGATTCGTCGGTCGAGAGGCTTTGCTCGCTTGGCTGCCCGCTGCTACCGGCCAAGGTCATTTCAGCTATCTGCTTGGGTAGCTCAATCTCAGCTGCCAGTGCGGGAGACTTGCTTGACCCGCCCTTGCTCGAATCATCATGCGGATCGTCCATAGTCGAACCAGCACTCGCGCGTTTCTTCGCCTCTTCGATGCTCTTGATCGACAAAGTGGTGGCTGTGGACGAGGTGCTGATGCGATCTGCGTGAAAACTGGTCCAGATCTCGGATCCAGCCATCGTATCAGGAGTATCATGCATGCTAGGAGACTGCAAAACTTCGCTCTCGTCTGGTGCGTCCATCTCCTTCGACCCTTCTTGATGCTGACGTGCTAGGATGGTCCCCTTGTCACTCGTCGGCTGCCTTGGTGCTAATTCCAAGGAGCGATCGGATGCCTTGGAATGTGGTGGTACACTATCGGAGAGAAGCCCTTGCATTCGCTGCGCCAGACGCTGTTTGATCAACTCGGCCAGTAGCTGTTGCGGCCTCTGTGGATCGTGTCCACTTGTACAGCCAGATTCACTCGGGTCACTGGCGGAACCGTGTCCCGCGGTGTTGCCATTTGTAGAGTGGCCATTCGATGATAGCAAATCTTCCGATTCGCTCATCAGTTCGCTTAGGCTTCGGAAGGATCCAGGGTCTGAGGCCGATATTTTGTGAGAGCTCTCGGATCTTTCGCCGTCCCGAACCTTGAGTGTGGCATCTGAGGAGCCTCTCTGGCCGCCGCCTGCCCTCGACGACGGCCTGTATCGATGATCAAGATCCTTGCCAACCATCAAATCGAAATGGTCTTCAATGGCGGCCTCTTGCGATGCTTCGTATTGGTCTACCCCCGCGTCAGCGGTTAGCAATACCTCTTCCTCGTCGCTGGGGCACGTGAGAACGCTAAGGTCAGGCGAAGGTGATCGAGCTCGTCGTCGAAATACATCAGATTGTCGCCTGTTGAGCGATGGTGATACACTTGTACTTGTTGCAACGGACTTTCTCGTTCGGCCCGAGTTGTTCGAAGTGGCCGAGACGCTGCGGGACACCGATAATGGACCGTGCGGGCCCAGATACTTGATTGGAGTGCGGTACGATGAAGATTCGTTATCATCGTCAGAGCTCGTCCAGCCAGCACTTCGTGGGGTCTGGGTGGTGGGGTTGTAATCTGAAGCGGTCGCAATGCGATGCGGCCGCATCGGTATGGAAGCGATCTTACGCTGCTCCATAGTCTCATTGCGCAAATTTTGCAAGCTGCCGTTAGTCCCCAGCTTTCTCTTCGATCCTCGCGCTTCGTCCAGAACGCCCGAGCGCTCCGCCAGATCTTCCAGATTGGCTTCCACATCCAGGTCGGACTCTTCGCTCGAGTCTTCGTCTGACATGACTCTTGGCTCGTCGTTGACCGATGTTGCTGCTGAGCTACTTGCGCTGGTCCTGCGGTGCGATTTGCTGTAGCTACGTGGTGATGCTGAGGAGAGTCGTGGCGCACGGATCCTGCCAGGCCAAGACCCGGCTTGGTCCAGGTTGAGGTCACGTATTGCGAGCAGTGAGGCGCTACTACGACGGCGTCCGAGAGGAGACGGTACGACCTGGAGATGCGCCTGCCTGCTTGCGCCATAACAGCTGTTGTCTCCGTCTTGCCCTGCTGCAGCATCGACTTTCGATGAGTTCCTTGCAGAAAGATCGGCAGGCAACTCCTTTTCGGATGATTCCGGTGAGGCGGTCGGCGAAGTTTGCATGCAGAACTCGACGTAGACCTTGGACTGTACAGATGAACGCGGAGAAGGGGCGAGAGAACTCCCTGAAAAAGGGTAGGTACCAATGGCTTGCTCGGAGCCTACGGCTACTGGCCAGCGGCTGCCGAGTTCTGTCGTACTTGAGTCGGCATGGCTGAATCCACTCATAGCGGAGTTTCTTCCTGAATGAGAGGCCGCATAGCTGGAAAAGGCGGTTGTATCGGGCGATGGCGATCTTGGATCCGCCAACGAAAGCGCATGGTCGTGGATAGCAAAAGGCCGATAGCTCATTGATGATACCTGGCTTGAGAGCTCCTCCCTAGCCTTGTGTGCTGCTGCAGCCTCGAGCTGCTTAGCCTGGGCGTTGGCACGGATGTCACGCATCGAAACGGGGCCAGTGGCGGTCGTGGTGGATGTCAGCGAGGAGAGAGAGCCAACTGAGGGCTGCCTGGATCTCATCCGCTCAGAAGCTCTTGCCACGATGCTTGACCAAGTACCGGTGCCTGTCAAATCACGAGGAGACAGGCCAGAAGGCACATAGGGAGGTAGGCTCGGAGAGAATTCGTAAAACGCGTACGGATCATGCGACGAGTCAGAGATTCTTGCTTTTTCGACTCCTTCTTCCATCGTCGCTTGAAAGGAAGGGTCAAAGACCTGGCCTGGAACCATCGTCCGAGATGAACCACGCCGGGTTGGGATGCTGGCTCGTTGATCGTCAAAGCCAAAAGTCAGTCTGCGGTCCTGTTTTGTCTTCTTACGGGGTGTTTCCGCTGGCGATGGACTAAGCTCCGGATCCGAGACCTCGTCACCCTGGGGGTCCTCGATACATAGCATTGGTGCGGTGAACTGTGATCCCATAGTGGCGCTTGAGTCACGATAAGCATGGTAGAAAGAGTTGGACTCGACCCCACCCTGCGAGAGCGTACTATTGCCACTGAGGGATGGGGCTATGTGTGTCGAAGCATCGGAGTCGCGTCTCGACGGCTCCGTGACGAACTCCGCTACAGGTTGCGAGGAAGACGATAACAGGGGTTCGTCGGCGGGAACCTGTTCTGAATGCGCCGGGACGGACGACCCGGGGGTGCCAGGCAGAGACGAAGGCAGGCTTACAGGCACTGTTGGGTGTGTTGGGCTGCTGACGGGTGGTAAATGAGCCCCTGAAGGCTCCGTAGAGAATCTGTGCGGTTGTGTCCACTCGTCGACTTGTCGGTCGACGGCAGCTACAAGTCCACCAATGCTCTTACGGGCCAGACTGTCTCTCATTCTGGTCTGGTCATTGCCGGAGGACAAAGCGGCATCAATGTGCGGCTGAGATGACTTTGAGGCCTCGAACTCTTCTGGCGGTACACGTCGTTGTTGATCCCCCCGCGGCATGGCCAATCCTGAACCCCTGACACCTAGTCCCACCGAAGCTATAGCAAACCGCGACGGTGAGATGGACGATTTCGATCTGGCAGCGAAGGACAAGATGCCTTGGTTGTCTGTGAGGTCGAGGACATCGGATAGAGCATCATCACTGTTGACGTCCTGATCCGAGTCAGCAGGATCCTTGGACGACGAGTTGTTTTGCACCAACGACGCGAAGGTAAGAGGATCTGATCCCGAGGTGCGGTTCGGCTGCCCTGGAACCGCGCGACGAGCCGCTGAAAAACTTATCTGGACTCTAGGGGACGTACGAGATAGAGTGTTTCGGCCCACATCGGCGTAGGAACCTTTCCTAGAAGGTTTTCCGGCTCGCGCAGCAAAGGCGGATGAAACGGAAGGAGTGGGAAAATGGTGTGTCAGATGGCGTATGCTCGCCATTTCGTCGGCCGAATGGTCGTCGATATCGCTCGCCTCGGTGTAGGAGTTAGCGAGGCTAGAGATAGCGCTTTGCTGAGCCAGACTGCCGCGGCGGCTTGAAGACCGGACTGAAGAAGCGGCGGCCGAAGCTGCACTGTTCCGCCAGGCGCCACCTGTGCCAAGGGCTGGTGAGGACGAAGGCGGCGGTGGCATGGGCGGTAGTGGCAAAGATGGAGGCGGGCCGCGCGGTTTCGAGGTGGGAGAAGAGAGGGAGCCGGTTGCAGCTCGGTCGGACCATTCCTCCTTGAGGCCGTGGTGTCTTGAACCTCGACGTGAGCGGGAGGGTTGTGTGGCGTCTTCCTGAGTGACATTGGTTTGAAGGCTGTGCTGGTCGGTATCGTCATCGTCGATAGAGAGACTGTCCCTCCTAGAATCGGAAGTGTGGGAGCGAGAGCTCTGCGTATTCTCAGAGGCGAAGGAGGGACGGGGATGCTGTGAGGATTGCTGTGTAGTGGATTCGGTGGCGAAGCCGTTTGGAGGCGATGGCAGAGTTTTTGTTCGATTCGCTGTGATCGTAGTGCTGGCGGCATTTTCACCGTCAGTATGTGAAAAGGTGGCTTGACCAGGAGAAACAGGGCTAATAAGTGCCTGATCCTCCTCGACGCCGTACCAGGTGAGGCGATTCTTTGGTGGTTTCACGCCTAAGGCTAATGCTTCGAGGTGCTGTTTCTTTGCCAGACGCATCGCCAAGATCTTGGTACGGATTTCTGCGATTTTTTGCGGATCAACCGGCTGCGATGGAGATGAGGGAGACATGATGAGAGTAGCTGAAGCCCGAAGGTGCGGCCAGCCTTGCACAAAGACGAGGGTGCCCTAGCGTCTACGATTGGCAAGGTGGTGGAGATGGAGAATGGGAAGCATGGACGACGAGGAAGGCTTCTTGTCCGTGTTGCAGAGAGTGACCGCAAGAGCGGCGGTGGGGAAAGGTCAGGTTGGGGGAAGAATCAGCCAAGGCATAGCCAGATAAGCGGACGCTGGCCAAGTGTAGGAAAGACGTGCACTGCCGAAGACGCACTGGGTGGCAGCAGGTGGCTGATGGCCAAGATGGTCGGCGCGGAAATGCAAGGAAGAGGCTTAAGGGGCTGGGCAAGGAAGGCGGCAACGGGCAAGGTAGGTGGCAACCAATTAGGCTCAAGGGTCCAGTGAACGATGCAAACGGAAGTCTATGAGTACGCGAAAGAGAAAGGGCGTGAGATGCGAGTCGAAAAGATCAGAGTCGAGTTGTGTCAGGCAGAGGGGAGGGGCGGCGACCTATTGCGATGGATGGCCAGTACGGGTCCTGGGTGCTGGGTGCGAAGCAGAGCCGGCAGGATGCAGCGAGGATAAGGAAAGCGTCGGAGAAGAAAAGCAAGGGGACGAGTGGCGGCGGGGAGACTGATGCAACAGAGTGGTCGAGGGCAATGGCGACGGTGAGGATGGAGAGAGGATGGTTGTAGTGGGAGGATGAGAGGAAGTGTCGCGCATGAATGATGGCGGCATCGGCTGTGTGGTGCAGAAGTCAATCAGAAAAGAGCGGAACTGCAAATGGCCCTTGAAGAGTCAGAAGCTGAGCCGACGACCAAGGGAGAGGGGGAGAAGGGAAAAGGGAGAAGGGGAAGGGAGGAGTGAGAACGCAAAGAAAAGAAAACGGAAAGACGCTAGACAGAACCACCACAATGCGGTAAGATAGAACCAGAACAGACTACGAAAGCACGCAGCGGGCAAGCCGATGGTTGAGGAGCAAGCCGATTGCTGAGCAGCAAGCCGATTGCCAAGCAGCAAAGCCGATTGTCGTCCCGCTTAGCGCAATAGGATACGATATCGGCGTCTGCGGAGAGAGGGAGGGGAGGGAGAGAGAGAAAGAGAGGCAGAGGGAGAGGAGGAGGGAGAGGGGGAGAGGAGAGGGAGAGAAAGCGTGAGAGCAAGCGTGAGAGCAAGCGGATGTGGGCGTAGTTGCATTGATATGCGATGCAAGGTGCTGTGCTGCGATGCGAATGCACTACGAGTGCTGTTCAGCTGCCCACCCTGCCGTGAGGCCATATACGTCCGTGCTTTCACTTCGGCTGTCCCTGGTCGGCGCCGACGCACGAGCTTAGCAAGCGCTGCTCAGCAGGAAAGAACGAAGCTGCACTGAGCTGAAGAGCAGATTATTACCACTGCTGAACACAATTACGCAGTTGATAGGGACTGATTGGCAGTGTGAGTTGTGAGTGTGAGTGCTTCCCCGATGTCGACTGCTGTCACAAATGAGACAAAAGTGAAAGATCATCTCCCTCAATGAGACAGAACTGACAGCGCAGGCAGATCATTCAAGTGCTGCCACCTGCCTACTTGCCGGGCTTGAGTACAGTGACGGCAAAGCCGAGAGGGGTGCATCCAGTCTTGAAATTCGTGATGCGGCGGGCTGGTCGATGAAGTGCCTGCGTCGTGCATTGCGGGAATTGCCGAAAGCGAGGCCGACGCTAATGCAAGCTACAGTACGGTTACATCTTACATGCCTGCTGGATCGTTTCAGCGGCTAGCTTACCGACTTGCCTGCGACGCGGCTATGGAGCTTAATTTGGTGGGTGCAGCTGCCAGTCACGCTAGTGACTCAAGTCGGACTTGGAGTGCTAATAATCACATCCGAATTGACTTTTGACTAGTGATGGCGAGCAACGCACAAGTGCCGATTTGGCGTGGACCCTGCTTGATAGCTTAATGGATCTCGCCTTGGCATACATCCCATTGTGCCTCGCCGTCGTCCTATTGTCTCCAGAGTCGTGGCACGGCGCTCTCAGTGCTATTCGGAATGATGACTGCTTGTGGCGCGCTGTCCGGTCATTTTCGCGGTTTGCGGGCACAAGTACGTACATCAGTTATGTCAGTTTATGCATAGTGAGGACTTTGTCGGACGAGAAAAGGTTCAACAAATTCTCGTGGTCGCTGTTAGAGCCTTCCGCGGAGTCATAGCGAAAAGAAAAGAAAAGCCGTATGGCTTGCCTGAATGCATGGACCAACCAAGCGGAAGGCGATCATCAGACTTTCTTATCTCGCCGCATCCCACCTATCCACCCTCCTTTCCCTCGCTCGCCCTGCTCTTGCTCGTTGGCCCCTGACCTATCTACTGGCATCAAACGATGGCATCCTCGTCCGAAGACTTCACCAAGCGCAAGCTTTGGGGTGGCCGTTTTACCGGCAAGAATGACCCGCTCCTCTTTGCGTATAACGAGTCGCTCTCCTACGACAAGCGCATGCATGCTCAAGACATCCGAGGCTCCCAGGCCTACGCGCGTGCGCTGGTCAAGACCGGCGTCCTCAACGAGCAGGAGTGCGACCAGATCGTTGCGGGCCTCGACAAGATTGGCCAGGAGTGGAAGGAGGGTACCTTCAAGATTCACCCCGATGACGAGGATATCCACACTGCCAACGAGCGCAGACTCACTGAAATCGTCGGCGCCGTCGGTGGCAAGCTCCACACTGGTCGATCTCGAAATGACCAGGTAGCCACGGACATGCGGCTGTGGCTCATGGACGAGATCTCTGCCATCGAGACCTACCTCGTCGACCTTATCCAGGTCATGGTCGCTCGCGCCCGCCAAGAGGTAGATGCGCTCATGCCCGGTTATACGCATCTTCAGCGAGCACAGCCGATCCGATGGTCTCATCTTCTTCTTTCGCATGCCACCTACTTTACCTCGGATCTGGCTCGCCTTCGTGATCTGATCCCGCGTATCTCGGTTCTTCCCCTGGGTTCCGGTCCGCTTGCCGGCAACCCTTTTGCTGGTCTGGATCGAGATGCGATTGCAAGCGATCTCGGCTTTCGCACCGTCGGGCCCAACTCGATGAACAGCGTTTCGGATCGTGACTTTGTCGTCGAATATCTCATGTGGGCCAGCTTGACCGCAGTCCATCTGAGCAAAATGGCTGAGGACTTTATCATCTATTCCACCTCGGAATTCGGATTTCTCCAGCTCAGCGACGCCTACAGCACCGGCTCTTCGATCATGCCCCAGAAGAAGAATCCGGACAGCCTCGAGCTGCTTCGAGGAAAGTCAGGTCGGATCTTTGGTCAGATGTCGGGCTTCCTAATGTCGCTCAAGGGCATCCCCTCCACCTACAACAAGGATCTGCAGGAGGACAAAGAGCCGCTCTTTGACGCTGTCGACACCACTCGAGATGGCCTTCAGATTGCCACCGGCGTGATCAGCACGCTCAACATCTTCCCCGATCGGATGAAGGCCGCCTTGACGCCGGACATGCTCGCCACGGACCTGGCCGAGTATCTGGTCCGCAAGGGAATCCCCTTCCGTGAGACGCACCACATCTCTGGATCCGCCGTCCGCCTCTCGGAGCAAAAAGGATGTCTGCTCTCCGAACTCACCCTTCAAGACCTCCAGGGCCTGTCGGACAAGTTCGACGACGATGTGATGGACGTCTGGTCCTTTGAGCAGAGTGTAGAGCGCCGCGATGCCAAGGGCGGCACTTCCAAGCGTGCTGTCCTCGAGCAGTGCGACACCTTGGAGAAGCTCCTTGCGCCGCGCAACTAGCAACGCCTCGTCGCCATCACCACGTCTCCGCTGCCCCTGTCGAGGCGTTCCCATTTGCACTTGTAATACAGCATTATCAAAACAACCAGTGCGTACCGCAGCACGCGCAGCGTGTGGACCCAGGCGGCGGGAAAGGGATGGGAGTTGCTGGCCTTCAGCTGGGCGCGCGGGTCGCCCACGTCTGTCCGTTCGCGGGGAGGAGGGGAGGTGAGCGGGCCGAGCGTATGCGCGGGGAGGGCTAGGGGGTGAGGAGGGGTTCGCGGTCGGGGTGGTCTGCGCTCTTCCTGCGCGCGAGCCGCGGGGCGACAAGCGCGGCGCGGCCGCCGGGCAGGATGCGGTACGTCCTATTGCGCCACGAGACTGGTGTGCCGGAAAGGGGAGAAGAAGAGTCAAAGGGTCAGCAAGGGGCGCGGATGGTCCGGGCTGGGGAGGGGGCTTACCTGTGCTGCCGAGGATGGCGGCGGCCCAGATGGGCAGGGCCAGGGATTCGCGGAGGGTCCAGGCTGCGGCAAACTCGACGAGGCCGAGGCGGGCGGCGCTGGTAGCGCGGGCATTGCACGCGAGGAACTCGTCGGCGGTGGCGAGGCAGTGGAAGATCTGGTAGTCGAGCGCCAACCACGCGGCAAAGTGGGCGGCAAGGAAGACGAGCATGGCGCCGGACCGCGCAGCCACCCACGCCGGCAGGACGATCCGCGACACCCCATACCACCCGACCACCCCCGACAGCACCGACTCGGTCAACGGCTCCAGCAGTGTCGGCACCAGAACCATGTACTTGCGCACGCGAATCCAGCGCATCCGCCGGCGCACATAGTCGCGCACGCTCCGGATGTCGCCCACAGAGGTATACGCAAGATCGAACGCCGACACCACATGCCCCAGCTCCAGCGGCGGCATCCACAACGACTTGGCCAGCATATTGTCCTCGGCCAGATAGATGCCAAACCGCGCAAAGGGCCGCGATAGCTTCTTGGTCTCCTCTTTCGACTGCCCGCTGAGCGTCTGCGTCGTCTCGCGGTGGTACGCCGACGGCGCTGCCCCGGGTAGCCCTCCTGCCTGCGCGCTTTGGGAAAAGGCAAAGCTGCCAATCGCGCCGTCTTCGTCCTTGGCGCCTGGGCGGCCCAGGTCGAAGAACGAATCGGGCACCTGGGCAAGGTCGGATTTGCGATACATGTTGCTCTTGCCCATCACGCACGAGTCGATCGAGAGCGCGTTGATGGCAAGGTACATCTTGGCATGCGTCGTGGAGAGAAAAACGCGCTCGATCCTGGATCCCCACGAAGTACTCGGCAGGACGGCAAACGGGACGTGATGTACCAGCCCGACCCGGGCACCATGCGGCTTGCGAGGGAGAAAAGCGGGCACGGGCGCCGAGCGCCTGGTGGTAGTAAGGTCATCCACAGCCCTTGCCAGCGCTCCGGCGGGCGACCAGACCTGGCTGTCGACCACCCAGACGATGTCGTACTTGGCGAGCGCATACGACTGAACCAGATTGTTGATCTTGGGGTTGACACCTGCGTTTTCCTCTCCGACCACGATGCGACAGTCCACCGTGGGATGCGCCTTGCTTACCATCTCGACCACGTTCAATACCTTCTGTGCTTCGGGGCTGCTGCTCTCGCGGATGGAAAGTATGACCTCGAAGCGGTCCTTCGGATAGTCTTGGGCGAACGACGAGGAAAGATTCGAGTAGAGGTTGCAGTCGAGTCCGCTCAGCGGCCGCAAGATAGACACGGCGGGGGCCGAGGCAGAGTGCAAGCTGTCCCGCTCATCTTGGCGCTGCATGACAGAGTCGATACTGCTCACCGGTGTCGAGCTATTGGTCACGATGGCAGACGTTCGGGGTGGAGAGAGCGGCGAGCGCGGCGTGTGAGGCCGCGCAAAGCCACGGGCCAGCGAGAAGCCGAGCAGACATATTGACCAGATGATGGCATACCACACGATGCAGGACAAGGCGAGGGTAGTCGTTAGATACGACGAGAATGTCGAGCCTTTGGGCAGCGGAGCAGCGTCTGGTTCCGCTGCTACCCTCGTCACCAACGCCGGTACGAGTAGAAGGACAAGGAGGCATGGTTGCAAGCACATCTTGCTTGCTTGCTGCAGCTTGACTAGGCCACGACGGGGGTCGACGTGACGTGACGACGAAGTGGTTGTGGACCAAGCATGAAAGGATGCCAGCAAGTGACGGTGTTGGTCGCTTCCGCTTGTCGCCATCGTCGGTGCTCGTAGGACGTATGACATTGACATTCCTATGATTGACGTGAATGCATCGAAATGTCCTATTTTCTCCACATATTTTTGTCGACATTTTCCCACAGTTATTTGCATCTTTTTGTCGTGTTGCCTACGCATATTAATCGTGAATATGATTCTGAGGACGGTATCATCCTACCCCTTCTCTTACCACTATTCTTCGTACAACTGCAATTCGGAGCCCTCATCATGGCCCATCACTTTGCTCATTTGAGGCCCGTAGGGCTGCGCTCCTGCAAAGCCAGCACATCAATGTCTCGCTTGGTGGCTATGTCCGCGCCCAACGCCAGTAGAGCGGTCTCCACATTTACCGCTACACCCCGGCGCGCTTCGCCATCGAGACGCATCGATGAGGTCGACCACAGGCACACCACACCGCTGGGAAAGGCGCTTCTTACCGCTGGCAGCGCGTTGGGCCTCCTCAACAACCCGGCAAGAGGGGGTAGGTACCGTCTTTGCGAAGCTTGCATCTCCCGACGTGCTGCGAATTCTGACTCATTGCCCTCTGATCGCTCCCGCACCCACCTCTTGTCCCCAGATCTCCTGTCCATGCTGACACAGGTCTCTTCGCCGCCAGCGCTCTCCCATCTACTGCAGAGTATGCGCGCGAGCGAGTCAGGAAGGAGGCTGTTGATCGAAAAACCCTCGATCAATTCCGAGACTGTCAATGTAGACTACCTAAGCTCCTTGGAGAGGGGCACCTTCGGACGGGAATGGATCGAGTGGCTCAAGGAAAACGGAGTCGGCCCGGATGGGCGAGCAGAGGCAGACTACATGCCGACCAGCGAGGAAAAGTATCTGATCCAACGCTACCGGGAATCGCACGACTTCTATCACCTTTTGCTCAGGATGCCCGTCACGCAACTAGGAGAGACCGTAGTCAAGTACTTTGAAATGGCGCAGATGGCGATGCCCGTGGCAGGCTTTGCAGCGGCCGGAGGAACGCTTCGCATCCTAGCCTCTGCCTTGTCGTCCTTACCCAAGCCTTCGTCTCTTCTTTCCGCGGCGCTATCTCGAGATGCAACCTTGTCGGCCAGCGGATCATTTCAAGCATCTCAGGCGGCATCTGACCTCGCATCGCTGCAAGAGCTGATACCCTGGGCTATCGAGATGGGGCGCACATCCACGCCTCTGGTCTCGATCGAATGGGAACGGTGCTGGGAGAAGAAGATCGATCAGATGCGGGCCGAGTTTGGCATCACCCCCCCGCCTGTTCAGGTAGCCAAGTTCAAGGGCCGCGCAGCCAAGGCGGGCGGCAAGCGACGCGGATGGCCTTCTATCATCATCGAACATCAGCGGCGCAGAGAGCAGCAGAAGTCCGCCTCAGCAGCTCCAGCCGACCCGAACCCGTAGTGCAGATCATTCTCCATGTGGTTCTCGCTTCACGCGCATCGATGAACAAGTTTGTTCGAGAAGGGTAGAACAAAGTCGTTGCGCTGGTTGCCTGTGTTGGATGCCAAGCAGCGACCGTACCAGGCTGACAGCTGTACTGACGAGAGAGCTGGTGTGATTGCTTTCCTCTTCTGGATTGGCTGGCGTGCGGCGTAGAAACGCTGCAGTTCCAAGAGCCTTCAGCGTGAATGCTATCCATATTGAATTGTGAATCTAACAGCGCGAACAAATATGAGCGACGGTGCATGGACCGCAAGCCATATCGACCAACAGAAGGACGGACATCACTGCTTGGCATGTCTGCATCCTGCTCACCATCCTCACCACCACCACCAACCTTCCATCGACTGCTGTTCCAGTCACGTCTCGGTAGGATTGAGCTTTGCTGGTCGTAACGCCAGTGCAGTGCTGCTTGCTGGCGAGCTGAGCACATTCCCTACCGAGTCTATTTGGCGCAGCCGTGCTTTGCTTGTCCGCGAGCCATCAAGCCGGTCTTGGCCCTAGTCCCTTTTTCCGCTTTGGAACGAGTCTCACGTAGCTAACTCGCTAGTCTCCGAGTATGAGCGTCGAAGTGCCAGGTTTGGGCAGGCAGCAGGCGCCGGCTTCGTCCAGCGCTCATGCTTCCGCGGCCGCTGTGTCGACGCCGGCGAGCCGAATCAATCTGGTGACGTACGGCCAGTCGACGATCAAAGCACTCATCGATCCAAGCCTGCCCGTCCAGGATGTCATTCGTCAACTTTGCGCCAACGCGCATCTTGGTGTGCAGGAGCCGCCCGCCCTTTTTGCCCTGCGCGACGAGACCAACGACGAGCTGATAGAGGATAGCAACATGGCCAGAAAGATCGACGCAGGCGCGCATTTCAAGCTCTGCTCCTCCCCCACCATCGAAGCCGTCGAGATGGTGGACAAGCTCTCGTCCCGAGACGAAAGGGTGCTCAAAATGGCCACCTACACTCTGCAAAAGCTGATTAGGGAAAAGCCATTCACCGACGAATTCCTCGCCAGAGGCGGCCTCGCCGAGCTTCTCAGCATCATACGCTCGCAGAGTGTCGGCAACACACTTGCCTATGCACTCACCGCCTGCCAGAACATCATGGAAGGCTTCGACTACGGCTGGGACAGTATCGACGGCGAGTTCATCGCCAAAGTCGTCAACATCCTCGTCTCCCGAGAGCGAATCAATGTCTGTCGACCTGCCACGGCCATCCTCAAGAAGCTTGTCATTTCTGGACCCCAAGATGCACCCAAAACAGGAAGAGTGGTTACCGACAAAGATGGCGCCACAGCCATGGGCAATACCAATGAGATCCCACCGGTCTTCAAGTACGGCTTCGATGCTGTCTACGCCGGGATGGAAAGGGAGCAGCTCTTCCTTCAGACCTTGGTCAACCGACTTGCCAGCGCGGATACCACGCTGAAACTATACAGCCTCAGCTTGATCAACAGCCTGATGCGCAACGTTTCGGATCACCTCTTTGAGAGTTTCACGGCCGAGCTGGAAAGGCTCAACACTTCCACCGCCGTGGCCAAGCTTATGGATTCCAACCGCGAAGACGAGCTGTCATCGTCCATCCTGGAGCATCAGAACTACGTCGTGCGCGCAGCTCACCGCCGCATGCGCATCGCCGTGACACCCACTGATAAGCGCCACGTCCAGGCGCTGTCCTATATCTGGCTCCAGGCGAAGATCAGCGACACTTCGGCCAGCGGCAGCACCGACGAGCAGGCGACTCCGGCTACCCGTCTCAAATGGCGACGGATCGGATTCTTCTCAGAATCTGCCGCCAAGGAATTTGGCAAGGTCGGCTGGCTCGGACTGCAGTGTCTCGAATCATTTGTTCGATCCGATCCGGAACTCTACTCGAGGATCATCTTGGAGCAGATCAATCGGCCCGAAGACCGGCGCTGCCTGTTTGCACGCGCTTCGATCGAGGTGACCGAGATCTTGGCCGAACACTGGAACATCACGTCGGGCTATAACACCTCGACCTCTTTCCTGCCCTTTTTGCTCTCGTTCAAAAAGGTGCATCATCTGGCTTTGCGCTTCTTCCTGCGCATGTGGAACGAGAGCGGGGCTGCCACCTCGGACTTTTCGCGCGTCTCGGCGCTGGTGCGGAGCCAGGTGACCGAGGCGCTCAAGGATGAGAGCGCGCAGACCTGGTCGAGCCTGGAGCGCATCTTTTTGGACTCGGAGTACCGCACGGTGCGCGATCGGCAGATGAAGGAGCTGGAGCTGGAGGAAGACTACAACTCGAAGGCGTCGATCCGGAACTTACGCGGGCGGATCTACCGGGAGAGCTATGAGTTTGTGCAGCAGCAGCGGTTGCACTGCCTGTTGGAGGGGGCCTGGTTCCGGCATTCTGCGGTTGGACGTGTTGCGGTGGGCAAGGAGGCGGTGGCGCATGGGCGCGGGTCTACGAGCACGATTGGGGTTGGGCACGGCGCAAGTGCGGGCAAGGGCGCGGTGGAGAAGGGGTGGCGGTTCTACCGGCTCTCGCCGAACCAGAAGTACCTGCACTACTGCGAGGCGTACGAGCGCGGCGCGATCCGCGGCGGGCTGGACGATCTGCCGGAGCGGATTGACCTGAGCCTGGTCACCGACATCAGCGCCTCGGCCGCACCGGCGCACGAGGGCGCGCCGCCCAGAATGGCCATCAACCTCCTCCGCGCCCCCGACACCCTCCTGGCCGAACTGCAACCCCTCAACCCAAGCCAGTACAGCGAGTGGACCGACGCCCTCAACATGCTCCGTGCCGACGGCGCAGGCGTTACCACCCGCGAAACCGCAGACCTCATCCACATCCTCACCGACATCGGCGTCAAGGTCAAGCTCCTCGACCTCACCGGCGAACAGATCGACGTCCCCACCTCGATCGCCGTCCCCCCGCTGCCCACCACCACCGACTTCTTCTTTGCCGAGCTGTAGCCTAGTCTCGCCATCCGAATGTATACCCCGCACACTTTTGCCCTCCGGCCAGCAGTATTTATATGCATGAGCTCGCCGGGTGAGGCTGTCTGAGCAGATCTATGGCTTGCAGAACGCCAGAGGTACAAATACAGGTGTGCATACAGAGTAGTTTGAAGGCAGGGGCTGCGGGGATTTACCCCTTCTGAAATCTGTAAGCGAGGGATGAGGAAGCCGACGGGTTAGAAGATGAAGGTTACTGCGGGAGTAAGGAAGGCGGGAGAGAGGGAGATGCGGGTACGTACTGCTGCTGCTGCTGTCTTGTTTTGCGGAGGTAGGCGAGGTCGGTCCTGCTTGCGCCGAGGTTGACGACCTTGGGGCAGCCGTCTCTATCTTTTTCGAGGCGGGTGCACTCTGCGCAGTAGTAAGCGTCCGAGACGCCTGGGTTGCCGCAGATGATGCAGCGGCCGCCGTAGGAGCCGAAGTTGCACTCCTCGCAGATGCGCACCAGCGTAGCCGGCCGGACGTACGAGTCGCAGATCGGGCTGCAACCACACCAACCACCACGCCAAGGTCAGTATCGAAACACACCATCATGCATCCCGCCCCGCGCTGCAACCTACCACTTGCCATCGTCCTTCTCGCATAACCGGCCAATGGCAATGCCAGGCAGCTTTCGACAAAGCACAAGATCCGGATGATGCCTGCCATCGAGAAAGCACCACGCGCCAGCAGAAGCGTCCTCTCGTCAGTATCGGCTTCGCCCCCCAGTGCAAGACAGGCTACTCACTTGGACATGTCGTTGGATGTGGCGAGCTGGGGGCAGCGATGCAAGGAGCAAGCACACTACTCAGCATCCAAACCATCTATCAAGGCTGCTTTCCGCTTTGCCCGAAATCCGAGCGCTGTGCGGCGGCGATCTAACATCCGTCTCCGATGCTGTTGTTAGGTCGATATGCGTTTCTGCGACGGGAAGCCATGAAGCACAATGAAGGGGGATCATGCTTGGGGATACCTTGCTGACCCTATGGATGGCCTGCGGAGCGAGTAGATAGGCACGAGATCTGCCTACCTACCATGGCGGAGATGCTAGGACGATGGGGCTGCGGTTCGCTCCCTGGCCCGAACCTGGCAGATGGATACCTGCCGACGCCGCTGCTTCTGTTCACTTGCTGGACTGGGCTTGAATTGAGAACACTGCCCTGGACTGAGCTTAGATAGACTCACATTCACATTCACGATTGTGATGGAGACTGCCATTGTGAATTGGATGGCTGCGGACTGGCGGACTGGCTGATTGCAAAGGCTGCATGCCGGCTTAGTCGGGATTGCAACTGTCAAATATCGAAAAAAGCGCAGCCGGCTCCCCGCTCAGCTGCGCACTGCTTGCTACCTTGCTTCCCGTCGCCATCTGCACCCTTACTCCTTCTCCCTTTGCTGTCGTAGTCCATGGCTAACTAGCACACGCGCATCGCCGCTCTCGCAGCGCTGGTCTCTTCGCGATCCGATCTCCGGTGCGCGTCTCCACTCTAGCGGCAGCCTAGCACATTCACAGTGCGACGCGGCAGTCCAGCAGAGTGACAGCGACATCATGTCGCCAGATTCGAGCCAGCCGTCCTCGCATCCAAACGCAAAGTCGCACTCCACCGAGACAGCCAACACGCCAGAGACTCACAATGACTCGTCCGCCGACGATCACAACAAATACTCGCGAGGCACGGGCAAGCGCAACCGCGTCCATTTTGCATGCACAGAGTGCTACCGTCGCAAGCAAAAGTGCAATCGAGAGACGCCCTGCCAGCACTGCATCGCCCGCAAGATCCCACACAGGTGCAAGACCTACCAGCCAGGCGAGGAGAACAACGATGTAGCATCTCGCCTCAATCGCGTCGAACGCCTTCTGGAGGAGTATCTACCCAGGCTCATGCATCAGGTCCAACAGAGCTACCCCTCCTCGTCCGGCACATCCCCCGGGTCGCATGCCAACGACAAACACCGTGGCACAAAACCATCCTGGCCATCCGCCTTCTACTCTGCTTCGCCCGACCGGATCGACGATCGCGACGGACGCTTTGCCGACTCGGACGATGACGAGCTCGACCAGCTCGAAACAGAGGGGAGGTTGAGTCCCAAATCCGGATTCTACAATGCAGCCTCTTCCAACATGCGCATCCATTGCATCCTCGACGACCTCCCCGGCAGCTCTTCCCAAACCCAGGCCATCACCCCGCCTATCCGTACCATCGAAGGCACCTCTGACCTGGATGACTCCATGGCTCAGTATGGATGCCCTACCGCGCCCACGCCAGATCTCCTCGGCGCGCTCAAGAACCGGGCTCATGTCGACGCCCTGGTGGATCACTTTTTCGACGACATCAACTGGATGCGCCAACCCTTACCCCAGAAGAGCCTCCGTAACTCGTTTGCCAACTTTTGGGCTTCCGGCCCCAAGATCACGGCCCAAAACATCAATATCTTTGCTCTCCTCTGCAATGTTTGCGCCATTTCAGCCCTCTCGTTACAGCACGACCTCTTTCCCCATTCGCCACATGATCGGCTCAAGGTGGCCAGGCGGTACCATTACGCCGGTCGCCGGTCTCTGCTCATGAGCTCCATCATGGGCCGCGAAGACGTCGACCAGATCGTCGCCTGGCAGCTCTCCTGCCGCTTCCTGCTGCTCGACCGTCGCATTGGCGAAGCCTATACCCTGGGCTCTTCGGCGGTCCGGGCCTCCTTCAGCATCGGTCTCCATCGCGACGGAACCAAACTGGGGCTTTCCGCCGCCGAAACTGAGGCGCGCAGACGGGTGTGGGCCGCCGTCTACTTTTTGGACCGTGCTCTGGCGCTCAACACCGGCCGGCCTGCGGTGATTGACGATCGCGTATGCGACACGCAGGCGCCCAGCAGTGTCATGGATGAAGACATTTTTCCAGCGCCCAAGCAGGCCGTGCAGCTGCCGGAAGGCGTCGAGCCACCGACGGCGTATAGTTATACCGTCTACCGCCATCAGATCGCACAGCTGGAGGGCCAGATCCTCACCCTCTTCCAGAGCCTCGATCACCACGTGCACGTAAGCGATGTCCTGGCTCTCGACCGCAAGATCCGCGAGCTGCAGGATGCACTGCCCTTTTACTTTCATGCCCGTCTCACCAAGGACGGCATCGAATGCGACAAGTCGCTCGATGCCACCTTTGGCTTTCTCAAGGTGCATCGCTTCCTGCTGCATACCGAGATCGACTCGGTGCGGATTGCGCTGCATCGGCCCTACCTGCTCCGTTCCGGCGGCCCGCACGGTGCCAAGTTTATGCCGTGCCGCGAAGCCAGTCTGAACGCCGCGCTGCACGAAATTGAGCTGCGCATGGATTGTGTCCAGGATCTCAAGAGAGTCTTGCCGAACGAGGACGCGCTCCTCCTGTATCGCGTCCAGATTGGCACCTACAAGTGGTTCCACTCGCTGCTCGTCTGCGGTGTGGTGCTGCTCATGGATCCCTGGGCGCCGAACGCATTCAAACTCAAGTCGCACCTCGCACACTACGTCCAGAACCACTACAACAAGCGGCCCATCGTCGGCAGGGACGAGATGCGCGACCGTGAGGCGGCCGTGATCGATATCTTTCTTTCGCGATTCGAGCAAGTCAGAAAGCTGGCTCCCTCTGCCAAAAGCGCAGTCGGCCGTGCTGGCCACCGCACTCCCAAGCGTGTCCGCTCGGTGGATGTGCCCAAGAGCGAGCAGGGTCGAGACGCCAAGGCGGCCAAGACGGCGGGCGGGAACGGCGTCGAGGGCGGCGATGAAAAGTCGGACGCGCATCTGCTTCTCGGGCTCCAGCAGCATCAGGATTCGCCGGCGGATGCAGGCGAGGGCAACGGCTATGCCAGCGCGGCACATGCTGCCGATGCGTCGATGACCTACGCCGGACTGTCCGGGTACACGCGTTCGCGGCGGACGAGTCCGGTGCGGCCGTCGGCGGCGGGGGGGGCCGGTGGGAGCTCTGGGCTGGGCGAGTGGAGCCAGGGCGCGGCCGGGGTGGGGGTGAGTCCGGGCAGCGGGTTGGAGAGTCCCACCGTGTGGCTGGGCGGTGAGACGGCGTCGGCGACACCGCCGGGCGCGGGCCGCGGCGAGGAGGCGCAGCACTTCTTCGACGCGTGGTACCAGGCCGAGTGGGCCGCCGCGTCCATGCCCTCGTACGATCCCGGCTACAGTGTCCCCGGCGCAGCCGCCAGCCTCGGCCTCCCACCCGTCCCCGGCGGCCCCAACCCCCGCCTCGCACTCTCCCCGCTCTGGCCTTCCCCCGACCAGCCCGCCTACCCGCTACCCGGCCCCGCTCCCCCCGCCTTCCCTAACCCCAACCCTCCCCCTCCCCCCCCCGCCCCTGCCGCTGCGGGATACAACCCCAACTTCGACCCCGCCTTCTGGCAGACCTTGATCGACAAGATCATCACCTGATCCCCTTCCCCTTCCCCTTTCCGCGCCGCGTGGTGCCGGCGCAGCCATACCATCCGCAATTATACTGCATTTACTGCGCGCCGCGCGTGTCGAGTGGATATGCTGAGAGGTGCCACTGCGGGGGGCCGCACAGGCTAGCAGACGGGGACGTGCTTCGAGCGGGGGTTAGTGTACATGTAGACGGGGGCGGGGGCGGAGGGGTGGAGGGTAGGCACGGCGGGTTGCTAGAGGAGGGCCTGTTTGGCGGTGGTCCAGGAGGCGGCGGCGGCCATCATGACGGAGCTGGCGACGAGCATGGGGCGGACGCCGGCGGTGCACTTGAACAGGGCGCCCGAGACGGCGCCGGCGGCGACGGCGCCAGCGAGGTCGTGCTTGCCGCGGGCGGCGTCGATGGACGCATCGACGAGGTTGTACATGAGCGCGACGACGCCGGCCGAGTTGCCAAAGAACGAGCCGCGCCGGGTGACCTGGTTGAGCACCGCGTTGAGGCGCAGTCGAGCCGTCGGACTCTCGACGCCCAGCGGGCGCACCAGCCCCTCGCGCGCGCCGAGCAGACCGCCAACGGCAAGCCCAGACAGGTAGGTGGTGCCCGTGCCGTAGCACAGATCGTCGGACCAGCCTCGCGACGGAACAGCAGTGCGAGCCCCCTCCAGACTCGACGGCGCGCCATCCGTCAGGTCCAGATACTCGAGATCCTCCTTGCCCAGGCCCGCGAGCGGATGCAACGTGCTCAAGTCCAGCGTACGGTCCGACAGAAGCGAAGTCGCCGTCGGAACATACTCGGACGAACTGGCGCCAGATGGCGTCGACGCAGAGGACTGGGTGAAGGTGTGCGACCGAAGGTAGTCGGTCGGGTTGTTCGACGAGGTATCTGTTGATGACGACGCAGGCCGGGAGGCGGTCGGGTCTACGGGAGCAGGCGCAACCGCCTCGAAAGCAGGCTGCGACGACGACGAGGCGCCGGGCTCCGCCTTGCCACTAGAGAAGGGCCAGACCATATCGAGGCAGAAACCGGTGCGCACGGGTCCAAGGAGGCAGCCGAATGCACAACGTGGCCGGCTTGGTGGGAATCGAGTTGCCGAAGAGAAAGAACGGCGAGGTAGGATGGCCTGGAGACGGTGATGAGAAGCAGGATGGAGAAGAACAAGGAGGAGCGAGCCATCCTTCCTTGGGTCGAGTGTGAAATCAGTGAATGTAAATTCGGATTGAATCGCAAAGCTGAACGGCAGGCTTAGCTACGCTTCCCATCGGGCGTGCTAAGCTTGCGAAGCTGGCTGAGCCCAAAGGCCTGCTTGAAATGTGCCA
Source organism: Tranzscheliella williamsii (assembly GCA_023212725.1). Classification (NCBI taxonomy): domain Eukaryota; kingdom Fungi; phylum Basidiomycota; class Ustilaginomycetes; order Ustilaginales; family Ustilaginaceae; genus Tranzscheliella; species Tranzscheliella williamsii. The sequence goes on along the minus strand of JALBYF010000004.1, from coordinate 351,453 downwards.
CAAATCTAATCATCCACGGCTGCGCTTTCTTCTGCCTTCTTCCAAGAATTACAAAAAAATCCTGAATCCAGCCCGCCCGCTCCCACTCCCTGCTTAGTCATCACCGCCACGTGACCTCTAGCCTTTTTCCTCCTCTCACAAGGCCTTTGATTTGGATCGTAGGAAAGTGTGACTTTGGACAGCGGCGAAGCGGGGCAACATGGTCCCTGTGAGTTCGACCACCACCTTCCCCCTACCGGCGCCGTCGATCTCCCACAATGGTTCTCATCGCAGGCGCACCAGCGCTGTTGCGGCGCTCCGCCGTGGCCGCCCACGCACCTGCCTCGCTGGCCATCGCTTCGTCGAGCGTCTCCATGGCCACGCCGCTTCTGCCCGCGTTCGCATTCCAGGGCTCCATCCAGACCCGTAACTCGACCAAGCGTGGCGGTGGCTCTACCAAGAACAACCGCAACTCTCCCGGTAAACGCTTGGGCTACAAGAAGCAGACCGGTACGTAGCGTGCCTCTCTCCCGCACGTCGCCCTCGCCTTACTGGCGGCGCGGATTAGTGACGGCGTTGATTACTGACATCTTTACGCCGCTCTGCTGCGCTCTTGCTGCCGTACAGGCCAGCTGGTCTACCCGGGCCAGATCATCTTCCGGCAGCGCGGCACGTCGTGGCACCCGGGCCCGAATGCCGCGATTGGCAAGGACCACACCATCTTTGCCACCGCGCCTGGCTACGTCCACTACTACTACGTCGACCCTGCGCCTGCGGCTGCTCCAACGCCTGCGCCCTCCGCTGCAACGTCGCTCTCGGCGCTGCGCTTCCCAATCAAGCAGCTCGCACCACAGACGTTCCGCGCCAAGGAACTCGCCGCCACCCCGCACCCCTCCTCCACCAAGCCCAAGCGCAGGTACATCGCCGTCTCTCCAGAACCCGACACCTCCTTCCCCCTCCCCCCCGGCACCCCGCGCCAGCGCAGGTTCGACAAGATCGACATCAACGACCTCCAGTACCAGATCGAGCAGCTCAAGATCCACAATCTGGCCGCTGACGCCGCCGCACTCCACGAGTCCCCATAGATCGCCCGCATAGACCGCCGCACTCACCGAGTCCGCAGACTACCCGCTCGCCCCTTGTACTTGTATCTCTTGCTCGCCACAAGCTGGCCTAAGCTGTTCACCCGCTTTTGTCCACGTCCTGGATTCTGTCGTTGTGATTCTGTGCGGGGTGGGGGTAGAATTGGGCGGCCGGTTACATGACGCTGAGGCGGGCGAGGAGCCATTGCTCGAGGTCTTGCCAGCCGCCGCCGACGCGGACGAGGATCTTTTTGGCCTTGGTGCCCGCGCGGGCGCCGGCGGAGGCGGTGGGGCGGTGGAGTTCGAGGAGGCGGACGGCGACGGGTTTGGCGGCGATTTCGTAGCGCGCGCGGTTGTCCTTTCCGGGGCCTTGTTCGAGGTGGAAGCCGCGGGGGAGGGGTGGGTCGATGCGGTGGAGGGCGACGCCGAGGCTGTTGCAGATGGCGGCGACTTCGATGTCCAGTGCGTCGTTGGGGTTGGGGCGGTAGGGTTCGATGGGGGTCGTGGCGTAGTGGCTGCCGGCGACCGAGCGCGCGCCGCCCGCGTACCACGTCCCCGTCGACATCCCCCCCGCGGAACCATTGTCGCTCAACGTCGGCGTCGTTCGCCCCGCCTGCAAACGCAGGTTGGAGACACTCGTCCGCGACAGCGACGCCCCAGGCTCCGCCGTCGGCACCGCTGCAAGCGCAGCCGCCGACAGCCGCGTCGTCCGCCCACTCGCATCCACCCCGCCCCGCCGTACCGTCGGCGGCCGGCTAGCTCCCCGCCCCCCCACCCCGCCCGCCACGCCCGTGGACGGCGCGCGCGCATACATACTCAGTCTCTGCGCGCGCGCCACAATCGTCGGCTCCGGCGTCTGCATCGTCAACCTCGACGCGCCGGTGTATCTCACAGGCGTCGAGCTGGACGCCTGCGACATGGCCGAGCCCGGCCGGCTCGGCACCTGTCCACCCTCAGCAACGCGCACTGACAGCCGTGGGATCATTGATTCGCGCTTCCTCCCCGTGCCCTCGCCCACATGGCCCTGCGACGAAGGTGGTCGATAGTATTGTCCGGCTGACGAAGCAGGGCGAGCTGGATTCGAGTGCAGATACTCCATCGACTCACCCGTTGTGGCCTCGGGAGAGCAAGACGGGAAGGGCCGAGCATCGTTCGCCGCGAGTTCATGCTTAGAAGCCGCCCGTAAGGAATGCCTGGCTGGCTCATTCGGTGAAGCGGAAGGCGTCGAGCCGTTCAGCGGCCAGGCTGCCTGCGGCTGCGGCTGTGACGTTCTGCACCTCGAACCCGCGTCGGTTTCCAAGCCCAACCAAGACGACCGAAAGCTAGAAGGGGGATGTCGTATCGGCGTTGCACTGGTCTCGGCGGCTCTCCGGCCACTCAGGTCAGCACGTCCCACGATGGACTGCGGTCTAGCTGGACTTCGACCGAGGATGCCTGTCTCCACTGCGCCCGTAGCCAGATTGGCGGTCGATGTGGCGCGGTTTCTTACCGGCGTTTCGGGATCCGCGGTCAGAGACGTTCCATTCCCTCTCCAATGTCGATTGACAGTTTCCGTTCGAGCCTCGCTCAACGGCCTGGATGTGCCTGGGCGTGAAGGCGTCGAGGGTGGCCGTCCCTGCATTCCCAACGACTCGGCAGTTGCTGAAATGCGGCGAAGACGGCTCTTGGTTGGTAATGCTGGCGGTGTATTGGAAAGATTCGACCCGACAGATGAGCTCGAGGCTAAGGGGCTGGGGCCACTTGCAACGCGTACTGGCGGCCTTAGTGGTGCCGTCTTGGCCCCCAAGACGACCGAGGAGCGCGAAGGCGTGCCGTTGCCAAGGCCAGACTGGACCGAGGCGCTAGATCTGAGCTTGCCTGGTACGTGAGGTAAACTGGATATCGATCCTGTGGGGCTGGCCATCTCGTTGGTCAAGCTTGAGCTGCTGCTGTCCGATCGTACTCGCTTGAACAGCAGTTCCGCTCGCTTCATATCCTTTTCCGTCTTGCTCATCGTATCTCGCAACAGTCTCCATCGAGAGCGGAGGTCGGCCAAACGTCGTAGGATGGTGCCGTTAGACGTCTGCCGCTCCCTGGTACCTTTCTCAAGACTATTGAAGACCTGTTGACAGGCTGGCAGATAGTAAGACTTTTTGACCGAAAACGTTTTCATTAGCGATCCCAGTTCTTCTTGCTTGGCGCTCGTATCATAGTCGGATTCCAGGTCATTCTCCTGCGCCGCCTGCTGGACCAGGCCGGCTCTGTAGTCCTGGTTGAACTGTGTAACAAAGGCTCGACACAGGGCCACTGCCTTGTCTAGACTATCCATCATTCCTTCGGCTTGATCACTGACGGAAGAGAAGACGCTGAGGTATTTGTCATCGGCCAGCTCCTTTTTCAGTGAGTCGATGTCCTGTTGCACCGACGTCCACTGTTCGCACAGCTGGTCGTAATTTCTTTTCAGCATCATAGGTGTCATGGCCGGAGCGAAGGCGGGAAAGAGCATATCATCAAACGTGCTGCAGCTATTCATGCTGCCAAAGCTTCCACGGCGATCTCGCTCTCGCCAGGCGGAGACTTGCTTGTCGATAATGGACATGTCGCCAGCTTCAGGGTCTTGCAAAGGTCCGCAAATCTCGTGTACTCTCACCTCAAGCTGCTGCATGGAGCGTGAGAGGGCCTCCAGCTTTTCGTCCAGCTGCATCAGTGCAAGCTCCACGCCGCTAAGACTCGGGTTCTCACAAGCTGCTTGCGACAAGCAGTCGAGGCTGGCTGGATCGCGAGTAGTCTCGAGTTCGCCTGCAACAGTGGTGCCGCCATTATGTCGCTGCTCCTCAATCATGAAGATATGATTTTGAAGATCCTCAATGCCCTGACTGGCCTCGTTGATGTCCTCGGAGACTTCCCTCATACTGTCATCAAAAGGGCTGTGATCTGAAGAAACGCCTAATGACCCCGGAGGGTCGGCGTGACCGTGGTGAGGACTACGCGGTGAACTCGAAGGTAGTAAAGACCCAAAGGGGTTGGTCGCAAAGGGATCGGAAGGCAGTTGCGGGGTCCGGAGATTGTCCGAGCCTCTACTGTTCTCAATCTCGTCATACTCGTCATGATCTCCGAGTTTGAGGCCAGCGATCGTGTCGGCCAGTTCGGATGGCGTTGGGGATACGCCCGTCTGCCGGGACGCAGGTAAAGGCTTATGCGGGACCGGCAGGATGGAAGAGGAGCGAATAGGAACTGCGGTTGGGCTCATTATAACCGACGAGGACCGCGAAGGGATACTGCGGATGGGAGGAGAACCAATGAGGACATATGCGGTGCTTAGTCTGTGCCGACGAAGATCTGGTGGGGAGAAGGCAGTGGACTCACGATATACTGCTGGCCGTGCTCAGCGTTGAAGCCGAACGGCCATGGCCTGCCGTGCGGCGAGGAGGGGTGGACACTGCTTGCGAACGGGAGAAGCTGCCGGTATGTGCAGCAGCAATGCTGGAGCCGTCGGCTGCAGGTTGTCTCTGTTCCCCGAGGACGGAAGCGCGGTTCAGCATGATGGATCTATCTGCTATGGGACCTGCCTCTTGTTTGCTTGGATGGGCTTCCGTTTCGGCACCTGCATCACCGGGACGAAGGCCGGGCTGGGATGTGGAAAAGCTGTTAATGACTGACATGCCGGGGCCAGGGGACCAAGAAGAGGTGCCCGAATGGCCGTGTATCTCTGTCTTGCTGGCTCTAAGCGTAGTCTTGCATTGCCGTCGCGGCGTGAGTATCTATCTGATCGTCGATGATAGGCTTGACTGTTGTGTGCGACGCACAGACGGACTGCCACCGCTACCGTATAGAAAAGGCTTAGCAGGGGCGCAACTGTAAGGTGAAGCGTGAAAGATGCTGAAGGAGTGGTTGTTTTTGAGTAGGCTTTGGCATGAGGTGAAGATGGAGGCGGACCCTGCGCGTCGAAAGCATCCTACCGTACGGGGCAGTTGCCAAAAAGCTTTACGCGTGTCGAGACCAACACCAACATGTGCAGTGACAATCTAACATGCTTACACCCGCGTTGAATCTGCTTAGCTTTTGTATGTCTTTCGCTTGGGCACGTTGGACTAGTCACAGGTTGCTGCTGCTTCATCGCCTGAGCTGGCTTATCTGAAGTCGTTGGTCGAGATGGCCCGAATTGACTCTTGCCTTGCACTGCCTACGGACTGCACCGCTTCGACATTGTTCCAAAGCTCCTCATCGATCGGGAGATGCCGCACCAGAAATTACGGCCCAGGTTGTAGCTGCGGTTCAGATTCGTCCGCCCATCAGATGAAACACGGAAGCGAGGTCTACTTTGCGATTGACAACATTTCCACTGCTACCGGCCGTCTAATGTTGAGCTGTATGCAAAGAGTCTCGATGGCAGCGTCCAAATGCCGGCGTCACCGATGCGTGGCACTTTCTCGAAGACGATGCGAGCATCGGCGCGTAGTTCTACTTGAACCCCCGACGCGAATTTCAGACGTGGGCTAGCAGGGGTAGGCGTGGATGACGCGCCAATAAAGGAGGCCTTGGCTGCGAAGCATCTACAACTTACTTACACTTGCTCGATCGAGACCCCGGCTCTGGATACTAACCGAAAGCATGGATCCATCCGCCCCGCTAGCGAGCAGGATAGGAGCCAGTCTGGGTACGGCTGTGTAAGATCACATCATGTGGAATGCACGGCCATCCACATGACCATGGCTGATTGAATAACGTTGCTGGCAACGAATTGAGGGTTGTCTTTTCTGTGCCGAGGGTTGAAAAGAGGGCTTAATGAAAGTGCGTAGATTCATGATGCGTGCCGATACGGTTTAGGCGCATGAACGGGATTTGCTGCGACGTTCTTACAAAAGGAAACCATTCTCGGCGTCTTTAAAGAGTAGTCGACGAATACAATCGAGTACTAGTGAAATTGGCCTGCTTTCCACCGGCATCAGATACCGATCGCTATCCCACGGTACACCCGCTGCAGACAGGGCCCGCTTGCATTCCACGATCGTCCCTGAAAGTGGAGGTTGTCTTGCTGCATGACCGTTTTGGGCACTAGAGCTGTGTAACACCGAGCTTTAGGTAAACCCCGTTGTTGCATGTCTGTTTCCGCCTGCAGCCTTGCAGTCGCCACAACCATCGCGATTGCGAGCATCGAGCGGCCAGTTCCATGCACTTGACACTGTCACTGGCTGGTACACTCATCGTTCGCCTTGCTCTTCCGCCTAGCTCTTCCGCCTAGATCTTCTATGGCAGCCGGGCCCCGACGCCGGAAAACGCCAACACTGGCCCACCGCCGGATCTCCACTTCTGGTGCTCAAGTCCTGCTTTTCTTTTTTCGCAGCCGCCAATGCTTTACCGTCTATTCTGAACAAAACTAACTTACCTGTCTATCGTGCGCTGCGCCTTCTCCCTATCCAGCACCCACCACCACCAACAGCACCACCCCCACCCAGCGCCATACTCATCCACCTCATCTTGACACTCGGATTATCAATCCTGACGACCCACCATCGACAGCAACAGTTGCTTTCTCCTGAGCGTCTAAATGTTCGGCACCGTTGTCAGTATCGTCCCATTGGCCACGATCATCTACGCGTCCCACCAACCCTTCGCACTACTCTGCAAAACTTGAATACCGGGTCTCAGCAAGTATCTATACCGTCCGTTCCAACATTGCATGACCGCAAATCAAGCACGCGGCATTCTCTATTAGCGTGTTGGATAAGCGTTAGCTGCTTTGCAAAACCCTAGCTGCTGCAAACGCTTTAAATCTCTTTATCCAGAGGGACGTCCGGAACCCATCTTATCTCGCCATTGTCGAAGAGCACGCTTTCTTCGACCGGCACGACGTCTCTATGTCATCCCGCGCAGCAATACCGTCTCTTACCGTCGACACCAGGTCCCGATCGCCACTACCTGCTAGCAACTCGCTACGCATCTTGCTGGTGGACGATAACTCCGTCAACCTCTCTGTACTCAGCACCTTGCTCAAGCGACGTTTCGATCATGTCCTGGCACGGCCTCCCGTCAGTCTGGACAGCGGACTCAAGGCTCTCCACACATTAAGGACTCAGGTCTTTGACCTCATCTTTATGGACATTGAGATGCCCTATCTCGACGGTGTTGAATGCGCGCGACGCATTCGTGCGGGCGAAGATGGCATACTGCCCGCTAATCGCAACGCTCATATTGTCGCTGTCACCACCAATGTTGGCGACGCTCCAGCCGCGTTGTACCGTCGTGTACGCATGGACGGCATGATCTGCAAGCCCGTACGCTTCCATCATTTTCAGCAGTATCTTTGTCCCCTTTCTTTCGAAGCTAGTAAGGCTCAAGGCTCTGTCACTCCGATATTGGTAGATGGCGATGAGGTTTCTCCTCCTCTGCCTCCGACCTCCTTGCATGAACGCCTTTTCTTTATCCCGACAGATGCTAGCAGTCCTGCCATGGTCAACGACTCGGTCACTACTGGTTACGGCAACCCGACGCAATTTGCCACGATGCTGAGGGAGCAGACTCTGAAATCGCTGCGAGATCGTAAGGCTATGACCGTCTCCAGGTCTGCGACCATCTCGGAGCCGCGGCGGTCGTCCTTCAGCTCACCGCGTTCTGATAACCTTCTTCTGGTTCGCTCTGAGTTAGTACAGCAAGATGCTCAACACGCCGCTTCGTTCAAAGAGCTTGTTGAACAAGAGATTTGTTCGCAAGATCAACGAACCGAAGTCGCTGCGCGATCGGCTTTACTAGTACGACCCACTCCCATCCACCGGACCAGCTCTCCCGCTTACTTGCTCGATGCGTCACCTATTACCATGAAACGAGTACACACCGCCACACCCTCGGATTTTGTCGAGCCATTTATGCGGCCAAGCATTCGACCGCTTGACCCACCTCGGACCAATGGCGATGGCAGTGATTGGGCTGAACGAGAATGCTTGCCTTGTGCACAATCGGACGATTCCAGCCAGCAACATTCGACGACTTCGTCATGCACAAGGTCAGTGTCGGCTTCCTTTTGCTTTGACAGACGGGGCACAAGTTCTGTATCAACGCTCACGACGCCGATGTCGTCGCCACCGGATCTGGAATCTGTGGACGATGCCTCTTCCAAATCCCTTTTCAGTCCTTGCGCCGACGATGGCTTGCTAGCATCTGCGCCAAAGGACTACGGTCCGCATTCTCATCTGGATGCTCTAGACCACATCACTCAAGGCTACAATTATTCGCACGAGCATAATACCTCGGAGCTTGACAACGACTCGTCAATGTTTGCTTCCCGTCTCAATGCGCTCAATCTCGGCCGTCACGATGCCGTGGTCGGGGGCACAGCCTAATTACACCAATCGCCATGCTTTAACGCTGTTTCCTCGCCGTCTCGACCATACTGAAACGATGCTACCAAAACCCGCTTACCATTCGATCAGCTTTGCTAGGACCAACCGATTCGGCTGGTTACACATGGTTTTACCGCCGACTTCCTATTCGCAAGCCTTCCATATACCCATGTTTCCACGCTTCAGGTCACGCACACATACACGATGCGGGCCTTCTTTCTGTTTCTCAGCATGTTTCATCTCTCCTTTGGGTTCTTTCTTGGGGTCACCTCGGTCTATCTTAGTCAATTCTGGGTCGTTTCCTCTATAATTCAATATGTTTTCTCCAATGACATAGTGTCTCTCACCGTATGCGATTGTTGCAACGGGTTGTCAAAGGACGACGAGGCGTGTCAGGAGCCATCTGTAGTTAGGGGCTGTCCAAGTCTGTGCGCTTTGTGAGCAGTTGTGGGCCCAATCTGGCTAGGAGTTTATGCCTTGTCGACGATGACGACAAGAGACCCCTGTCAAGCAGCGGCGGAAAGCAGATGGGCACAGCCATAGCGCCCAAGTAGGCGATCAGCCGGACGGCCAGCGCGCGCCTACTCTCGACTCGATTTGTTACTAGTCTGTGCCCAGATCAGGTGCACGAATTGAAGAAAGCCATTAGTCGAATCAATAAAATCTAATCTCAAATCCGAAGCCCCTGGCGGACATTTGAAGTGACAGCGGATGGCCAGTTGTAGCGCGCTGTTAATAGACTGAATTTTCTCAAGTGCTTCGCGGAAGCGATGGTCGTTGAACTGTGCGGCGAGGATGGAAAGGATAAGCGCGCACACGCCACGTAAAGCACACAGAAACACACACACACAACACACAACCGCGCTGCTTCAAACATGCGCTCAGCCCAGTGAGGCGAGATTTCGCAGCTCGCCCTGCTGCGCCCCATCAGCTAGCTACTATATCGATCATATCGCTCGTCACCTGCCCGTCACCATCACCTTTACCACCTCGTCACATAACTCCTTCCTCCGCCTAGCTCCCTTCGACGTATACATTATGGTGAGTCTCCAACATGCGGCACCTTCCTTTTGATCAAGCCAACACGGCAAGGCCGCGGGTCGTAGCATGCCGCGGCCTTGTCTGTTGCACCGCCTCGAAGGAAGGTAGCCGAGCAAGTGGAGCAACAACATTCTGCTGACCGTAGGCCCTTTTCTCTGATCTTGCTTGCGTTTATTGTGGTGATGACTTATCACCAATAGGACCGCATCAAAGAGGTAAGCTAGCACCGAACCAGAAGCACATAGCTTCGAGGCTAGCTTCGGATGTTCGCAGTTAACTGACATGGTATGGCCGAATACGTTCTCAGAAACTGAACTCGCTTCGAGTGGAGGCTGATGCCGCTATCGAGCGAGCTGACGAGTTCTCAGCACGAAACAAGCAGCTCGAACAGGAGCTTCTGACCAAGGACCAGGAGATCGCTTCTTTGCAGCACAAGCTGTCCGTAGCAGAGTCGGAGCTCGAGAAGCTCGAGGGCAAGGTGTCTGAGCACAAGGCCGTGCGAGAGGAGCACGAGTCCAATGCCACCAACAGCGAGTCCCTGCAGCGAAAGGTGGCCCTTCTCGAAAGCGAGCTAGACACTGCCGAAAAGAACCTTAGAGAAACTACGGACAAGTACGTTGTAGAACTGCCGCCATGCGTCCTTCCAAGGCCGATCTCGTAACTGACAATTTTGCCGTGTCTTATCTCCTCTTACGCTATTTGCGGCAACTCTTGAATGTAGATTGCGACAAGTCGATGTCAAGGCAGAGCACTTTGAGCGACAGGTGCAACGAGTGGAACAAGAGCGAGACCACTGGGAGCAGAAGTACGAGGAAGCTCAAGAGCGATACCAGGCCTCGAAGCGCGAGCTTGACGAGGTGGTCCAGCAGATGGAGAGCCTCTAGGTCGCTGTGCGAGCTGAAGACAGGCCTGTTTGCGATGATGCTTGCGGGACGGTGAAGAGCGCAGCAGAAACAGAGCGAGACGCGGCAAGGAGATTGGAGGATAGCGAAGACATTTTCAGAGATGCTCAAGAGAATCAGGGGGGCATCGGCCTCCTGGCTTCTACGACCCAGCCAGACCATGCGATTGGACTCTACTTGAAAACGCATGTGGCCAGCCTTTTGGCTGTGCTGCTAGCGGCCTGCACGGACCTATGGACTCTGTTGATATCCGTAGTTCAAGCAGGTAACCCCAGGCTGCCCCGGTCTTCCCTAGAGACAGAGCTACTCAGTTTACCTCCCCCGACGCCCCCAGACCCTCCCATTCCGCCAAAATCTGTTCCGTGACATCGCTGTAAACTGGCACACCGCCTGGTTCCGTCTTCAGCTCGGCAGTAAATATTGATCGATCTAGATTGCATCCGACAGCCTTTTGTGTCTGTGGTGAAGGTGCAGGGAAGAGCAGATACCAGGGCGGAAAGAGTGTGTTGGCAGGGCTGACAGAGATGCGAACGTAGGCGGGTCAGGCGGAACGCGGCACGTGACCTGGTGGGCGTCGGCGCGAATTTCTTACACCACTTTGGGCGACGCGTTTCGACCAAAAACACACACATTCATCATATACGAGACGACTGTCAGTCACACTCTCAAGCACCTAGCCTTTGCTTGGATCTACCTTGAGCCGAACAGACCTACGCTGACAGCGATCCCAGCCATCCCGCACACCCTTGTCCCGTCCTGCTCACCAGCACTGATATCTGCGTCGAACGACGTGGCTACATCGACATCCTCGTTCGCGTATCTCGTCTACACGGAAGGCTACTCCAACACGCTTGAGTGTACTACGGACAACAACAACCACTTTTATCGCGGCGTTTTACGGGAGCGAGCAAGAGTGCGGCAAACAGTATGTCGGGCATCCCCGTACCTCAGACGGTGAAGCGTCAGAGGATGGCGGCGACGGCCCCCGCGGTAGCGGCCGGGCCCAGCAAGCTGCGCGAGCCAGCTGGCACGCGCACCGTCGCGCCGACACGGTCTGTGTCTGGAACAGGCAGCTTTGTGCCTGCCCGCAGGACAGCGCCCGCGCTGACGCTCCCGCGCGCCCCCATGACCAATCGTACCAACCGCCCAGGAGCCGCTTCGGTTACGCGCAGCGTCATCAACCCCAAGACTGCCGCCGCTACGGCCGGCAGAACCGTCTCCTCGGTCGGCGTGCGTCGCGGCGTCACCAGCGTTGCTCGCTCCACTGCTGGAAGTACTGGCAACAGCAGCTCCGCATCCAGCGATGTGGATCCATCCCGAATGGACGCTATGGAGTCGCGTCTGAGCTCCATGTCCGAGCTGTTCGAGCTGGAACGACAAAAGACCGAAGAAAAGTGGAACAAAGAGCGTGCCGAACGGCTTGCCCAGGAAGACAAGGTACGGCAGCTGGAAGAAGACCTGCTGGAACAGCGCAAGATTGCGCAGACCAAACAGGACGAGATGAAGCGCAGGAGAACGCTTGCGGACGACGAGCTGCTGCAGATGAATGCCAAGTTCAACCGGGAGAAGAGGATGCTCGAAACCGAGCTCGAGCAGGAGCGGCAGACGGTGGCAGCGCTCAAAGCCACTCTGACCCAGCAGAGCACCGGCCACCTGACCATGGAGTCTACCAACACCGCGCTCCGCTCACAGATCCAGGTCCTGCAAGACGACATCGAACAGCTTCGGAGCACGATCAAGGCCATGGATGCCGAGCTGGCGTCGACCAAAGAGTCCAACCTTCACCTCGAGAACGAACTGCGCGAGGCCGAGTCGCTGCGCCGAAAGCTGCACAATGAAGTGCAAGAGCTGCGCGGCAATATCCGTGTCTTCTGCCGAGTCCGTCCAGCCTCGACCAACGATATCAACAACGGCACCGAGGCGTTGGCCACCATACGCTTTCCGAACGAGCGCGAGGCGAACCAGATCGAGCTGCTGGCCGCCGGCGAGTCAGCGCTGGGTACGATCACCATGCGCAACCATCTGTTTAGCTTTGATCGTGTCTTCCAGCCAAGCGCCTCGCAGGCCGATGTCTTTGAGGAGATCGCCCATCTCACCCAGTCCGTGCTGGACGGCTACAACACCAGCATCTTTGCCTATGGCCAGACAGGCTCTGGCAAGACACACACCCTGGAGGGCGCGCCTGACTCGTTCACCCACGGCTCGGATCCGAGCGCTGACCCGGGAGCTGGTCTGATCCCACGAGCGGTCCAGATGCTCTGGTCGACCGCCGAGTCGTTGAAGGACAAGGGGTGGAAGTACGATTTTGAAGGGTCGATGCTGGAGATCTACCTGGACAATATTAACGATCTGCTCGGCAAGAACGAGGTGGACAAGGCCAAGCACGAGATCAAGCACGACAAGGGACGGACCAGCGTGTCGGATACGGTGGTCATGCCGCTGGGCGGGCCGGCGGAGGTGTTCGCGCTGCTGGAAAAGGCCAAGCGGCGGCGGCAGGTGGCGGCGACGTTGATGAACGAGCGCTCGTCGCGGTCGCACTCGGTCTTCATGCTGCGCGTGCGCGGGCAGAACGCGACGACCATGGAGGCGTGCGATGCCGTGCTGAGCCTGGTCGACCTGGCCGGCTCCGAGCGGCTGGCCAACTCGGGCTCCGACAAGGACCCCGTCCGCCTCAAAGAGGCACAGAGCATCAACAAGTCGCTCTCCAGCCTCGCCGACGTCATCTCGGCCCTCGGCCAGAACAAGGGCGCCAACCACATCCCTTACCGCAACTCGACGCTCACCTGGCTCCTCAAGAACTCGCTCGGCGGCAACGCCAAAACCCTCATGCTCCTCGCCCTCAGCCCCATGGCCGCCCATCTCAACGAGAGCCTCTGCTCGCTCCGCTTCGCCACCAAGGTCAACTCCACCACCATCGGCACCGCCAAGGCCGTCAAGACAATCGCACCCTGAGTCCCCGCACCTGCTCCCTGGAATTCACACGCCGCCCCTGCTCGAGCACGTGGCGCTTCGCCTCAGCACCAGCTATACCAGTCCATGTTTGCCTTTCCAGTTCCTGTTCCCATTGTATGCTTACCGCCGCGGCCGAGTTGATTACATCAGCGTGCACTGGACATGCGGCGAGGATGCTAGGCTGGCTGGGAGGGGTGCGAGGGCGATGCAGTAGAGTACAGACGGGGACGGTACTAGCCAAAGACACGCAGGCCGGCGAGGTCTGGGGTGTCGGCGGGGTCGTCGGTAGCGGGGTGATCGGTGGGGGGTGTGCTGGGGGAGGCGGCGGCGAGCTGGCGGAAGAGGCGGTCTATCTGGGCCGGGGCCCACTTCTGGCGGTCGTGGATGGGGGGCATGAAGTTGACGATTTTATCGTGGACCTCGTAGCGGAGTTTGCGGCCCTTGGAGGCGCGTGTGTCCACCGCGGGTTTCTTGGGGTTGAGCAGGCTGGCGGCGGCGCCGGCGACGAGGGCAGACGCGCCGGAGCGCCGCTCGATGAGCTCCTTGAGCAGGTGCGAGTAGAAGTCGGAGTCGTCGAACACCTCGGGGTCGTGCGCGTCGGCGGTGGCGGTGGCCGCCACGCCCAGCTTGAGCGCCGCCTCCCCCTGCCCACCGCGCAGGACGCGCGTGCGTGCAACCAGCCGCTCCATCCCATCCCCCGCCAGCGCCGCCTCCAGCTGCGCAGATGGCGTCTGGTTCACCGCCTTGAGCGTCGCAAACTTGTTCGCATTCGCCGCCGCCGCCGTCGCCGCCGACGTCACCTTCAAGCTCCACTTGTCCAGCACGGCAAGCCGATGCGACTCGGCCGCGGCAGAGTAGCCGAGCACATCCTGCACCGTGGCGCTAATCTGGTCGTGCGACCTGATCTCCTCCCACACCCCGGCCACTTGATCTGCCTCCTCAGGCAACGAGATGTCAAAGTCCCTCTTGCGTTTGCGGCTGGCCGGTACCTCGACCGCATCATCGGCTTCGACACCCGAGTTGAGCTTGTTGAGCCTACCGCGTAGCGCAAAGAGCGTCTCGGAGAGCTCCAGCAACCGCTCCAACACCCTAACCACGGGCTCTACCCCCTTTTCAGGTTCGGGCTGCTGTGTCAGAGTGGCCGAGTAGAGTGCCGGATCCGGTAGCTTGTTGACATCGCGCAGGACGCTCTGGGCCTTGATCCGCGTTTCCAGTGTACGCTCGAACACCTTGACTTGGTTTCGCACCTGGCGGCCCTTCTCCGCATCTTGCAGCCGCTGCGCACGCAGTGCCTTGGCTTGGTTGGCCGATTGGGCCATCTGGGCGGCTATGCTGTTGGAGGCAGACGCTTGATCAGGACCTTTGGCTTTGTGCGTATCGACAGCACCTTCCTCCTCGGCAAAGCGCAGCTGCTTCGCCTTTTTGTCTGTATGTTTTAGCTGCGTGTTTGCCTCGTCGTCTTCGCCATCGTCGTCGTCATCATCTTCGTCTTCATCTGTGTCTTCATCTTCGTCTTCCCCCTCGTCATCGTCCTCGTCGTCATCAGTCTCTTGATCGTCAGACTCGGCTTCCGCTTCGGAATCTTCCTGCTCTGATGCGGGAGTCGCAGCGTAAGCATCACTCTGGTCGGAGGCATAGAGCTCGGCACGGGTGCTCTTGACACCTTGGTATCTGCGGTCGTTGAGGCGGTCGCTCTCGCTGAGCAGGGCCTTCCTCCGCATTGTGCTGGGTGCCACGTCTGCATAGTGGGCTCTCGGGTTGAGCTCGTCCTCCTCGCGGGTATCATCGTCCACAGCGTCGTGCTCTGCATCAGAGGCACCGTCGCTGTCAGAGGCTGAGGAAGAAGGGCCAGCCCTCCCTGCCAGGGTCTCGGCATCCACGGCTTCCGGATCAAAGTCGACGGGCGCAGCGTTGGTGAGCGTGCCCAGCAGCGAGGCGAGCGACGACTTGGGCGGCATTGCCGAATTCTTTCCCGGAAAGCTGGAGAGAGACAGCTTCGGCTTCGGCCAGAAAGAGTATCCTTGTTGGCGGGAAAGTGGGAGAAGAAGCTTCGAAAGCAAACCGAGTGTTGAGTGTGAATGGGAGGTGTGAGTGGGAGTGCGGGTGCGAGTGGTGACTGGCAGTCTTCCAAAAAACGAAGTTTGGCGCTCGCCGGCTCAAATTTGGATTAGCAAAGCGACTGTCATCCAGCTATGCTTCTAACCGGCACGTGCCTGGCTCTCCCAAAGCGCACAAGTGTTAGTCAACGTGAACGTGTGTTAGATCGAGGCTGGATGCTTCTTAGCCGCAGTGTGAGGTCCACTGAATGCGAATCTTCGCGTCGCACTCGACTGTCAATCCTGGCCAGCGACATCCACCATCCTCGTCTATAGCCTTGAGCGTACTCTACAGCCTTGAGCGTACCCTCGTCCACTTGCCAAGCCAGCACAACTAGCCCGCGAGGAAACCACCCGCCACTGCGGCTTCAGGAGCGGAAAGCAAACATGTCGTTCGGTGGAGGCGGCTTCTCCTTTGGAGGGGCCTCGAATACCAACAACGCGAACACAAACCCATCCAACGGTCAGGCAAGCAAGCCCTTCTCCTTTGGCAGTAAGTCCAAACCCTCGCAAAGCTGTCTCGTACTACTCGGTGCTAACAACGCCTTCGTGTACGCTTTCCCTCTCAGACTCCAACACTGGCTCGGGGTCTCTGTTTGGGTCGCCTGCAGGAGCTGCCCCCAATACCTCGTCCGCGCCAGCGTCAGGGGGCGGGCTCTTCGGTTCCAGTGCAAGCAATGCCGCCCCTTCGACCGGTGGCTTCTCCTTCGGTGGAGCTGCTGCGTCCAAGCCAGCCACGCCAAACGCACCGTCTACCGGTGGCTTCTCCTTCGGCGGCTCCTCATCTGCCTCCACCCCTGCGGCTTCGGCTCCTGCTGCGCCTGCCAGCACTGGCGCTTTCAGCTTCGGCGGTGCCAAGCCCGCGACCGACACCAGCTCGACGACATCCGCTGCTCCGGCAACAAGCGCCTCGGGCGGTTTCAGTTTCGGCGGATTCAACAACAACAACGCCCCAGCCAACAAGCCTGCTGCCCCGGCCACGGGAGGCTTCTCCTTCGGCAACAATGCCAGCGCGAACACAGCCAGCGTTGCTCCTGCTCCGGCATCGACACCTGCCAACTCTTCTGGCGGTCTAGGCGGCTTTGGCTCCTTCAAACTCGGCGGCGCTAGCTCGGAAAATAACAATAACAGTAACACCCCTTCCACCTCGTCTGCCGCACCGGCCTCGGGCGGGTCTTTGTTTGGAGGCGCAGCCAATCCGTCCGGCGGTTTCTCCTTTGGCGGAAGCTCGGCCACCACGCAAGCTCCGGCGGCTGCCTCTACTTCCACTCCCCCCGCTTCGTCGGCTGCCCCTTCTTCTGGTGGATTCTCGTTCGGCAACTCCAATACTGCTCCAGCCTCTACCCCCGCCGCCCCGGCGGGAGCGGCCGCAGACAAGAAGCCTGTCCTCGGCGGCTTCTCTTTCGGTGGTGCGTCGTCCACCAGCACGTCTTCCGCGACCACAGAAAACAAGCCGGCTGCAGCGGCTCCTAGCACCGGAGGATTCTCCTTCGGCAACGCTGCCAGCAAAGACGGTACATCGACGCAGCCTCCTTCGGCGTCGGCTGTGCCTGCAGCGGCGCCCTCCTCTGGGGGCGGCTTCTCTTTCGGCAAGCCGGCTCAGCCTGCTAGCTCGGCGGCTGCTCCCAGCTCGACGACCCCCGCCTCGGCGGCCCCTGCTACGACCAACGCTGCCGCCCCGGCTGCGAAACCGGCTACCGGCGGCTTTTTGTTTGGGGCTGCCAAGCCCGCCGAGCCAACGAGCGGCGCTGGTGCTGGCGCTGCTGGCGGGAAGGTTGCTGACGGCGCTGGTGCGGCGTCTGGGGCTACTGCTTCGGGTGGTGTGCCGGGGGCGGGCGGGGCGCCGACGCCGAGCCTGCTGCGCGGCAAGTCGATGGACGAGATTGTCAACCGGTGGACGGCGGATCTGGATGCGTCGGTGAAGCAGTTTTCGCTGCAGGCGGCCGAGGTGGCGGCGTGGGACAAGGTGTTGCTCAAGGGGGGCGATGAGATTGCGGCGCTCTTGGCGGCGCTGGATGCGGCCGAGGCGGGGCAGGGACGGGTCGAGGCGGTGTTGGACGGTGTCGAGGCGGGGCAGCGCGACCTGGCCCATCTGGTCGACGAGTACGAGGCCCAGCTCGCCGCACTCGCCCCCACCGGCCTCGCACTCACCCCCGCCGACATCGAGCGCGACCGCGCCGCCCACCTCGCCACCACCCTCAACTCCCACCTCGACGACATCTCCCGCAACCTCGCCGCCATGATCGCTGACATCAACACCGCGCCCCCCCCCGCAGACGACGCCACCATCCCCCACATCGTCGCCATCCTCAACGCACACCTCGCCAGCCTCAAGTGGATCGACTCCTCCTCCAACACTCTCCGCCACAAGCTCGACTCCCTCCGCAGAGGCCACCTCTAACCCCCTTCTCCCCCCACAACCCCAGCTCTATGCACCGCACTTTGACATTCGCACGCTGTAGGATAGGCGCGCGCACTGGGTATCTAGAGTACAGTCCGACAGCGTCGCCAACGTGGCGCCGCGGCCCGCGCGGGCGAGTGGTATACAGAACTAGGCGGACGGGGCGTCAAACAGGTCCAGCGGCTTGAGCGGAGTAAACGAGATGCGGAACGAGGGTTTGGCCGCGGGCGCGCGCGCTAGCGGCGGCGAAAAGGGGCGCGAGAAGGAGACCGGCGCGGGCTCGCGCGGTGCCGCCGCCGCCGAGCTCACCGTCGAGGCGGCCGACGACCCCGAGCCCGTCGAAGAGACCGACGACTGCGACGCCGTCTCTCGTGGCGCGCGCCGCGCCGCCCGTGGTGGCCGCGGCGGAGTCGACCCCGCCGCCTCATTAAACCCCAGCGACGTCGGAGACGATAACGGCGTGCCATCCATCTCCGCCGCGAACCCGTCCGTCCCCGCCTCCGCGATGCCGGTCGGCGGATCCGCAATGCCGGTCTTCCCGACGTGGTCGGCCCTCTGCGCCGCTTCGAGGCCGGCGATCACCTGGTCGATCTGCCTCTGCTCCTCCACCAGGTCACGCCGCGAAGAGGCGAGCGTAGCGGCGTCGACAGCAGAGTCCGACGATGATGGGCTCAAACTTTCTTCCTCGATCCATTCATCCATCTCTTTGACGATTCGCTCCGCCCCCGTGATGCTGGCGGGGTCCTTGCTTGCCTCCTCTTCGTCCACGATGCGCCACCCTTCCGTATCGCCAAGGTGCCGGACCAGGCCTCCATGTCTGCTGATCGATGCAATAGAGGACCGCTTGCCGCTAGCTTCGTTTAACGAGTCGTGCGCAGCGCCGCCGTCCATGTGTGACGATCTCCGCTTGAGAACTTGCTGCGAATTCCGTCGCCGCAACGACCCCCGCTTCTGTAGCATGCTGCTTCCGACGTCCGAAAGTGCTAAAACGCGCTGCACACTTGCTCGCCTTGCCAGTCTCTCGTCTTGGCTGCCTTCAAAATCTGCACGATTGTGGCTAACGTGAGTCCTGTCCTGTTCCTTATTGGAGGGCGCGACCCGCGCCTGGATCAGACTCGGCAAGGGGCTTGCGAAAGAGGGCTCGAGGTCCGACCACGTCTGCGTTCTCCATGTACTGGCGTCCAGCTCCTCGCTCATGTTTCCAGCCCCGTCCAAGTCCTCCATAGTCAACGCGGCACCGGCGCCGTCGACGACCAAGTCCACAACTTCGTTCGGCGGCTTCGGGGCGGCCCTCTGTGGTCTTGGAGGTAATACTGTATCCGTTTCGAGCGTGTCATAAAAGCCATCGTCCAAGGCCAAAGAACGAGTGGCTGCAGTATACGCGAAGGGATGAGACGAATCCGAAGGCCCAGCTGATATCGTGGCTGGAGGACGGGCGGGAGCTTTTCGTGGATGCTCCAAGGGAGCGCGGCCCGTTCCTGTCGCTGAGCCTGGGCGGTGCAGCTCATTCCTGGCCCGCACACTAGCGCGTCTGCCTACGCCGGATGAAGAGCTCGCCTTGGTTGCGGCAGAGAATATGGTCTTCTTGGTGGTCTTGGTTAACGACGGGAAGCTCTGTAGAGAGCTTTCATAGATCGCCGGCTGCGACTGATACGGCTGATATGGCTCCGGCAGCTGACCCTGCTTGACAATCCGTTTACGCTCCTTGGCCTGGGCCTTTTCGTGGGCTTTGCGAGCTTTAATGTCGTGCTCTTTCACCAGCTTATCTACACGTGCTCGCTCCTTGGCCAGAGCCTGTTCTTCCTTGGCCTTGAGCTTGAGTTCTTTCTTTGTGAAAGGCCGAGCAAAGCTAGTGGGAGTGATGGGTGGGCTAGGCAGGTCGGTTGCACGAGTAAACATCTTACGGACCGGACTAGCGAGCGGTAGACTCTCCCGGGAGGAGCTGAATAGGTGTTGTACCGAACTACCCACGCCGGACGACTGATAGCCGACAGTTTGAGAGGCAGACTGCGGCGTGACGGGAGAAAAGGGCATAGGCTCCTCGGTGAAGGTGTCGGCTGCGATGTGAACTTGTGAAGAGTCGAGACTCTTGCGCCCAAATAGGAGAGGGAAAGATGACTTGCGCGATCGCTTGGCTGTGGCGACTTTAGAGAGAGTGGAGCTGGCCGACGAAGTGGGCGATGAACTGGGTGGCGACTTGACGGGTGACGTGGGTAAGCCGTGCAAGGTAGGAAGAGAGCCGCTGCGAGGCACGCTGCGCATCTCGTGATCACCAAATTGAATCAGAGGAGCGGGCTTTTGCCGCAATACCTTGCCCGCCGTCTTGTTGGAACTGAACTGGCTCTCGGCATCATCCGTTTCATTGCGAAAGACGTAACTCCTACGTTTGCTGGGTGGAATCTCTAGCTCGACCACTTTCTGCTCGCCCTCCTCTTCGCAGGTCGTGACAATGACATCAGGAATGCTAAAGTGAGACCGATGGCGCGAGTGTCTCGTCAATGCGTCGCCCTCGGACTGTATCCGCGTCAAGGGGTGAAGTTGTGGCTTGTTGGTGCTGACATCGTCCGACAATAGCGAGTCCGACATGAAACCGTTTGTACTGTGGCCAAGAGGGAGCGTTCCAGCTCTTGGTCGGCGATCGTTGTCTTCTCTTCTGGCCCGTGGGTGATCTCGCTGCGTACTCTGGGGTGCTGCAGATTCGTGGCGGTAAGCGTAGTCGTAGGTGGAGCTCTCACTGGCTGCTTGACGAGTAGATCGCGGCATGGGAGCCGGGGCGTAGTCAAACACCCCGCGTGGAGCTGTGGCCGCATATGTCGAGAAGCCATCTTGGGAGGTGGCGTAGGATGGTGCGCGTTGTGTAGGGGAAAGTGGGGTGAGATCGGGGCTCTGCTTGGAAGACTTGCCGAGGCGGAAGAGAGAAAGCTTGGGTTTTTTGGAGGACTGTTTCTGCTCCCGAATGGCGACCATCATGTTGACGAATACTAGCTTGGTGCGCAGCACCTAGAGAGCAGTGTCGCTGTTGGGCGTCGCGGTTTAGAGCCTTGGGTGGCTGCTGTTCATGCCTCCAGAAGCAAGAGCACGGAACAAGATAGGCTGATACGACCGGGCGGTACTAAAGCGATAGGCTGGAAGGGCACGTGCGTCGCGGCCGAAGCCTCCTCCAGAGAAGTGTGAGAAGAACCAAAGGATAGTTGGTCGAGTTTTCAGGCTGTGGTAGCGTCGAGCTGACAACGGCCTTTTGGGAACTGCGAGCGTACGAAATTGCGAAGACAACGGGGAGGTGTCGAGTTGCCGCTGCAGGTATGGACAACAGACACGAACGGGCGCAGAAATAATTATAGGAAGAGAGCTAACTGGTCTGATAGGACTATGCTAGAATGATAGTAGAAGACGAGGTGGTGGTGATCAACGCGGTCGGTCCGAGTGTGTCGCGCAAAGAGAGGAAGGATGAGCGGCGGAAAGGGGACAACGACGGCAAGGGAGGAATCGGGAATGGGATGGAGGAGAGCAGCAGGGCCAGCCAGGCAAGATGGCAAGAAGGCAACGTTGAAGCAGGGGCCAAAGCGATCCTCATGCTAGCGCGCAGCTGCTTGCCGCGGGGCAAGATTACAGCCTTGTCATTCACAGAAGTGGAAAATGACCCCAGTCACAATCACAGCCACAGTCACAGTCACACATTGAAAGAGAGGGTGGATGAGTGTCAGTTGGCTCGGTAGTTCCGACACGGGGCTAGGCCCTGGTGGCCTGATGAAGCACCAAGAATGCAAAAGCGATGCGAATTGTGAATACTGCACACCGTCCAAGCTTTGACAGCTGGCCCGTTGGAAAGAAGGCAGGAGCGAGAAGAGGGTTGAATTGCCGCTCCTCGGCTGGCCTCTGTCGCTGCCACCGTTTCTGAGATTATTGCAATTGCGACGTGCAAGTGCCACATCTTTGAACCCTTTTCCTCTTTCATTCATCAACCGCAGCCAAGGCTTGTCCGCTGCGTCTGCTCGGCTTGCCGTCGACAGACTTGCGCGTCTGACTTTTGTGTTGTGTCGCGCCTTCCGTTTGATATACAACTGTCACAGTGTGCTTCTCCAATGCGAATCTACTAAGCGCAGGCAGTCCATTTGCGGAAGGCGGCCGACAGAGGGTCATGTCCGAGCGAAGATGTGACGGCCGTGTTGCGAGCGCGGCCGAGCCGAGAGATAGACGGCACAAGTCACCATGCATGCGACCAGGCTAGCTACTACTACTGCATCTGTCACTGTGTCACGGACTTGACTGACTGGACGGACGCGCCTCAATTGGAGTGTAGAGCGTGAAGCGAATGCCAGAGCACATTAAAGAAGGTAGTGTTGCATACTGCATGCAAGCGCATTCAAGGAAGAAAAAAGAAGTCTCCTTCCTGACTTTTGACTAGCACGTATGAACTCCGAATTGCCACAAGCCTACTCCATCGCCCTCGGTGCGCGCCTAACTCTTCTTGTCGTCTGATTTGGCCTTCTGCCAAGGCCGGGATGGCCAGCGGGCGAGACATCATAGATTTGGATATCAACTCTGCTACGCTCAGGGAAAGGCTACCGATCCATTCTTGGCTCACATTCCGCTCTTGCTGGCAACATCCACCCGGTGCCTAGCTGAATCCTACGGGTCATACAGCCTGAAGCCACACGGCCTATGTTATATGATTTTAATTGCCTTGGCGTGCCTATTGTATGGTTTTCTGGAGTGTGGCTGTGGACGTGCTGGAGCTATGAGACGGTGACGCCAGGCGCGAGCGTTCGCGGCAGCCAATCACATGGTTCGAGGCAGTCACAGGGCGGGTGCCTGCTAGTGCGGGTTTGCGATGCGCGTAGAAGCGGGCGTGCATCGACATGCACTCGCTTCATTTCGACGACGCGGCCAAGCAGCGTGGATTTTCTCCTTTTGTAGATCTTTTCGCCTGCGGTTCTTGTTTGTGCGCATCAAGCGGGGAGTTGTGTGCGCTGGGACGGGGAGCTGGGTTGTAGGTGCCAGCGCGTCTGGAGTGGCGCCCGTCCCCTGACCGCGCTTTCTTGTTTCTGGCCTCGCGCCGGTGCAGCAGCTGTTGTGCTGTGCATTGCGTGCCGCGGGGTTTCGGCTTGATCCCGCGTGCAGGATTGGCGATCGGGCGGCGAGTCGCGGCCCGATCCACGCCGCTGATGGTCCCCGCCCGCGCCGCTCACATTCCTGGCGTGGCGCCCCAGCGCGCCGTCCCAAAAGCGCGAGTTGAGTCCGTGGGCGCCACCACACACGATCGAGCTGTTGTGCGCAGCGCAGCGCGATCTCTCCGGTCGGTCGCACCCAGCGCGCATACCCGCCGACGGCAACGGCACGCCTTTCCCGCCACGTTCACGCTATGGGCCACAATGCCAAGGCGACAGCCAATAGGCTGCCGCGGTCTACAGGGCACGATCCCAGGAATGGTAGGTCGAAAGTAGATGCTGTTTTGGGAGAATACAGGGTGAGGGGCGACAGCCGGGGGGTTGGGCTGGAATGGGAGGGATGGTACTATGGCTTTCCAAGACGCTTGCCGTTGCGGCGCGGGCGCTCGCGGATGACCATCTGGTTGGCACCGCGCGTGCCGGGCTTTCTGGTGCGCGCGAACTTGGCGAGGTGACCGTAGATGGAGCGCGGGTGCATGTTGCCCTTGCTCTTGCCACGACCGCCGCCGTGTGGGTGGTCGACCGCGTTCATTGCCATACCGCGCACCTTGGGCTTGCGGCCGAGCCAGCGCGAGCGGCCCGCCTTGCCGAGCCTGCGGTGCTGGTGGTCCTTGTTGCTTACCGTGCCGATCGCGGCGCAGCAGTTGCTAGGCACCAGTCGCACCTCGCCGCTCTGCAGCCGCACCTGCGCGTGTGTGTCCGCCGCTCCGGAACGTCCAGAAAAGGCCACCAGCTGGCCGAACGTCCCCGCCGAGCGCACCATCTTGGCCGGCCCACGCGGGTTGATGGTAATCGAGTGGATCGTCGTTCCGATCGGGATCAGGCTCAGCGGCAAAAAGTTACCCGGCCGAATCGCCTGTGTACGGAAAATACCCAGATCCAATGACGAGCCAGCACTCCCCGCCGCCGCCGTCGGCGCTGCAGACGAGGTGGCAGTTGGCGGCGCCGCAGAGTCGGTGGCAGTTGGCGGCGCCGCGGGGTCAGCGGCCGTTTGTGGAGCGGCTGGGTCGGTGGCGAGCGCAGTCTCGACCACCTCGTCGCGAACGACGCTCGGTGGTGTCGATGCGTTCTGGGGGAGCCCGCTGCGGTAGCTCTGCACAGTGTCACCGGCCCGGAGTCCGTCCGGCGCTAGGATGTAGCTTCTCCTCAACGTCTCGCGATGCTCGACAAGCGCGATGTGGGCGCTGCGGCCGGGGTCGTATTCGATGCGGAGGACGTGCTGCTCGCCGGCCTCCCAGCGGTAGAAGTCGACGAGGCGGATGCGGCGCTTGTGACCGCCTCCTCGGCCGCGGACGGTGACGCGACCGTGGTGGTTTCTACCGGCGGTGGCACGCTTGGCGATGGTGAGCGCGCGCTCTGGCTTTCCGTCCCAGAGATGCTCGTTGAGCGGCTGCCGGAGCCAGCGGATGGAGCGCGTGATGGGCTTGTACGTCTTGAACTGGCGGTCCTTGCGGACGAACGGCGATGTGGTGTTCGTTGACACTCCCAGGCGCGCCGAGACTGACGACTCGGCGATGCGCCGCTTGGCGTCCTTGCGCTGCTTCTTCACCGCGGTCCGGCGTTCCTTCCTCGTCTTGGTCGCGGGCGACGGCGGCGCGGCGCGCTCCACGCCAGGCGCACTCACCACCGCAACCTGTGTCAACGAAGACACTGCATGCAGATTCCGATGCGTCCACGCCGCGCTGTACGGCAACAGCCTCGACGTCGACGCCACCACGGACGAGCTGCACCCGCCCGTGGCGCGGGCCACAACCTGCATCGAGGCGCGCCCCAGAAGTGAAAACGCCATGCTGCTCGCCTACCCTACCCGCTCCCAGTGGCTAGTGTTTCCAACCGCTCGCAGAGGCAGCCCGCCGATACAGTCTGGCAGATGCAGATAGTTGATGCTCGGCGATGCGATGATGACGGACGATGCAAGCCTGGTCGCATACCCGCTCGGGCTGGCGCAGTGGCTTAGGAAGAAAAAACCGCATCCTTCAGCACAAGAAGGACCGATCACGTGCCCCCGGCTCCCTTGCCTGCTGACTTTACGATGACTCAAAATATAACAACAGCCTAACAATCACGAACAATTCCTGGATCTAACACTACAATCTGACCCGATCTAACAATCTTTTGGCGATGTCACACCCCCACTCATCTGAAACTATGGCAGCTCATTAGTCACATCCACCGTGAGTGTCATAGCATGTCGAAGGATAGGTTGATGTGCATAAAACAGAAGATTACAAGTACAGAAGATACGAGCACGGAGGCAGCGAAGCAATGGAGGTGACCGGACGAAAGGAAAAGACTACTTCCTGCTCTTCTTACCAGACGAGGAGGCGGCGGCGGCGGCGCTAGCGCTGGGTTTGCGTTTCTTGTTGGCGGAAGCGGTGCTGCCGTTCTCCTTGCCGTGCGAGGGGCGGCGCGAGAGCATTTCTGCCTGCACGCGCTCAAACTCCTCGTTGGAGGGCCGCTTCTCCTTGGCGCCGGCTTTGGCCTCGAGTTTGGCGATCATGTCATCGAACTGCGAGGCGCGGTTACTGTTCTTGCGCTGGATGAGCGCCGCCAGTCCACCCAAATCCTCGTCCTCGCCGTCGCCCTTGTCTGATTTTCCTTTGGCCGCCTTTTTCGCGCCCGTGTCTGCTCTGGTCGGTTTGGCTGCTTTTGATTTCGTTGTAGTCGCCGATCCTGAGCCCGAGCCAAAAAGATCGTCCCAGACTCCGAGCTCCCGTGCGAGATTTTCGGCCTCGGCTGCCTCCCCTTCGGCTTTCTGGCGGAGCGCTTTGCGGCCGGCCTTGTCAGCCTTGCTTTTCTTCCAGGCGGTGGTTTCGCTCAGTTTGCCCTGCTTGATGGCATTGTCAATGACAGCGATGAAGCGCTGCTCGTCGGCTAGAAACTCGCAGCACGGAACATGCTCGAAGATGGCGCCCAGATCACCTTCCACCGCGTCGTACGCTGACAGGATGTCTTCTGTCTCTTCTTCCGAGTTCTGGTACTTCTTCTTGAAGTCATCTAGGGTCTGGCGCGTCACCTCGCCGGTCCACAGCGTCTTGAAGTACTCGTTCCAGTCAAAGTCATCCTGACCCTCTCCGAACATGAGCTCCCTAGTCGAGCCGGTGGAGTCGAATTTCCGCCGGCGCACCTCGTCCGAGAGGACAGCATACGCGAAGCCGATCTTCTGAAACTGCTTGATGGCATCTTCCGCAGTGCTGGACGAGGAGTTGGACAGCACCTTATCCGGGTGGAACTTGAGTGCCAGCCTGTTTCAAGAGAACATGGCACA
Source organism: Tranzscheliella williamsii (assembly GCA_023212725.1). NCBI lineage: Eukaryota > Fungi > Basidiomycota > Ustilaginomycetes > Ustilaginales > Ustilaginaceae > Tranzscheliella > Tranzscheliella williamsii. Next base: position 325,248 of record JALBYF010000004.1, on the reverse strand, counting down.
CACAAAGCACAATGACGTGATTAGAGTCAGCATACAGACATACAGAGGGCAGGTGCACAAGGCGGATGGGTCAGTGGGGGGAAGCGAGACCCACTTCTTGTATGCTTTCTTGATTTCTTCAGGGGTAGCTTCTTTGGCTACATTGAGTGTGCCGTACAGGTCTATGTTGCCGTCAGGGAAGAACTGCAGGGCTGGATCGTCCTCGTCCATCATCGCTTGCTTGGGAGGGAGAGCTCGTAGCGTGAAAAGTCAGAAATAAGAGAGAGGAAGGAAGAGAAGGAGCAGTTGAGGTGCTAAATGCGCGCGTTGGTGTTGGTGTCGTGACCGACTGACGCGTAAAGTGGGCGTTTTTTAGCGGCGTGGTCTCGTGCGTGCGTGTCTCGTGCGCTAGAGAAGCTGAGTCGAGTGAAACTGAGCGGGAAAATAATCTCACAGAGAGAGCGGGAGAGAGGAAGAGCGGCGAAACACTCACACTCGAATCAGCTTCCATTTCACGCCAAACAGCGCAGGGATCGACAGGCAGCAACTCCGCCCTCGCCTTCTGTGCAGCTGACTACCAAGCCATCTCCGTCCGAGCTAGGCGGTCTGCTCAATAGCCATCGTCTCGTACTCCTCAATGGGCTTGACTAACGTTGTTCCACCACGACATTAGAACGATCCGGTGGGCCATACAGCGAGACAAGAGGCCGCGTCTCTAACAGCATCTCTTCTCACAGCCCACTCGCGCTTGCTGAGTCTCGAGATGCTGCCGATGCTGTGGGTAGTGGGAGCGGGTATTGCCAATGGTTGGCGTCCCTTAATCCCGAGGTCCAAGCTGGCTTGGATATACACCGCTCTGCTCGCGCTTCGGCTCCTTAGTGCGCTCTTCAGTTACGGCTATATTCATCCGGATGAATGGATGCAAAGCGGAGAGGCATTCTTTATGCACCAATCCAAGGCTCCCCAATTGTCGTGGGAATGGGAGCCTCAACATGCCATTCGATCCTACGCCGGTTTGATTCGCAAGTACTACTTTGTGGAGCTTTTGCTGAAATGGTGCTTTCCCAAACCGAGGGCAGGCTGGCACTTGTTCGCTGCACAGCGCTTCAGCTCATTCGCGAAGTCACTGGCTCTCGACATTGCCATAGCTACCACCTTCCCTACTGACATTGCGCTCCCCAGCCTGGCTCTCATGTCGGTAACCGTCACCTCCACCACCTTCCTCGTGCGTCCATTCAGTAACTCCGCTGAGGCCATCGGCTTGGCCTTCTGCATCGGCTTCGTGCTTGCGTGCCTGACTCGTCGCGAGAGTGTCCAGCAGACCGCTTCGTTCTTCAGGCAATGGCACGCCGTTTTGCTGTGCTTGGCGCCCCTGGGAGTGGAAGGGTTCTTCGAGCGCTTCACATTCGTGATTTTTGCAGCCCCGGTCGCCGTTTGCTTCCTCATCCACTTGATACCTCTGGCTAAAACCGGCAACCGGTCCGTCTCTGCAGCACACATTGCACTCGCCATCCTTCTGTCGTTCTCAGCCATCAAAGAACATATCAGCACTGATACTATGATGTACAAATTCATAAGCCAAAATGCGACCGGAGAGCGTGTCGCAACAGCCTTTGGCACTCGTTGGGTCATCACACCCATCAACGCTCTGCTTTACAACCTGAAGACAGAAAATGTTGCACAGCACGGCCTGCACCCGCGATGGCTCCATGCTTTTGTCAACATGCCTATGATTGTCGGAGTTGCGAATTGCGCAGTGATGCTGATACACGGTCGCTGCCTGCTTCACCGCTATTGCAAGGCCCGGTCGGAACATCAAACCGACAGTGCCAATAGTGAACAGAAGTGGGTAGACGGCGTAACCTCAGATCCTAGCAAGCCGTTAGCTCCAGCGACGAGCGCCATGGGAGAAGAAAAGGCAGAAAGGCAAGCGGTCGAGCAAGAGCTACGAACAGCCATGATGGACGAAGTGCGTCACCTCACCGACCAAGTGGAGGACGATGCAAGCAAAAGGGCATCTGCGGTGATTTTCTCTGAGAACAATCGGGATCAACCGTTCGAAAAGGACGGTGCACAGCAGGGCGACATTGAAGCTGCTGCGGATCGCAGTGATGGAGACGCCGAATTAGATTCGGTAGCCCTAGAAACGATGGCGGTCCTTCTGAGCTTCTCGGTCATACTTTTCTCGCTCGTGGTCCTGTCAATTTCGCCACACCAGGAGCCGCGATTTCTGCTCGCGTTGGCTCTACCTTCAGTGATCATCATGGCGTACGGGCTCCGATCGCCCTTCTTCCAAGCGCGGCCTCGGCTGAAGCGCTTGTTGATCCTAGTACATGTGGTGCAGCATTTGAGTCAATTCGTCTTTTTCGGTCTTCTGCATCAGGCAGGTGTGGTACCGGCGCTGCTTGCTGCGGATCACCGGATCTCACATCCACCAGCGCGGTTCGACTCGACCCGGTTCCACTTTTACCGCACCTTCCCCCCTCCGTTTCACCTAGTGCCTTCTGGATCGCCGTTCGAACATGCGCTCAGCTACTACGATTCGACAGCCAGACCGCGCCAGGTGTGGGATACAGGCTTGCCCTGCTACGGCAACACACATCTCGTCATGCCCGCGTACGCGGTTGCAGCGGTGAATGAGAGCCTGACTGACGGCATGTGGATGGAGCCGCTCAAGCAGTTCTGGCCGCATCTCGACACTGATCATCTGCCTGAGACCTGGGAGCTCGCGCGGCGCGACGGCTGGAAGAGCGCCACCAGCCTCCACATGTACCTGCTGCACTGCGCATATGAGCGCCGGCTCGAGCCTCAAGCGGGCCCGAGTAGGACCGTAGAAGATAGCTAGGTCCGCGTCGTGGAGGATTAGGAAGCAAGACCTAGACGTGCTGCACGAGGCGACTTGCGGGCGTACAGCCATGTCCGCGCCGACACTGTAAACTACTCAGCACGGCACTCGCTCGACTCACAGCAGACGCGTCCGTGCACGCCACGATGGGGGGCGTTAGGCCTTTAGCATGTTCGGAGGGTTTGCGATGCACTAGCAAGGATGGAAGGCTACTCCCAGACGAGGCGGCCGTTGAGGTCGACGGATGCTTTGGCGGAGGGGCGAGCGGAGGTGGAGGCGGGGGCGGGGCGTTGGGCGGCGGCGCGGGAGGTGGCGGCGGCGTGGGCCTGGGCGCGGCGGTGGGCGGCGAGGCGTTCGGCCTGGAGGCGGTCGGCTTCGTCCTTGGCGGCCTTTTTGGCGGCGGCCTTGTTGGCGTTGGAGCGCTGTTTCTTGGTCTCGGGCGCGGTCGCGTGCGGCTTGGCGCCGGCGCTGGCCAGAGTCCAGCCGTTCGCCTGTGCCGGCTTCGGCTTGGATGGCGGTGCCGCGGGCAGGCGCCGCACGGCGGCGCTCGCCGCGTCGTCCGGCAGCGCCGCAAACGGGTTGGTCGACGCGATCGAGACACCCCGTGTGCCGCCCTGTGCCGCCGCTGCCGGCCGCGCGCGGGCTGCAGACCCGCGCACGCTCGACCACCCACCATCGCGCTCCTTTGTAGGGACCTCGCGTGCCACCATCTCGTCCATTGCCGCATCGTCCGACGCGGCCGGCGCGTCCACCGCGTCGTTGCTGGGACCTGGCGCCGGGGCGTCCGCGCCCGCATTGCCCACCGGCACCTCTGCAGAGGCAGCGGCGGCGTAGGAGCCGGCCGCCGTAGCGTCCCCATTCGGCGCCGGCTGTTTGTCCGCGCCACCGGCCTGCTTGTGCTTCTTTCCCTTCTTGCTGCTGCCTTTGCTCGGGGCGAGCGCGGGCGTGTGCGAGGCAGGCTCAGGCTCGGGCTCGGGCGCCGGCGCGACGTCGCGGCGTTGCGAATCAACGGCGTCCACGGCCAAGGCGGCCGGCTTGCTCTTGCCCTTCTTCTTATTCTTGGCCGGCTTGCTGCTCTTGGCAACGGACGTCGCGCCCGCCTTGCCCTGCTTGGCGGCCTGGCTACGGGCAAATACGGCGACGGCGAGGCCGGCCGTCAGACCGAGGGCAAAGATCTTGGCGGAGTCCATACTGCGTATGTGGCGGTGCAGCGAGAAGAGAGCACGCGCCAAAGTGGGATGCGCGGGCTCCTATGCGCGCGTGCGAACGACACAGACAAACGGTCGATCAGAGCACAGGTGCGGCTGCGTCCCAGCCTGACGTGGACTCCCGTGCTAGAAGCGGGAAATGAAGGCGCGACGCGGGTATGGCCAGCAGACGAAAACACTCGGCGGCCGAGATCAACAGCGAAGCGACGGTGGTTGTTGGAAAAGAGCGTGTACGTAGCCAGTGGGCCGCTTCTGGGACGATGGAGAAGGAAGACGAGGGGATGCTGAGATGGAAGCAAGAGGAGGGGAAGCAGCGTCTACATGCCCCAGAAAGCGGGGGCGAAGATCCACAGATTAGAAGATCTGTGGTTACGATCATCAGGCACGGACGGCCGGTTCATTACAAGCCTGGGATAATAGGTACTATTAAGGCGTGGTTTCGATTCTGCTCAACCCTATTCAACTTAGCAGCTTGGAGCACTGACCTTGATTCAATAATCGAAAGAGCTTTTTGCAGCGCTTCTACTTAGAAGCGTAAACGTCTCTGGAAGCACGATTCGGAGCGTAGAAACGCGTTCCCAAAGGTGCCGGGCGGGAGATATGTCGATGACGGCCCAGTGGAACACCGGCAGAAGCGCAGCGCGCCGAAGAGCTTGTCAAGTGGCAAGGCGTAAGACTTTAGCTTCCCGTCTTTGGCAGCAAACGCCACATGCCACGGCTGTCCACACCTTAAGAAGGTGCAAGAGCAGTGCGACCAGAATGCCATCGAGTTCGGCTCCAATAGGGCGCTAGTTCCGAGCTCCTTCATATCGGCGATCTGACCGATCCGATCGGGAAGGCGAAGGTCAACCTTGGGCGCTGGTAGCCCCTAACTCTTGGGATCACGGTCCTTTTCCCTCTCCTCTCACCCTGCTCTTGCACCTCGCCGTCGTTAGTATATAGGGTTGCGCTCCCTTACGGTTCCACACATGTATATACACACACAGTCTCTACGAAAAGGCAATATGATAGCGTTGATCACCACCGAGTGTGGCAGTTACGGTTGCGCACCTGAACTAGGTCAACCACCTGTTTTGTACAACCTCCATAGTGCTCTACCAAGGCATGCCTGGCTGACTCCTATTTACCTCTGCCCCACACTTGTATATATACTCACCCCGACCCTTGACACCCCCCTCCAGGGGTCGTTGAATGTACTTAGTCTATTGCTACCCAATTAGAGAAGTACATGACCCTAACCACCTTGTCACCTTTGTGTGGCCTCTCGTAGCAGTCATAGTGCACCACCGCATTGCCCCAGCCTCTCGCATATCACTGCCTCGTTGTTGACCTACCCAGCACTAGAGGTTATCAGACCCTGGGGCGTAACAAACCGCTGCTGACCATTCTACCCTGTTCTCAATCGACTATCTCCAAACAGAGACTGCGTGTGATGCTTGCATGCAGATACCATCATAGGAAGGAGTACACAGTGAGTTTAGGTTTGTAGTGGTGGAGCCAATGCTCACTGTAGGAAGGAATGGACGTTGATGGGCCAGTGCCCTAGATGAGACCAGTGCCCTAGATGAGAGTGAGCTGGACGCATCGCCAATATGATGATCTCAAGATCGGTCATCAAACAGACAGGCTCGGCTTAACGTGATCATACCACCGAAGCCGTTGTGCCACGAAGCCTTGTTGCGGGCGATCTAACACAGGCGATCCAAGGAGTGAAATTGAATCGCCGATCATCGCCGTTGCGGCAGCGCATGCCAACAGAAGCAAAGGCAGAAGCGGAAGCGGAAGCGGAAGTGGAATCAGAAGCAGAAGGAGCGGCGCTATGATGCAGATAGAACGGATGGTGCAGGTTGAGCGACAGGAACTCCGCTGCCTTAGCCTGCATTCATCTGGCCGTTCACCATTCTCTCTTTTCGCTTTGCACTCGGCTGTCGCTTGAGCGCCTTCCGGATCGACGTCGACCTGGAGCTTTCTCCGTGCCTCTTTGCCCTCCTCTCTTTTGCCCTTCTTCCATCGCCCTCCTCGCCATCCAAGCACGACTTGACGGCGCAAACTCTCCTTGCAACTCGAAAGCATCTCCAACGGCCGCAGCGGACACAGACAGCGCTATGAAGTGCCGAGGAGTAGCATTGCTCTGCGCGGCGTTGATGATGATCCAGCTGGCCAGCGCGCAGAGAGCCAGCTCGTCGTCGGCCTCGCACTCGGCGAGCACCACACCCTCGTCCACCTCGCGGTCGGGCACCTCGTCCAGCACCTCGACCGGGCGCACCACCGACGCCGCTGCCACTCTTGGCACCCCGCTCACCTTCTCCGTCGGCCCGGTCAGCACCAGCTCCACCATGCCTTCCAGCAATTCCAGCAGCTCGACCACCTCCAGCACCACCTCGTCCTCGGCCTCGTCCTCCTCGTCCACCACCTCGTCCACCACCTCCAGTGCGCCGACGCAAGTTCCCTCCACGGACCCCAACGCCGCCTTGACCCTCTGCCACTCCCACCTTCACGCCGTCGTCCCCCTCGCCTCCCTCGCTGTGGTCCTGCTCAGCAGCGTCTGCTTCCTCCTCTAGCCCCCACCTCTCCCTTTACTCGGCCTTGCTGCGGATATCCGACCCCTGGAAACACAAGCTATATCCTACGAACACTAAATCATGTCTACTGCACTGTCGCTCTTATTATGCAATCGGACCCATCATCATGCCGTATGCTATCCATCCCACCTCGTTGGCCATGCTTTCTGCCTGGGAGGGCGTTTCGGCCGGATGTGGCACTGCGTATCGGATCAGTTCTTAAGCTGGTCGAGGAGTTGCTTGGCCTCGTCGTATTCCGGCTCGCCGTCCCAGATGGGGCGTGCTTTGGCGAGGAAGGTGCGGACGAGGGTGCGTGCCTGGAAGCGGGGGTCGATCCAGTCGGCGGTGTCGGTGGGGTCGGGGTGGGCGGCGAGGTGGAGGAGGGCGTCGACCAGGTTGCGCAGGTCGTGGAGGAGGGCGACAAAGACGGCGCGGTCGGCGAGGTCGCCTGCGCCGGGGTCGGCGTGGAGCGTGGCGTTGAGGGCGGCTTGGTAGCCGTGGAGGAGTGCGTGCTGGGTGGCGCGGCGCTGCTCGCCGTGCCAGCGCAGCAGCCGCGCGTACAACTGCCAGATGGCGCTGCTCGACGAGATGCGCGCCAGCAGCGTCGTGTCGAACAGCGCCCGCACCGCCGCGTACAGCCCCAGCCCGCTGTTGCTGTCCGCCGCCGCGCCCTCGAGCTGCTGCTTGGGCGTGCGCGTCACAGCGTCGACCAACTTGGCCAGCACGGCGAGATCGACCGTCGCCGCCTTGTCGCGGTCCGTGGTCAGGTTGCGCGTCTGCAGCTCCGTAACACGGACCATGGCGCGCGTCGCCTCGTGCAGGTAGCCGACGTCGACGCAGACCACCATGTAGTTGTACCAGACGCGCCAGTTGTCGTGCGCGAACCGCAGCGACTGCTTCAGCGAGCGGTGTGCCAGCAACTTGAGCGAGTAGGCCGTGGTGGCCGCGGCGCGGCGCGCGCGCTGCCGCGGTGGGGCACCCGGGTCCGGCAGGCCGTCCGTTTCGGTGGCCGCCGTGCTGGCCGTGTCGGTGTCGGCGCCTGAATCGCTCGATGCAACCTCGACGCCCGAGTCGGCGCGCGAGCTGCCGCTCCACTCGCTGTCGCCCTCGGAGGCGGTGTCGGCGGCGGTGTCGGTGCGGTCCCAGAGGCGCTCTGCCTGCTCCTCGGCCTCGAGCAGGTCGGGGAGCGTGTCCGACGAGCCGAGGCGCTCGATGCCGAGGGCGGCGGCCCCCGCGGCGCCACCCGCGTCGGCCACCATGCGCAGGTAGCAGCTGGCGAGGTTGTTCCAGCTCTCGGCGTCCTCGTCGTCGAGTGCAGTGCAGCGGCGGAAGCACTGCGCGCCGTCGCTCCAGCGCTCGAGCCGCATATAGCAGCAGCCGAGCACGAACCAGGAGCGTGTGTAGAGCGGGTTGATGTGCAGTCCCTCGCGCAGCCAGTGCGCCGCATCGCCAAACTGCTGCGCGCTAAAGTGGTACCCACCAAGGCTGCGCGCAGCGCGCGACGACGTCGCTATCGAGACCTGCCAGGCGGTGGTGTAGTGCGCTGCCGCCGAGGCGGGCTCGAGGTCGCCAAGCAGGCACCAGAGTTTGGCCTCGCGTGCGCGGTCCATGCGGCTGTACATGACCGCCTGGGCATTGCTGCTGGCGGCAGCCTCGCGGCGCCGCGCCGAGACAGCAACGTCGGCCTCGACCTTGGTCCCCGCGAGCAGCTCCCGCACCACCTCGACCCCCTCCTCCTGGCGGCCAAGCATGCCCAGACACTGCACCACGTCCTCCCACAGCTCGATCCGCTCAAAGATCTCCAGCGCCGAGCGCGTCACGCCGAGGCTTGTATAGCGCCGCGCGAGCTCCGCCTGCATCTCCCAGCGCGGCGGCAGGTCGAGCGCATGGAAGAACTTGAGCCGCTCCTGCACGCTCGCCTCGGCGCTCGCCATCTGGTCGATCAGCGCCTGCAGCTGCAGCACCGACCGCTCCACGGTCCGTGTCCGTGTCGCCTCCAGCCGCGCCCGCAGCAGCAGCGACATGGTGTGCACCATCCAGTTGCGCGCGTGCTGCACCACCCGCGCGATAAAGACCTGCATCTCGTTCGCCGTCAGCCCGTGCGCCGCCTGTGTGTTGCCAATGTTCAGACACAGCGCCAGCAGCACGCACTGGTCCAGCACCGCCAGCGCCGGCTGCGCGTTCACGTCCAGCGCCTCCAGCTCGCCCTCCCCATCACCACCCACACCACCGGCGTCCACCGTCGAGGTGAACTTGGTCTGCTCCAGCAGCACGTCGTCGTTGAGCGCGAACGTGGATGGCATCCCCGCGACCTGCTCGTCCGGATTCGCCTTGGCTGCAAAACCGGTCTCGAGGGCGGCGTTGGCGTCGGCGTCGGCGTCGGCGTCGGAGTGGGCTGCGGCTGCAGCGCTGGGGTCGGCAGCGGCGGTCTCTGTCTCTTCGTCCTCCTTGCCGCCGTCGGCGACGAGGCTCTGCGCGAGGAGGATGAGCTGGGTCTTGTCCTCCTTCTGGAATTTGGTGCGCTTGCCGAGCGCGCCGGAGACGCGGTAGCGGAGGCCGTTCAGGCGGGCGGCTTGGACGAAGGTCTCGGCGGCGTCGCGGTCGCTGCCGAGGCGCTGGAGGGCGATGCCGCGCTCGAGCACGAGGCGCGCTGCGAGGGCGGCCCAGGCGCCTTTGCGGCCGGGGGCGATGGCGGGCGTCGTGGCGGCACGCGCGCACAGCGTGTCACGCAGCGCATCGACCGGCTCAAAGACCTTGTTACCAAACGCGACCGGCTCGTCCAGCACATGGCTCTGGACGGTATACGCGCGCAGGATCCACCACGGCAGCGACTCGACGGACCGCCACGCTGGCTGGGCCGCCTGCATGGCCTCGAGAACTTGCTTGGCCAAGACCAGCAGGAACGGGGCGTGGCAGAGGTGGTACGCCGGCTCGCCCTTGAATGCGAGCGCCTCGAGCGCGGCGCTCTGGACCAGGCCCCGCACCGCCTTGGCCGCCCGCTCCTCCGCGTCGGCATCCACGCTGCGCGGCGCGAACGCCGCCGGTGCCGCGCGGCGCAGCAGCGTGTACGGGTCGAGCGATGCCGGCAGGTCCGGCCCGGTCCAGTTGCTCTGCACAAACGCATGCAGCGCACTCACCGCCACACACAGCAGCTCGAACGCCACCGCCGCCTCCTCCCCTCCCGCTGCCTCGAACCGCGCACCGACCGCCAACGCAACCGCGGCCTGCAGCGAGGCCAGCTCGAACCGGCCCGCTCCCCCCTGCGCCGCCCGCCCAAGCGCCTCCGCAATCGGCCGCAGCAGCGCTCCCGCGCACTCCGACTCGAGCACGCTGGCAAAATCGCCCTGGATCGTCCTCTGGACGTAGCCGGGCACAGCGGCCTGCTCTTCGCTGGATCGGTCCGCCAACGTGATCGAGATCAGATTCCACTGAAAGTGCGCTGCGCTCGCTTCGGTCACAGGGTCTGCCGGTGCCGGCGCAGAAGATGTGCCGGCAGCTGCGATCGAGGAGGAATCCCTGGACGCTGCTTTAAGGGCGTGGTAGAGCGCATCGAGGTCGGGGAACGTCGGCACGTACGGCTCGTAGCTGGGGACGTTATCCTCGTCGGGATTGACCGACTCTTCCTGGCGCTCTTCATCTGCGGCAGCGGTGTGCTCCGGGCGCTGGAGCTGGAAAGATGACTTGGGGCTGAGCCAACCGACGGCGCCCAGGTCCGTGGGGTTCGTTTTTGCCTCGGCGAGATTGTCGGTCCCGAGTAGGATAGCGCCCAGGAGCATATCAGCGACCTCTCTGGTGACGATCTTTGCCTCGAGCGCGAGCCTGTCGTCCGCCTCGCTCGCGTGCAGCTGCTCTTTTGCCCAGAGCGCCACGAGCGAGGCCAAGCCTGGCGCAGCGGCGCCGCTCTCACGGACAGGTTGGGGCGGGAACAGGGCGAGACGCAGCTGCCCGTTTACGCCGCCCTGTCCGTCATGCAGTTCCTTGGGCAGCGTAGAGGCGGTGTCGACGACGCCGAAGAGCGATGCGCCGTGGAGGTCCTGCCATTCGCTCCAGGCGGCTGCGCTCTTCTGCTCGCTCGCGCCGCCGACAAGGAGCACCTTCTTGGTCGATGTATATGCATCGACCTTTCGGTACTCCTCGTCGTCCTGGAAGATCAGCGACGTCTCGGCCACCAGCGCTGTTTGCAACGCGAGGCGCAGTCCGGCCACGCGTCCATCCAGACAGGCTGACCGCGGGGCCGCGATAACAGGCACATATCGAAACTGCGTGTGCTTTTGGGTGACGATGTGCTGCAAAAAGTAGGCGAGGGTGGTGGCAGCTACAGCCTGGTCGAGGGTGGGGTTGCTAGACGTGATGACGTACACCGCATCTTCGTTGTCCAGGCCGCCGGAAGAGAGGAGCGTTTTGGTCTGCCGCAGAAAGTGATTGAGAGGCGTGTGCGGCAGTGGACGCGAGAAGCGCTGCGTCGGCACCGCAGCGGCTGTGCTCATCGTCGCTCGCTCAGCCTGCGTTCGTCGTCGCTTCGGACAGACGGAAGAAGACGTAAGGGAGAGCGAGAGTATGGTGTGAAAGGAAAGCTCAGTTGGTCCTCGGTCTCCAAAAAATTCCTTTTATTGGCGCTTTCCTTCTACTTTATTTGCTCTCTACGGGAATCCATCTTGACTGTCTCTCCGACTTCCGAACCAGCGGCTATGTAGTACCCCGATCTAACACCACCTCTATGATACAACGCACAACGCAAATTATACCGTACAGCACACAACAGCACCGCCAGGAGTACAATAAGTTTGCAGTGGGTAGTAGTACATTTTGAGAGAGGGTCATGCTCAGGGATCCATGCGGGAGGCCTTGAACCTGCTGACCTTTTTGGGCTTGACGTCGGCAGGCGGGTGGTGAGGCTGTGCTGACTGCGAGGGCGGTGTGGTATTGTCGCTGGTGGCGGTGGCGGCGGCGGGGGGGGCGCTGCGCCTGGTGATGGGAGGGGGAGCGATGCCGGCTGTGGTGAGATGTTGGGCGCGGCGCTGTGCAGCGAGGCGCTGTGCTTCTTCGGGGTGGCTCTGCTGCCAGGCGGCGCGTTCGAGGCGGCTGCGCATGACCATTTCGGCCTTGGTGTCGTCATCGTCGCTCTCGGCGCCGTCGAGCTCGACGGGCCCGGTGGGCTGGCCTTGGATCAGGTCGCCGCGCTTGGGGAAGCGGACGGGCGCCAGCTGCGGGATGATCATCATCGGTGCCGGTGTGGCGCCGTCCATGCCGAAGCCGGCCGACGCGGCAGTCGCCCGCCCGGCCTGGCCCACGTTCTGCGCCGACGCGAGCATGTCCAGCAGATCCTCCGGCGACGGCGCAGGGTCCGTGCTTCCTGGCCCCGTCAGCGGCACGCGCGACGCCAGGGACGCTTTAAAGCGCGAAATGCGCGACTTCTTACCGGTGCTGTCCGAGATCGTGTTGCCCTGGTACTCGGGATCGTCCACGGTCGCATCCAGCGGCATAACATCCTCGTCATAGTCCTCCGCGTCGCTCTCCGCAGCCTCTGCCTCCGCGCCACGTACGTGCCGCTCTTCGCTGTGCTCGCCCCGCGACGACGCCATGGCCAGCCCCATGGCCTGCAACTTGGCGCGCGCCGCCGCGTACTCGCGCATCAGCTCCTCCCGTCCCGAGAAGTCGGTACCGTCGGCGTCCAGCCCCGGCGCCAAAGCCATCAGGTCCTCCGGGTCGTAGTCGTACGCATCGTCGTCATCATCCTCGTCGTCAGGATCGTCGTCCGTCGCCATATCCCAGGAAGCCCCGTCTTCATCGTCGCTCCCAGTGACAGCCTGCTTGGCTCGTCCCTGGAGATACGAATCGAAGTAGGCGTCTTCGTCATCGTCGTCGGTCTCGGCATCCGCGCCTTCGCCAACGATCTTGGGCTCTTCCTGCTCCTCATCGATGTCTCTGCCATCATCGGGTTCGCAGACATGGTTCTCGAGCATGGCTGAGGGGTTGATTTCCATCAGCTCGTCGTGGTCGTGGTGCTCGGCAGCCGCCTTTCCGTCCGGGTTGGCGGGGTTGGCGGCGTTGTCGGTGGCAGGGGCGCCGAACCTTACTCTGCCGGGCCTAGGCACGTCGTCGGTCTGTCTTGGCCGTGCGAGCTGCTGGCCTTGCTGGTCCGCCTGGTCAGCGCTGTCAGTGTGCGACAGGCCCTGCTGTCTGCGCGCCATCTTTTCTGCGAACGCCTTGGATGGCCGCGCGTGGGGCACGGCCGCGGGGAGGCCCTGTTCGCGGCGCCGCTGGCTCAGCACCTCGTCGCCGAGCCCGGCCCTGTCCAGCGCGGACAGGCCGAGAGACTGCGACGGGCCGGCTGGCAGCGTGTCTTCCCGGCCTTCCGGGCGCTGTTCACGCGCGCTAGCATCGGCGGCGGCGGCAGAGACGGGTCGCGTGCGCCGGTTGGGCACAAATCCGCTCGGCTTTTGGTTCAGAAAACCCTGCTTGAAGGCGCTGAACTTGGCGCGGTCAACCTGCGTGGCTCCGCCGGTCGCTGGCCCACGCTCGAGCACGGCGTGCCCCAGCGCGGGCTTCTCGCGCAGCCGCTGCATGCGTTCGCGCTCGAGCTCCTCCTCTTCGCGCGCCACACGCGCAGCGATCGCCTCCGGGCTCGTGTACCGCCTCTCGTCTTCGTGCGCCTGCTGCATCTGCTGCAGCACGTCCGAAGGCGGCGCATTCGGATGGCCATCGACAATGTCCGGGCCGAGCAGCTTGACGATCCTCTCTGCCTCTTCCTCGACACCCACGTCGTCCTTGTGCCGCTTCTCCGCGGTTCCCGACCCTGCCTCGAGCTGCCGTTGCTGCTGCTGCTGCGGTGGCGACGGCGTTGTGTCCTTCTCCCTCACTTTGATGCTCGACCTGAGGGCCTGCTGCAGAGGCGTCAAGACCGAGCCCGCGGCCGCTTCCGGATGCGGCCGCTCGGGGCTCCTGATGCGAACGCTCTTCTTGCTCGGCGTGCTCGTGCCGCTGCCTGCGGCCGGACTCGGCGGCGCATCCTGCGCCATAACAGCGGCGATGGGACCGCTGCTCCGGGGCACGGCCTGGCTGCTGTCGATGCGATTCAGCGGGACCGGGGTGTGGCTGGGCGACGGTCGATGCGAATCCGGCTTTTCCTTGGCCAGGTCCTCCCAAGAATACGAGCTCTGGATGGCAGCCGGGCTCGAAGGGTTCAGGTTGAGGAAGCCGCGGCGTATGCCTGGCGCACCGAAGGACGGCCGTTGCTCGATCGGCGGACGGTCGGCGCCCGAGGTCTTGAGCGCAGATTTGGGCGGTGGTGGCCGCGCCGCCGAGACAATCTCTGGCAGGCCTAGCGCCCGAGCCTTGAGCTCGCTCTCGGGCGATGGCGGCGGACTAGGCGTGCGTGTGCGTAGCACCACCCGTGTCTCTTCCTGCGCCGAAGAAGCGTTTGATGCTCGTTCGGCAGACTGATCTTGGTGCGATGAGGCTGGGGTATCTGCGGCAAACGCCTCTCTTTCGTCTTGGTCGTCCGAGGACGCATCTTCTTCTTCCTTCTCCAACTTGCTCAAAACATCATCCATCCACCGTTTCCTCAGTGACTTGTCTGTTTGCACCTCGCCGTTACTGGGTACAAACGGCTGCATATAAGCTTTTTTCCGCTGCTGGGCCTCCTCTTCGGAGACTTGCTCGATGGGTTCGTAGAAGGGCAGGCCCTCTTCGTTGAGCACCTGGTTGTCCTCATTGACCAGATGAACATCGTTCGGCTGGGCACCAAACGCGGCGTCTCCATTCTGCCCAGCAGCTACCGATGCACTGGGAGCTCGGATGCCGTTGGACGCCTTGTCCAGAGAAGTGTCGATATTCCCCTGCGCTGTTGAGACGATTTCGGCTCGGAGCTGTCCGGCTGCGGCTTGCAGTTTCGTACGCCGAGCCTGTAGCTGCATATGGGCTTGCTGCGCGGGGACGCGACGGCAGCTGATGTCGAGCGTTCTGCTGGGGCTGCTGAGCTTGACCGGCAGCACGAGCTCCGGCATGCTGGTGTCGACCGAGGCGAGGACCGGCAGCGCGGTGTCTTCAATGCGTAGCTCGTCGTCGAGCGTGAGACCCGGCGGGATCTGCCTCAGGTATACATGGCCGGGGTCGACCACCGTCGCAGGCCAGAAGGCGAGCGGGCCTAGCGGCTGCATGATGCGCGAGCCGGATGCTGTGCGCAGCTGTGGCGCGTCGTGCAGATTGTCGAGCTGCAAGCAGACACGCTCGATGTTTTGCGCCGTCTGTTCGAGCCTCTGCAGCTGCGACTGCTTGGTTGCCAGCCGCGACTTGTCGTCATGGCCCGTGCCTGCGTCGCTCGACTTGAGCCGGTCGTAGTGCGCTTGAAGAAGAGCCTGAGCTGTCGCCGAAATCTCTGACGGGTCCGCAGGGAAGGCACTGCTGGCAGACGTCCTCGCTGTCACCGGCACGGCGGTAGTGCCGCCGAAAGAGGTAGCAGCGGCCGGCAGCGGCATCAAGAGCACAGAGCCATGCAATGGTCGAAGAAACCCGAGAAGGAGGACAACTGCTGGTTGGGCTCAACGAAAAGAACGTCCGTTCGCTAAACTGGTCGACCTGCTCGTCCCAATTCTGAGTCACCAAGGCAACTTTTCCAGGGTGCAGTATCGTCAGGCAACTTATCCAGAACGCAGTATCGTCTTTGCTTGCGCCGCAATCAGGGTTGTGATGGTGGTGAGAGGGCAGTGCGGTCAATGAGACAGGGAGTGAGTCAGGCGACTCCGCTCCAGCTTGCCTTGCTTTTTTGTATGAAACGTTCCGTAACGTTCCGAGGCAGCGTTCTGAGTCTCATTCATTCATGACTGCGGAAGTGATTTGCCACTCTAAGCCTTGAGTGGAGGAAGAAAAGGTCCGTCGCCGCTCTAACAGCTCGTCAAACCAGCCAAATCGCCGTCTCTCCTGCAACCACGCAAGCTTGAATACAAATATGTAGTCATGACTATGACATACTGCCTGTCCCCTTCTGATGTTCACACTGCGGTAAGTTATGTACTGCAAGCTTCATTGGAAATAGAGCTGAATGACGAACAGATGAGAAAGGTTCAAGGCAAGGGAACATGCGAGCTGGCGGGGCCGTGTTGATGCTGATCGCAGTGCTCATGCGCGCTGCGTCACTCGAGGGCGGGAGACGCATGCAGAATCCAGGAAGAGCAGGTAATGGCGTGGTGGTGTGGTGGGACGCTCGAGTGGGCAAGCGATATGATCGCTTATCAGCCACGCGCCGTAGGTGGGTTTCGTCGTCTATTTGGATAAAGAGGAGGAACGAGGGGAGACGTTCATGTAAGGCAGCGCTGCAGGTCAAGAGAGATGGAAGCTCGTTGAGCCCTCCTTCATTGCCGTCTGGAGCCTCTCGCGCATCTTGTCGCGGCTAGAGTAATTGGGCATCTTGAGGTAATTGACGCACGTCATGACACTGGGCAGGTAGTCGTCGGGGGCCAACGGCGCCTCATGCGGACGTTTGACGATCGTCAGCTGCGGATGAAGACCAGAGAATCCGCCAATCGGCAGCTTTGGCGAGCCAGTCAACCACTGCAAGAATTCGCGTCGTTCGCCAAGACTGAACGACGCCATGATGGCAACCACGTCCTTGAACGTCTGCGAGTCAGCGTTGAAGCCGTGATCGGGCTTGAGGCTGCTCATCAGCGTCGATTCGGACCAGTCCTCGTTGGTATTGCCAAACAGCATCACCAGCTCATCCGCTGTGAAGCTCGACATGGCCGAGATGGGGAAGATCAAGTTGAAGCCTTGGCGGAACGCGCGCACCGCTGGTCGTACGCCCGTGTCTAGGCTCATTTGCAAAACTTCCGCAATGTATTGCTCCAGATTTTGCGAGGTGACAGACTCGTCCTTGCCGCCCGGATGCAGCTCCATGTCCTCGTAGCCAGGAACTGTAAAGTCTAAGCCCAGCTCGTCCACCTCGCCCGGCTCCATCTTTCGCATGGAGGCGAGCGAGCGAGCCAGACCTGGATCAACGGCCGCCAACGTTGTCAGCGTAGGTGCAACGTGCTGGTTCAGAGCAGCACGCATGAAGACAGGCGAAAAGCTGCAGTCGATAATTCTCGAATCCAATAACGCCTTGGCGACAAACTGCCCGAGGGTTCGGAAGGCCTGCAGTCGCTTTCTGCTACCCTCCGAAACCACTTTGTCGCTCTCTGAGCAATCATCTCGATCCTTTCCGCCTTCCACCAGCGGAGCCGGGAAGAGCCCTTGACCACTGAACACATAGTCGCTTTGTGTATCAGCGGAGCTGTTGTCGCGCCACATTTGCAGGTCCCTTCGAGCGAATTCTCTCGACACAAGCGAGTAGAATTCGAGCGTTGGGCCGAGCCCTGTGCCCACCTCTTCAAAGTACTCCACCTCAAGCACTGACGAATTGGAGCCGTACAGCTCGAAGACCTTGAAAGCGGACGCCAACAGACTGGCACGCGAAATGCGCACCTTCTGCCTCTGCAGGCGTCCAAGGAAACCGAAAGAGTCCTCCAGTCGGGAGCTGCTGCTGCTTGTATCCTGATTTCGGCTGTGCAGGGCCTGCCAACGGGTGATGAGGCGGGCATATCCGAAGGAGGTCGATTGCAAGAAGGCGAAGCGAGCCTCGAAGGGGAAAAGGAAAGGGAAGAAGCGCGGCAAATCCTTGGACCAGTCAGGTAGACAAGACGAGGCAACAATCATAGGCTCTTCCAGCTGACGGTTCAGCTTGGCGGTCAGTTTGTTGTTGACAAAAGCAGATTCGTTAAGAGCAGCGGCTCTGCTCTTGTTATACTCATCAGCAGCAGCGCTTGCTGTGCGTGCCTCGCGCCATTCCGAGTTCAGCTGGTGAAGGACAGCCAGCAGTTGCAACTGCTTGGCATAGGGCGCATCGGCCTTGATCGAGTCTGGAAGCTCCACCGCCGCCGAGGAAGCGGAAGTCGGTTCCGGCGTCGAGCCCGTACCGTCCTTGGCGTATGCGCCAGGCACCTTCTTGTACTTGATTGTATATACGTTTCCCCATATGTACTTGCTGTTCGTCAAAGATGCAGAAGCGGACGAAGACGAGGTCACTGTAGCCGGATGCCGCTGAGCTGCAGCTTGGCTCGTCTCGAATTGATGGACCGCACCGTAAACTGTTGTGTCAAGCGTCAAGGCCTGGTCGCCAAGAGAGAATTCCAGATGCCATTCCGACGACTTGTCCTGCAAGGCTGATGCGTACGAGGAGGGCTTTGAGGGACTGGGCACAGAGGATGTGGAGGCTTCTCCAGCTTTGGGAGTGCCAGCGCCCATGCTGGGCGTGGCAATACGTGTCCCTTCAGGAGTCTTGGCTACCACCTTTCCACCTTCCTTCTCGACGTCCATATTGATGGTCTTATCGGCCGTCGAAGCCGAAGGACCGCCCACGCCGGCAGAACCCGTAGCGCCATCTGCAGTGATTTCACTCTGCAATATCTCGCCGTCGAATTCCTCGTCGGAAAAGCCATCATCGTCCATGCCGCCACCATGTAAGAATCCATCCAGGAGCTGTTGTGCGATTGCCTCGTCAGACTCAAGCTCTTCCGGGTTGTTGCTGCTGTCGCTGAAGGACTGCTGAGCTCCGTTATTCTTGGTCCCGACAGTGTTTGTGTCGCCTGAAGCTTTCTTATTTCCGCTATCTGAGCCAGCGGCAGCTCCGATCCCAGCTCCTGGATTTGGCTCCGTTTCTGTCTCCATGCTTGACTGTTGCGGATCGACGTTTGGAGTGTCGCTCTTATCCTTGCTCTTGTCCTCTAGCACTTTCTTGTCGGAACCACTTGGATTGTTGCTGCCGTCTCCGCTATCACCAGCCAATGCGGGCTTGAGATCGGGAAAGCCATTAGAGCCGGTTGCGGCAGCGAAAGCGGCAAGGACAGATGACAGGCGCGAAGAGGCGCCATTGCTGTCATCAGCGGCTCCCGAAGTAGCGGTCGACACCGCGATTTTTGGGCGCAGATAGTCACTGAGTGACTGAAAGGTGGCTACAGCGTGAATAGTGACGATGATGTTGCTGCAGGAGCGGGGGATGTCAGCTGAGTCTTCAGCTTGCAGTCGAAGGCGAAGTTGTCGACTAAGTATGGCAGTTGGACTCTTGCGGAAGTCATCACTGCCGCCGCTCAAAGCAGTGGTAATCTCAACATTCTCCAATCTGCTGAGCGACTCTTGCAGTCTACGGACGAGAACAGAGGCCCCAGTCTGTTGAGAGTCAGGGTTGACGTGCATCAGCGCCTCAATGAGCATGGCGCGCCTCTGTGGAAGCGGAATACCCCCCGCTGCCCTAGTAGTAAAGGAGTAAAGTGTCTCCGCTAGGCCAGATCGTAGTAGCTCAAAGCTGGAGATAGGATCACCCTTGCGAGAGAAGAGGGATGCCAATCCGGCAATCGCTTCGCTTGCTTGAGGCTCGTTTCCATCAGTCGCTGCGGTGTCCAGCTTCTGTACGAGAGCTTTAATATGATCCAATGCTTCGACAGCATGCTGAGCTCCTTCTGAGCTGGCTGCTTCAGCTTTGAACTTATCTCGCAGCGTTCGTGCCCGCCAAATACTGGCATCCGTCGCTTCGGCAATGCTCGATGTATTGAAGGAGCCCTGAGGGTTTCGAGCGCCCAAAGAGTCAACACGGAAAGGGCTTTCTCCCGCACCTGTCGCCGTCAAGAGCCGTGCTAGACCACTGCTGGCAGCCAACGCCGAAGTAGGATCGTTTCCGCTTCGAGATATACCAATATCAAGACGCGCGCTGCTTCCTCCAGGAAGGCTAACAGGCTCCGTGGCACTTTCTCCAGACTTGCCTTTGGAAGAGTCTTCGGCCGATTTGGGCT
The DNA here is from genome assembly GCA_023212725.1 of Tranzscheliella williamsii. Taxonomy (NCBI): domain Eukaryota; kingdom Fungi; phylum Basidiomycota; class Ustilaginomycetes; order Ustilaginales; family Ustilaginaceae; genus Tranzscheliella; species Tranzscheliella williamsii. The sequence continues at coordinate 305,837 of JALBYF010000004.1, read as the reverse complement.
TGGAAGAGGGTTCCTGGCTAGCAATATCTTCAATCTCCCACATGACACCTTCACGACGGTGAAGAGACGTGTAGACCGAAGGCAACTTGATTGTTAGCAACTCAACAATCTGTAAGGCGCCATTGACCAAGGTCGGATGGTCTCGAGAAGAAAGAATGGCGGCAGCAAAACTGGAAAGTGGGACATTATCCAGAACTTCGCTCAGAGGCTCGGCTTCCACAAAGCTTATGATTTTGAGGATACCGTTCATCGCCTTGTTCCTCACATGGAGCGCGACACTTGCAGCATAGACCTCGACCAGTGTAGGAAGAATGAGCTGGGTGAATCTCTTAACCAAGCTGGTTCGGCTTCGAAGCATCTCGATGCGCTTGTCCTGCGCTGCGTCGCGTGCGAGCTCTTTCTCAGACTTGGAGCGAGTCGACCTACGGATCGGCGAAGGTCTGCTGAGACTGCTTGAAGAGTCTGGATCCGCTTCAGGCGTCTCACCTGAAATGTGCTTGACACCTTCGTCCCCAGATGCGACGTGCGCCAAGGGTGTGCTAAGCGTAGACTGCGATTGAAGACCAGTGAAGGCTTCTTTGGCCTCCTTGGCCTCCTTCGTCTTGCGCTTCAAGTATGCTCGCTCGGTATAAGCGCGGGAGTCAAAGACGCCCTCGCGCGGAAGAGGTGGCAACAACTCGCCAATCAGAGACAATGCCTCCTGCACCTGCTCCTTGGGTCGCTGAGCAAGGTTCTGTAGAACCGCCATGTCAGCGACTGCCACTGACCTGCCGCCTTCTTGTGAGGTTACAGCTACAGCGGCGGTGTCAGCCCCGGAGGATGGATCGACGTCGTCCGCCTCGAGATCCATGGCGTGCGCTTTGGTCGCATCAACCTCTTCTTTTGCGCTGGCGCCTTCGGGGGGAGCGGGCGAGCCAGTCAAAAGATGGTAGAGGGTTTCGACAATGTTGTTCTCGAGTAAGCTGACGGCTAGTTTGGGACTGCTGCGGCAGGCGGTGCCGAGCGCCTTAAGGACATCAGTGTAGACACTAGCCCCAAGGGAGGTTGCAGCGCTGGACGAGCTGGTCGATGGAAGAAGTAGTTTGTTCAAGGCTGAGAGGAGTTCGTCGGAGAGCAGTTGTTCAAGGAGCTCAGGATTATGACGAAAGCTATCAACGATTCTTACAATGCACTTGCACGCGGACTCGACCAAGCGCTGGTCGCTGTAGGTGAGCACGTTCTGGATGATGGGCATCACATCCTTGACCATAGAAAATGATTCGGGTGACAGCTTGCGGCAACAATGGGCTGCAGCGGTCATAGCGGTTCTCTGAATATGGATGTTGAAGAAGTCGAGGTACTGAAGTATAGCAGATAGCCCACCTTCCTTGACGATGGAACCGGGATAATCATGCGAGATCTTCTCCAGCGTTTGTAGGACCTGTTCTGCCAGGTCGATAAAGGTAATTTCCATAAGCTTGGAGTTGAGCACGGGGATGGCGCCATGCGAAACCACACTGTGAGCTGCGTAGGGCATGGCCACGATAAGGTTGGCGAGGCAACGGCAAGCGAGCAGCATCTTTTCGCCACTGTCCTCCATGTCGGCGGCAGCGGCTGCGGCGAGCACAGCTGCCATCTCGTCGTCCTCGGCGTTATCCTTGCTAAATTTGGAAGCATTGGCGTCGGCACCGAGATCGGCCCTCTCCGGCCGTGGACCACCCATGATGTAGACAAGCTCTTTAACAAAAGAGTCTGTGGGGAAGTAACCAGCTAGTGTGTCTTCAGTGCTGACGCTTAGTAGCTCCGAAAGCTCCTGCAAAGCGACAAGCTGAGTAGTCGGGTCTGAGGAACTGCGAAGGGAGGAGAGAAGGCTACGGAAGCGGGAGGAGAGGCCGGACATGTAGCCGGCCATGGCTCGCAGATTGAGACCGAACATGCCAGCCCCTCCGTCATCGGCACCGTCACCGTAAGGATCGTCTTCGTCTGCCTCGTCGAATTCGTCTTCTTCCTCATCGTCTTCGTCGTGGCCTTGTTCGCCCTCGTCACCATCACCGTCGTTTTCCTCTTCGTCCTGGTCCTCGTCCCCGTCTTCATCTTCGCGGCCGTCGTCGCCGTGATCCTGAAGATCGAGGTGGGATTTGCCTTTGCTGCCTTTGTTGAGCTTCTTGGATCTATTCGCGGTGACTGCATCTTGATCTTCTTCCACATCGTTCCAGTCAGCTCGATCGACGTCATCATTATCAGAGCTGGGCTCACGATGGTCGTCTTGCATGTCGGGTTGTGAAACCTCGGTGGCTGCAATGCCGCTCATTTCGACATCAAAATCGTCAACACCGTCGGTGCAAGCGCTTGTGTCGATGGGTTGCCTGGATCGAACGCTATTGCTACTGCGAGCTGAAACTTTTGCTGTGGATTCTTTGACCTTGGAATTGGTCGTGCCTTTGGCAGAGGACGCCTGAGGCATTGAGAGGTCGCTGTTCGTTCCTTTTCCAGCCATGCTTGATGGAGTGCGCTCGTCGGATGCTTCTGAGAAGGTCGATGCCTTTGTGTCAAAAGACTGTCGCGGTCGAAGAAAGTATGGTGCAGTTGATTTGTTCGTTTTCACGTTCCTAGTCTTACGCTTTTTATTGCTGCCGATGTTGCTACCGGATTCGGGAACGCTTGTAGTCTCAGCAGCGGGAGCGGTGCGCTTTTTGCTGCTGGGCTTTTGTGAAGTCGAAGTCGAAGGATGGGGGGTAGACGGAAAAAGCGCCTTGCCTTTTTCTGAAACAGCAAGCGACCTAGGCGAAGAGGGTAGATTGGCAGACGCTGAAGTGGCAAAGACGTCGTTGGCTTTGGCCTTGCCTTTTCGGCTACTAGAAGACGACTGGATGGCAGAGCCGCTTCGCGAAGGAGTCGAATGGGATACCAAGGTGGAGGAAGGTGTCTGGTGGCGAGTTCTTTTGTTAGGGGATTGGGTGGCAGGAGAAGTGGCAGCAGTATACGAGATCGCCGTAGCAGGGGTGGCAGGGGCAGACCCGCTCTGGCTCACGGAACTGTAGGAAGAGTCACTTTGCGCGTCGAAACTGTCGTCGGCGAATTGACCTGGCTTGTTCCAAGCAGCGAAAGCGAGTGAAGCTGGTGCAGCTGGCTTGTGAGCAGAGGCAGATCTGCCGCGTCGTAGACTCGAATTGGCTGAGACAGTGGCGGTGGCGGTGGAATGGTCGCCGGTGGCGGCTTCAACCTTGCCCAAGGAAGCTGCGGGAACAGCAGAGGCAGTTGTCGAAGTGTGAGTAGCAGAGATTCTGCGAGCGCGCTTGGATGGTGACGAAGAAGCACTGCCGACGTGGGTGTGGGTTGACCTCGGTGACACGGGTTGAGTGACGAGTACAGAGGTGTGCCCAGATGCTGCTGGACGATGAGAATGGGAGGAGGGGCTATGCTTGGCGCGGGCGCCGTCGATAGCCATGGAGAAGTAGAACTCAGCGGGACTTGGTCTCTTTGTCCGAACCTTGCCTTTGCCGCTTTGGCTAGTCCGAGGCGATGAAGGGGTAGATGGAGGATGCTAGTGAAGCGTGTATGCGCGTGTTGGATGCATGGGAACCCTGTTCGCGCGACTTTGATGAGTGTCTGACTTGAGAAGGATCAAAAGGAGTGCAAGTCGAAGGTTAACGGGCACCGTGAACGAGTTGATGACCCCGAACAGATCTGTTCTTGACGGTAAGAGCGAAAACGCTGGAGCTGGACAAGACACGGCTGAGACGATGCTGGAAGGGTTATGCAAGAGAGCAACAAACAAAATCTTGAGGAGACGAGTGGGCGGGAAGCAGGTTGTGTGGTGATGAGGTGTACGATGGATAGGCCGCCAGCGATGCCAATCGCAAATACAGCCAACTGAGCCATCGCTCATGGCCCAACCAAGAGCACAGCAACGGTGATCAAAGCTGAGCTGAAGATAGCCCAGGTGGGATTAGACTTCAAAGCGAGATGGATTAAAAGGAAAACAAAGTCATTTGATTTGCCTTCCGCTGAGGGTTAGATCGAAAAGGATTCGATCTGTAATGGGGACAACAAATGGCTACATGTTTCGATTACCGGCGAGCATGACCACGGCCGCTCTAATTACAGATGGAGACTGTATGCCAGCTCGATCAGAAATCCTGATCAGACCCCTTTCAAGCAACGCTGAAAAGGATCTTGATACGATCAGCACGAGACCCGTGGCCAAAAGAAGGCAGGCAGGAAGCGTAATTCTACGGTATATGTGGGCCTGTCTCTTGAGCATCAGCGACAGTAGGTGCTGTTTGGCCAGGTCGGTGTAGCGAATATAATGTAAGCTAGCCGTCACTTTAGGGTTGGCACCTTCCCTGTAGGGGTTATCTCTGCTTCCGTTGTGTCGGCGCAATTATCCCACGTAGATTTTTCAGTGCATTTTTTTTTTTTTTTTTTTTTTTTTTTTATATCATTAATCCGCCCGGAGCCGAAGGCTCATGCGGATGGCATAGTGCTGGGTGAACTAAATACATCGCCGAACCGCGGCTGTGGGTGTGGGGGTGTGTGGGTGAGGGCGGGGCCGGGGAATGCTAAATGCTATGCTACAAAATACTGGTACGGTGCTATGCTGGATGTTGCTAAGGTATATTATGATATGCTAGTTTATGCTGTGGGAGGTAAGATGCTATGCAATGAGGGGCGAGTCGGGGCTGTGGGTGGTAGGGGAGCGGTTCAGCGGTAGTTAGTGTTGTGCCGGGCTGGGTTGGTGTTGGGCGTGTTGCTGCGCCTCTGCGGAGCGAGGTGGGGCGGTCCGTTACGCGCGGTTCGCCTCTGCCGCCAGCGGCTGGGGCGGTTGCCGTTGTGGCGGACGGCGGCCAGGTTGCCTGAACCTGTGCGCAAAGAACGCTACTGCATGTCGGACGGCGTTAGGGTGGTTGAGGACGTGCCGGGAGGATGTGGCGGCCGTGGCCCCCAGCTGGTGTTGGAGCAGCCGCCTGCGGCTGCGCCACCTGGGGCAGGAGAGGAGGATATGTCGCATTGTTTCGGGCACGCCGTGGTGGCACGGGCATGTTGGTGTAGCCGAGAGTCGCCGTCGGTAGAGGTAGGCGGTAGTGGCCAGGTGGCCAGTGCGGAGTTGGGTTAAAAGGGATGACTGGTCACGATCTAAGGTCTTGTGCAGCCTCCCAACCTGGCCAAGGGGTGTCGTGCTGATGGCGCGGAGTGGTCGACCTTTGGTGCTGCACGACCACTGCTTACGCCACGCAGCCCTAAAGCGGCGGTGCAAGGTGAGCTTGACGGCAGCGGGCTCGGGCCGGTTGTCTGAAGGTCCGGCAAGGGTCGTGGCGAGCTTAGCGGCGCGGTCCGCCTTCTCATTGCCTTCGATTTCCATATGGCCTGGCACATAGCAAATAGCGATGCGCCGGTGTGCTCCTCGCACAAGCGTCTGAACGGCCCGAACATCCGGGTCGTTGCTGTGGATGGCGGCGAGGGCCAGGCACACGGCCTGACTGTCCGTCCAGATTGTTGCATCACCGCTGGTGACCTGGAGGGCGAGGAGAATGCCGTGAAGCTCGGCCTTGAAGACTGTGGAAGCGGGTCCCAGGTTGGATAGGTGAGTGACCCACCTGTCCCCAATGCGCTGAACAGCTGCAGCCCCGAAGGACCCGTTGAAGCCGGAGCCGTCGGTGTAGCACTGAGAGCCGTGGGCCGAGCCTGCCAAGACTGCGTGGTTAAGGAAGGCCTCGATTTTGCTAGGCGGGATCTGGACCTGAAGTGTGTCGGTGTAAGGCGGTTGGCGTGGCAAGCGGCGCCGAAGGTGGACATCGCGGAGTCGGTAGGCCTGTAAGGCCATATCGATGGGGCCAGGTTGGTTCAGTCGCCGGACCCGCCGGCGCTGATCCACCACTTCTGCTAAGGGGTGGCTTTCTGGCAGGGTTAACCATCGGACCGTCGCCCGGGCTTGGACGTGTGCACATTGGAGATGCACAGGTAGGAGGTCCGCCTCGACATCTAAGGCCTCGCTGGACGTCGAGTGCAAAGCCCCTGTAATCTTCAGGGCGGCTGTACGCTGGAGGCTAGCGAAGGCAGGCAGCGCACCTCGAACGCCCCGGAACCCACTGGGGGGGAGCCAAGCTTCCATGGCATATGTGACGATCGGCAAGACGCCGGCAGTGTAGAGAAGTCTTGTACTGTGATAAGAAAAGCCCCAGGCTCGGTTGCCCCAGTGGAGTAGGCCGGAGAGCGCCCTTGTGGCCTTGCCTGCGGTCTTGGAGGCGTGTCGGTTCCACTTGAGGTCCGCCTGGATGGTGAGCCCCAGGATAGTAAGCTCGGATTGAGCCGGGATGGCGTGGTCTGCCAGCCGGATGGTGGGAGGCGGGTGAATCTCCTCCCGTTTAGTGATCAGGAGAAAGCCCGCCTTCGCAGGGTCGAATCGCACATTGTTTCGGCTGGCCCATACGAGCGCGTCGTCGACACGTTGCTGGGCGGCGGCAACCGCCTGTTGCGGGCTGGGGCCGCGGATTGCGAGGGTCCAATCGTCAACCCACCCAATGCTTAGTTGGCGCGCAGTCTTCGAACCGCTCGAGTGCGCGCCGACCATCTTGCCGCTGTATATCAGCCAGAGGAGCTGGGAGATCGGCGATCCTTGTGGTAGGCCGTCGTGAACACTGTAGGCCTGGCCTGTGGTGCCACCAAGGCGCAAGCTTTCTTGTCGGCCCGAGCAGAAGGACTCAGTCCATCGAACCACACCTTCTGGGACACCGCACGCAGCCATCTCGCGGGTTAAGGCCGCCGGCACGACACAATTGTAGGCGCCCTCGACGTCAAGGGCCAGGAGCGCCACCGAGTCTCCCCTGACGGTGGAGTCCTTGAGAAACTGAGTGATCCGGGTGAGGGCGTCACCTGTACTCCTATGGGGCCGGCCGCCCCAATGGCCTGTCGAGATGATGTGACGGGTCTCGGCGGCGACCAGGATCCGCGCTGCAACCAGGCCCTCCAGGAGTTTGGCAAGTGTGGGGAGAAGGCTTATGGGCCGGTAAGCACCGGCAAGTTGGTAGTCGGCTTTCCCGGGCTTGCGAATGACGACCACCGTAGCTTGCTTGAAGAGCTGTGGGTGGCAGCCCTGCTGGATACAGAGGTTGAACAAGTTAGCGGCCACTTGCGCAAAGTCGTGCCAGTAGGTGGCTAGGAGCTTGAGCGCCCGCCATGGAATGCCATCTGGGCCCGGGGCGGAGTCGGGTTTTGAGGACGCTATCCGGTGCTGGACTTCTGCTGGGCTGAACGGGGGCCATGGAATGGGATCGCGCTGGGAGAGAGGGCAGCCAGCTGCCTCAACGGCCGTGGGTGCTGAGGCCAAGGCAGGGTGGAATTGCTGCCTGAGGACGGTCTCCCGCTCTTGGTCAGTCCTGGTGAGGCTACCGTCTTCTTGTCGTAGGTGGCAGACGCCGTCTGCGGCAGGGTCCCGACTGCCGGCTTTGGCCAGTCGCCACAGGTCCCTGCCCGATCCGGCCTCGGCGAGCGCTGTACGGAAGTGCGTGCGCTTGGCAGTCCGGATGGAGTCGGTGTAGGCATTCCTCGCGCGGGTGAAAGTGTGGTGGTCGTCAGGGGCCCTCGTCCGCTGCCAGCGCCTGCGAGCTTGATTGAGGAGTCGTCGCTGGTTCGTGAGCTCGCGCCCGAACCAAGGTTGACTGTAGCTTGAGGGTCGGCAGGGTGGGACGGCTTCCTGGATCGCTTGCGTGATGGCGCCAGTGAGGCATTGTGCAAAGGTTTCCGCGCTTTCAGCAACACTTGGGGACCGGTCTAGCGTGGTCTCCCAAGTACGTTTGGCGTGGGCGGCGAATGTCGGGCCGTCAGCAATCTTGAAGTTGGGCCGCGGCGGCCGTTCGCAGCGCGGCACGCTAAGCTGGATGTCGATCGCGATGGGGAGGTGGTCGCTACCGTGGTCCATGTGGTGGTGTTTGCAAGTGGTGACGCGGCTCACCAATTGGTGGGAAATGAAAGCGAGGTCGATGGTCGATGTGACACCGGCCGCCGACTCGTAGGTGGGCAGGTTGGGGGGGGTGACGAGGGCCAGCCGCAGTTGAAGGAGGGTCGAAGCCCATCGGCTGGCATTTGAGGTGATGCGTTGGGTTGAGGTCTCCCACCATGGGTGGTGAGCGTTGAAGTCGCCCACAACCATGTGCGGGCCAGGCCAGGAGTCGTCGAGGAGTCCGGCTTGTTGCAAGAGGGGTTCGGCGGTCTGGCAGGTGCCCGGTTGATTGTAAATGTTGCTGAGGTAAAGGAAGGAGGCATCGCCGTCGTTGTTAAGGAAGGGAATCCGGATGGTGATGAGGTCGCGGGTATCGAGGCCGACCTTCTCCACTGCGTCCGCTGGCAGCCTCCGGTTGATGTAAATAATGACGCGCGCCCGCTGGTAGTCGACCGCTGCCGGTCCCTCCGTCTGGCCAATCAAGTGCGACTGAGGGACGATGACAGACCACCGGGGGTGCGTGACAGGGCGCGAGAAGATGGCGAACGGTTCTTGGATGCAGAGTATGTCGAACTTGGCTGAGTCCAGGCAGTTCAAGACACTATGGGTGATTTGAGCTGAACGCCGGACGTTGTATTGAAGAATGCTGAGGCTCCTCATAGGGAGCGGTTCGCTTCGTCAATAAGGGTTGTCTCGTTGATAAGTTTGGGGCATATATCCTCCCCCGCCTGGTGCGGGCCGCCGCAGTTAGCGCATCTGCGGGTGTCGTGTATGCAGCCAGCCGAGCTGGCTGCATCGCAAAGTTGGCAGGTTGGGTGATCGTCGGTGCAGTGGTTCTGAGCGCACAGACGGCAGACAGCATGTCTAGCCCTGCAGTTGCGCGCTACGTGGCGGAATTTTTGGCAATTGCCGCAGTGTTTTAGACGGATTTGTTGGCGGCAAGGTTCGACCGCATGGGTCCTATGTTCAAGCATAAGCCTGCCCTCGCCGACGAGGAGGGACCGCTCAGCGGCCGAGCTCAGCTCAAGAACAGCTGAGCTATGGGATTTGTTGGCGCGGGCGGAAGGCGCCGCGAGCCAATAGGAGGTGGCGACATGGACGTTGTTCTCGGCCGAGATCGCAGCCACGGTGTCATTGAGGGGCGGGTCGCTATCGCTGCATGGAAGGCCATGCACCACGATAGATCTCTCCGTAAGTGCCTTTGGCCTGTTTAGGCGCGGCGCGGGGGAGTAAATCTGAGCCAGCCAGTCTTGCGAATGCAATAGCAGCCTCGTGGCCGACTCCTCGCTGTTGAGGTAAATTGCTACGTCTTTGCTGGCCAACCGTACCGTTCTCTCGGCCGTGAACCCGATGTCCCGAAGTTTCCGTTGGAACGTGTCGTGCAGGACAAAGTTCGAATTTTGGAGCATTGGATGGTCCGGCGGAAGACCGCGCGCGCTGACAATGACTCGACCCGTAGCCCGGGCAAGCAATTGGCGTTGTAGATTCACAGGGGGATTCGGGGCTTGTTGGGACTGTCTGCCGTGAGCTCCAGCTGGAGTCGGACCGAGGGGAGAGGCCGGATGCGCTAGAGCTCCCTGCTTGGCGGCCATTGCGAAGTCCATCTTGGTGATTCCCTGGGTGATGCCTTTGAAGCAGCTCATCACATAATGGTGAAGGCGGTCGAACTTCTGGTCGAGGGCATGGAACTCGTCTTTGTAGGCTGGCGGCGGGCTGCTGGGAGCCTCGCTGGCCACGTTGGGGCCTTGGAAGGGGGCTGGGGGGGGTGCGGCGTTGGCCTCTTTGATTCGGTCGAGGGCGCCGAGAACGTCGGCGAGGTTCTTCTTCCCCAGTCGCCATGATGTCTCTGACTTGCAGTTGTTGGTTAGGATGGTGTGGATTGTCTCAAGGGAGGTGGTGATGGCTGTTTGGTGGTTGACGAGTTCTTGGTAGAAGTCAGGCGTTGGCATTTGGCTGGCAGGGCCTGTGGTGGGCGCTGTTGTGTTTGAGTCGGCTGGTTGGGGAGGTATGGGCGGGGGCGTGTCCATGGTGGACCCCCAGTCGGCGAGGGAGGGAAAATGCGGTGTCGAGGTAGAACCAGTCGTCAAAGGTAGGGGTAGGGGCGTACAGATGATGGTGGTTGTTCAGTGCATTTCTCCGCTGATTTCTTCGCCTTTTCGAAGGAACTACAACCCAGCATACATTTCTCCACCGGGACTATGCGAAATCTGTGCCTGCGACACGGAGGCGCTTGCGCCCTTCCTCAATATCAAGCACGTACTGCAAGTCAAGGAGCATACGTGGTGACAAATGCATGCGAAGAAAAACAAGGGACGTTTGAATGGTACAAATACAGAAGCCATGGTGTGTGTGTGCGGATAGAAACAGATAGGGGAGAATGGGGAAACTGCCCCAAGCTACGACGGAGTCGGATCGGCTCTAGGCTGCTGGGTATGATCTGCTGACACGACAGAAAACACGAAAGGAGATGGCTCGGAATGAGTACAGGCTTCGCTTGGCATGCTTTTTGACGTCGACACGCTGCTGTGCTGGCCATCTTGATGAGGAGTTGGTTGTATCAGAAGTGCAGGTTTCATCAAACCAAAAGCGCCAGGGCTTGCCGGCTAGCGAGCCCCGTTATACCGCCTCCGAGGAGAAGGGACGCAATTGACCATCAGGCGCAAATTACACGAGTACCATCATGCAAACCCATGCTCCTCCACCAAGCAAACAGAAAGCAAAAGGCGCCAGAAAACAGACCAACTTACCGTATAATGCAGGGTGGAGAGTCGCAACAGTACTTTTGGCCGTGGACCATCGGTGAGGACTAGGCGTCGCCGGCTAACAAACGAAGGGCAAGCTCTTCCTCCTGTTCGATCTTGCTCTTCTTCGCTTGCGGTTGGGAGCCCTTTGCTAAAGTCTTTTGTCGCTTGGCTGACGGAGCTTTTCTCTGGTAGACCGCCTCATCCTCGCCATCCTCATCGTCTTCGTCCTCGCCCGATGAAAGATCGAAATCTGGGGTCTCGTAACCGTCAGATCGGTTGTCAAAGGGGACGACCGCTATAGGCCCTTCTCCGCCCTCGGGATCATCCATATCTTCATCACTCTCCGAACCTTCGTTGCCTTTCTCGCGCTCCTTTTGCTTTCTACGCTTTTCCCTCCTCTTCTCCCGTGCCATTTCCTTGTCTTTGACGTCCGCCTGCTGCAGGCGCTCGCGCTCCTCCTCTTGCCAGCGCTGTGCCTGCGTCTTGGCGTCGCCTTGCTTGTTGAACTCCTCTTCGCCCTGCAGCTCGTATAGGGCATGTGCCTCTCCCTCATCGTCAAAGACAAGCTTCTCGCCGACACCACGCTTGCCTGCGAGCGCCAAAGCCTTTTTACTTTGCCCCATAGCCAATTTTCGCTTCGAGAGATTTTCGGTTGCGTCCGCTTTGGCTTGTTCCATAGTGACTGCCTCGCTGTCCCCTCCGATACCATAGGCATCACCATCGTTCTCTAAAGCATGGTCAGCTCGCTTCAGCGTGAGGAAGTCGGTGTCACCGCCCTTGTTGGCGTCAAACTTGACGAGGTCTGTATCGTTGTCCGAGTCGTTATCGCTGTCTGAGTCAGAGGTTTCGCTGCCCACCAACTTGTCTTGTTTGCGGTGAGCGGCACTTCGTCCATATCGCGTTTCATCGACGTCGCTGTCACTATCTGCACTGGACTCGGCGCTGGAAGCATCAGTCTGTGCTCCAGATGTCTCGTCTTCACTTTCAGACAAGTCATCATCGGCAATGAGCTTGGCGTAGTGTTCGCTAAGGATGTCTTGGTTCTTTCGCTCGAACATACGATCGTACTTTGTTCGAACCTTGGTCTTGTCTTTGCCCTTGGCTTCCTCGTCCGAATCCTGCTCCAGACCAGCCGAAGCCGCTTGTTGCGCGGCCTTGTAAGCAGCGGCCTTTTTGGCCTTTTCGGCTTCTTTGACAAACTTGACCTTGGGGGCACCTGGCAGACCCAGAGCGGCCGCAAACTTCTCTAGTGGCAAGGCCGTGACATCGAAAATGTCCTTGTTCTTTTGCAGATGGATTGATCGAACGTACGAAACGAACGCCTTCTGCGCGAGATGCTTGATCTGCGGTTCTTGGAAGGCAAAGGCTTGCAGCTGATTCTGAATGCTCTGGGTTTTGCTCTCCTTGGGTTTGATGCGGCCGATGGGAATGTTTTTGCTGGCTAGGGCTTCGAGAACTCCCTTTTCTTCGCTCGGCAGAGCAAAGAGAAGGCTGTTACCCTTAGCGGTATAACGAGCAGTTCGGCCGACGCGATGGATGTAAGTATCAACGTCCTCAGGGACGTCGAGCTGGATCACCCAGTCGACTGCAGGGAAATCGAGACCTCTGGCGGCGATGTCGGTGGCAAAGAGGAGCGCATGCTGCGTTCTGGTGAACTGGGTAAAAATTTGCAGACGTTTAGCTTGTTTCTGCTTGCCATGCAGGGCCATGAGGCTGACTCCTGGTCGAAGTTTGCAAAAGGCTTCGTAGACAAACTGAACCTGCCGACAGGAACTCATGAAGACGAGCGCTTTGCACTTGGTGTGTGTCCTAATAAAGGAGTAGAGCAAGTCGAGCTTCTTTTCGAGTTCGACGAGCATGTAGTGCTGTTCGAGACCGCGAGGCGTGGATCCTTCGTTCTCGGGCTCTGCCACGGCGACATACTCGGGGTTTTGCAGCGAGAGACGCGCAAGATCCTTGACGCGTTTGGTCTGTGTAGCTGAGAAGAGCATCGTCTGACGTTGCTTGGGCAGGTTCTCTACGATGGCATTAAGAGTACGGGAGAAGCCCATATCCAGGATGCGATCGGCCTCGTCGAGGACCAAAATCTGGAGGTTGGAGCTATCAAAGCCAAGAGTCTGATCCATATGCTGTAGCAAACGACCCGGTGTGGCTACGAGGATGTTCATGCGTGACAAACGATCCTTCTCCTGCTTTACATCCTTGCCACCGATGACGAGGCCAGCCGAGAAGGTGTGATAGGGGCCGATCTTCCGAAGCACCTCGAAGATCTGAATAGCGAGCTCCCTGGTGGGAGAAATGATCAACGCTCCGAGACCGTCGGAAGGACCCCATTTGTTGCGATAGAGCCTCTCCAGCACCGGGATTAGAAAAGCCAGTGTCTTTCCAGAGCCAGTACGAGCAGCACCGAGTACATCTTTGCCTTTTAAGGACAGCGGCAGCGTCTTGGCCTGGACATCGGTCATGTCTGTGTAGCCCGCCTTTCGAAGACCTCGACGGGTGCGATCTGAAAGGGGAAGCTGCTGGAACTGCCGGAACTGAGACGACTCGCCAAACTGGGCGACTCCGTGCTCCAGCTCTGCAATTTCAGCATCCTCGACGTTTCGCTTCAACGCTCTTGCATTCTTTGAGCGAGACTTGAGATGAGGGGCCGGCCCGCGCTTCTTACGCTTGGTAGATCCTTCAGCCACGGAAGGGGCCATGATGGGCAAGCGTTCCTCTACAGTCTGTAGGCTTTCGCTGTGCGGCTACTTGGGCTTTGCTGGGGTATAGGACAGCTGGGACCAGGCATACGAGCAGGCGAGAAGAACGGAAGGAAGGAGTGGCTCGACTCAGCACAAGATTTCAGAGGCTTCCATCTATCGAATCTCGGCCTTTTTGAAAGAAAAAAAAAGGATTTATGGAGAGGCGACGGCGGCGCACGTGACCCTTCCGTTGTGCCAAGTTGACTCCCGTCTTCCGAACTCAAAGTGTCACCTAGCTCTTCTCTTCCTACTCTATTCCTTCTCCTCCTTCGATTCAGTTATCCTCCTTTCCCGAGCTAAGGCCTGAGCTCGGCTCGCATACCTTAAGACCACTTCAAGGCTATATACTGGGCACCGTACAAATGAGCGGGACCTTGAGCTCTACCACCCTCTGAAGCAGCCTGAGCTGACGCGGCAGGGTGCGTCTCGGCGAGATGCATCGATGGAGACGTCCTGTGACGCTCCTACGAGAGCAATACTGGCGTAGTTCGCAGTCGGCAAGTGGACAAGCCGGCGTGGCTGACTTTCTCGTGCCGGCTCTTAGGCCCTGTCGCTCATCCTCGTCTGCATCGGCCTCGGTTCTTTGGCCAGGCTATACCTTTCCGCAAGCCGTGGCTGGGCCCTCAGCCGAAGAGACCGGGTCTAGGCCGCACGCAAAGAGGTTTGATGCATATATCATCGACTTTGCCGCTGCACCTTCAGTGAGCTCTGCTGCCGATGCCGAGGCGCTACTCACAGCCACACTTCAAAGCAGTTCCGAACAAGAATGGCAGACTATTGCAGCGGAGATGGAAGCTTGTACGACGGAGGACGAACTGCGGCAGACTGCATCCGTGCTCTACATGCACGAGTGTCTTGTCCGCGAGCGAGGTCGAGCCGACCGTCACAAGGGGCTCGGTCGCGCGAGTGGTACGCTGCCGCTCCACGAGCGATTCCTCCTCTTCTTGGCTTCCTACCCCTTACTACCAAAGGGAGACACCAGCCTCACACAATCACCCGCAAAGTTACGAGACGGCGTATTGTCCAGGCAGCTGCGCAAATGTGCCAGCGGAACAGGCTGCCATCGCTTCTCCCGCTCTTTCTTTCTCCAGCTTTCCCGATCCTCCAGCGAAAACCGCTTCTTCCGCACTATAGGGGTATTGGCGTTTGTAGCGCGACGGCACTTCTTTGACGATACTAAGCACTCGAGGAAGGGTAAACAGAGGGACTACAGTCAATTGGCGGCCGCCAGCGCTCCTATGCCGTGGGAGGGTCCTAGCACTTCTGCTGTTTTCCTCAGCCTCATGGCCGGGCTTTCCCGAGCGAGCCTGCCAGATACCGTTAACAGCTGCTTTCAAGCGCTCAAGGAGCACGGCGTGGCGCTCGAGGCGCGGCACTACCAATACCAGCTTATAGCCTTGTTCAACAAGCGATCGGAGGATATCATGCAAGGAGGCAACGCCCAGACGGACGAGAGGGAGAGCCTGCTGCAGAAGGAGATCCTCGGCATCAAGGCGTACATGGAGGCCGACAAGGTCGAGCTCGATGACACCTTTATGGCTACCGTCGTGTATGGGCTGGGCGCTCCGCTGCGCAATCCGGTCTCGCGGCACACCTCGCGGATGCGTTCGGCAACCGCGCTGCGACTCGTTCGCTCGATCGCGGACCAGATGCGGGCCGATCTCGGCGGTCCGCGCTTGGCTGAGCCGGATGAAGCGGCGCGTGAGGCCGAAGCATGCGCAACGTCGCTGGTCTCCCACAGGCCTCGGCTGGTAGCCAGCCTGCTCCACGTCGAGATGGACGCCCTGCAGCGGGTTCCCGCGCATCTGCGGGATGTGCGGTCGCTGGACCGGATCAAAACGCTCGCTGGTCTGATGGAGGGCCAGCTGGAAGGCGCCGGCAGTAGTACTCCGCCCGCGACCGAGTATGAGCTGTCGGTCCTCTGGTCGCAGCTGCGGATGGCAGCGCTTGCGGGGGATTGGATGGAGGGTCTCGTGCTGCTGGAGCGGCTGCTGTACGTGGATGCGGAGCGGGCTTCTGCGTCTGCGTCGGCGGGGGCGGCGGAGGCGTGGCGGCGGGATGTGACGCTGAAGCAGCGGAGTGGGGTGATTGTGGTGTTTTCGGCGGCGTTTGGGCGGCGGGGGGGGGAGGCGCGGCGGGATCCGGTGCTGCAGGTGCTGGAGCGAGTGGTGGGGCATCCGCGGTTTGCGCGCGTGTGGGCGGGCGAGTGCTTCCCTGCAAATCTGGGCGCGGGCCATGACCGGGCGGTGTACGACCCGGCGCGGACGCTGGTACGCCTCTGGAAGCGGTACCTGTGTGCATGGTCGTTGGACGTTGCCTCGCGCAGCCGCCCACGCCACGCACCCACCTACGTCGCGCGCGAGCCCTGGAAGACGCTCGCCACCAGCCTCACCCTGCTCGACCAAACCCTCACGCTGCTCGAGCCCGCCGGGGCCGCCCAAACTCTCGCCCCCATCTTCGCCGACAGGCGCCTCCTCACCGCTATCGCCGGCGCCGCCCTCCGCGCAGGCCGCCTCCGCGGCACACCCCTCCAACGCGATGTCCACCCGCGCATGACACGCATCCTCACCCTCCTCGACCGCATCAACGCCCCCCCCCGCACCTGGACCCTGCTCGAACAGGCCATCCTCCACCACCTCGCCCGCATCGACCGCACCACTCTCCCCACCTCCGCCATCCTCCCCATCATGCAAGACATCGAATCTTACAAACTCCACGCCGCCCTCCGCTCCCAGCTCGCCCGCGCCAAATCCAACCCCCCCGACCCCCCACCCCCCGAATCGGGCACCGTCTTCATCCTCCGCCACATGCTCTCCCACTCCAAGCACGCAGCCTAACCCGTCACAGCAAAGCACATGCGCGCCACACAGCCCAGCAAAGCCAAAGCAGATCAATGCATTTCCGCGTGACCTTGCTTCTGTAGCGAGAAAGAGGTCCTTTGGTATACCAGCCCAAGCCGGGCTCGCCCAATGAGTGTTGGGCTGACAATACACGAGTGTGGCACTGTGAGCAGCTGCTATGTAGAGGCCATGATCGGAGAGAAGAATGTTGAACGTGGGATTTTGACGTAGTGTGACACTAGAGCTCGGTGTGGGGGTGTGCGGCGGGGGTGTTGTCCGTGTGGCTGGTGGCAGAGGCAACGGCGTCGGCGATGCGGTCTTTGGCGGTGCCGACGGTGTCCTTGAGGTCGTCGACGTAGTCCTGCACGTTGGCGGGCGAGGGGGAGGCACCGATAGCAGAGGCTGCGCTCCGGCTTGCCGCGCTGGCGGCGGATGCGGCGACCGAGACCGCCGAAGTAGCCTTGGACGAGGCGCTGTTGCCAGCATCTGTGAGCGACTCGACATAGTCCTGCAGCTTGGAGGCCGAAGGAGTCGCGCCAGCCGCCGATACGGCCGACCGGGAAGCCTGCGAGAGGAGCGACGAACCGGAAGCGTAGATGGTGCCCGCAGCTTGCGCGGCCGAGTCGACTCCGCTGCTGACACCTTCAGTAACCGCATCGACGTACTCGCTGAGACTTTCGGGCGACGGCGTAGCGCCGACCGCCGACGCTACGCTTCGGGAGGCACGCGAGGCCAAGGAAGAGGCAGAAGAGGCGCTAGATCCGAGGGCAGCAGCGGCGTTGTCAGAAGCAGAGCCAACCTTGTCGTTAACGGCTTCGACATAATCAGCAAACGTTTCGGCAGAGGGAGAAGAGCCAGCGGCCGAGGCCACCGATCGGCTCGCCCTGGAAAGGGCAGACGAAGCTACCGACGAGGCAGAGACAACACTACTTTGTGCCGCATCGGCCGCGCCACCCGCACCAGAGGTGAAGCTGTCGACATAGTCTTCGAGACTTTCTGCTGTTGGCGAGGCTCCGACAGCGGAAGCAACACTCCGGCTTGCCTTGCTGGCAATGGAGGAAGCATAAGATGTGGCGGAGGCAGCGCTGCTGGCAGCAGAGTCGACGGCGGAGTTGATCCCATCAGTAAAAGCCTCGATCCGTTCCTCGTACGTTTCGGGGGTGGGCTTGACGCCGACAGCCGATGCGGCGCTACGGCTAGCCTGAGAGGCGACAGAGGCGGCAGAGTCGGCCGCACTGTTGACGCCAGCAGTGAAAGCATCGACGTAGTCAGCATACGAATCAGGGGTGGTAGATGCACCAACAGCCGAGGCAACGCTTTTGCTAGCCTGCGATGCGATGGACGATGCAGAGCTGGCCGCAGATCCAACGTTGGCATTCAAGCCGTTGATATAGTCGTCGAACGAAGAGCCAGAGCCCTTGCCGGCAGTGGCGTACTCTTTGGCCCGAGCGATATAGCTCTCCGATCCGGACTCGCCGAGACCAAGCTTGGAACGAGCGGTGACGACAGCGTCCATCATGTTCGCTGCAGCATCAGTACTGATCCTGCCAGCCTGCTCGGCAATTCTGTCGGTGATATCTGAGACTCGGGCTACGACACCTTGTCCACCCAGTTCAGCAAGTGCAGTTTCGGCGTACGTGACAAGCTCGCGTCTCGCAGACTTGTGCAGCTTGTCAGCCAGCACCCTGAGGACAGCGATCTCCTTCTCAACGTCAGGGGCCTCTGACCGTAGGTCTGGAGCGCCAGAACTTGCGCTGACAGGCTTCTTGTTCTGTTGAACCGCAGAGATCTCTTCCTGGTAAAGGGCGGCGCGTTTCTGAACGCCCTTATCCCATCCTGCCCACTCGTCCATGGTGGCAGCGAACTTGGCCTCCTTCATCATCCTGTCATACGCCTTGTTTGCGGCGAGTGCATATCGCCGCACTTCGAGGCTGCTAGTCTCGATGGCTTGTCTTTCCTGTTGAAGCAATTCCTCATAGAAGGCAGAAATCTGCACCTTTGTCTCTTGTGCGGCGTTATCGAACTTGGACAACTGCTGGTCGACCAGCTTGTTACCTGCAGCGAGACGTTTCGACGGGTCGGTATTCCCGGCGGAAGGGGAGAGCTTGCGAAGGCCTCGCTCGATGCGGTTAAGTATGAGGCTGACGTGGTCTTCGGCAAAGGCTTCGTTGATTTGTCCGAATCGGTCAGGTAGATCTGAAAGACGTCGGTTTCGCAGCTCGACGAGGCGCTCGACGGCCAGTGTGTACTCTTTTTGCACGAGTTCAGTCAAACCGGTCTCCCACACTTCGAGCAAGTCCTTGACCTTTGCCTCTTCGGCGTCGAGCTCGGCGTCGAGTTGGGCTATCTTGATAGGATCGCTCTCCTCTTTGTATCCGTTCACCACTGCATCTTTGGCTTGCTTGACTCGGTCTAGGAGAGAAGGGTCGGTTTGAGCCTTGATTGCATCTTGCTCCTACAATACAGCAAAAGAAGAGAGGAATAGTGGCGGTCAGTTCAGTTGCGTGTTTCTACTGAACGTGGCTGCACCATTTCCCCCTGTACAAAAGGGCGAACGGGCCGGAAACAACGAGGGCGCCACAAAAGAGATCTAGGTAACATTGGTACAGCAGGGATGGGGGAGGGGGCGGGGAATTTGGCAAAGATGAAGGGGACAGCCAACGGATCAAGAATCAACTCACAGCCTTTTTAATAGACTCCTTGGCATTCTTGTCAGCATTCTTGGCTGCCTGTTTGGTTTGCTTCTGGGCCGACTTGACGGCGTTGGAGCCAAGGTAATGGGCTTTGCGTTCGTAAACCTTTTCAAGCAGCTTCTCGACCTGGGGACGGACATAGAGGCTGTAAGAGCGTCGTACAGCCGGGTCAACGTGGTTGACGAGAAAGTTGTAAAGGCGTTGCACAGCGTCAAGGAGCCGTGGGTGTACTTTGTCCATGTAGTACGCATACGAGACCGAAGAGGACTGAAGGCTGTATTGGTATGCCTGGTCTATGTAGGGCGAGACATCGCGTTTGTAGATATCGTGATAGGGCTTGAAGGTTTTGTGGACGGTGTTGATGTGCGGCTCGAGGTTGCTGGCGTAGTAAGCGTATGCCTGGTTGAGGTGAGGCTGGATACGCTTGTGTGCCCTCTTCAGGGCGCGTTTGCGAGCCGGATCGATGCGTTTCTTCCAGATGAGCTTGCCGCGTTTGCTTGCCTGGTTGTAGACAGGCCGGGAGACCTTGTAGGCGCGGTTGGCAAAGGGCGAGATAGCATCGACAACAGGTTGGGTGTAAGGCTCGGCTTTTGATTTTGCCAGATGGACGTAAGGAGTGAAAATAGGTACGAATTGCTGGTGAGCCTGTGCGATGTTCCTGCAGACGGGTCTCGCATCTTTTGCAGAATAGTCGAAAGCGAACGGACGCGATGGGCAGCTCCAAAGAGCGGCGAAGAGAACGTAGAAGATGCCGACGCGAGCGAAGAAAGGAATAACCCAGCCGAGAAGGCCACGGTTTTTGCCATTCTTGACGGGTTTGGAGCGCGTCGAGACTTGTAGGTCGTCGTGTGCGAATCTAACGGGCGGTGTGGGGATGGAGGAGCGGCCAGTAGCCCGAGGCTTGGCCTTGCCGGACATAACTGTCGCCCGCGTCGTGGCCGGTGCTTCCGTGCAAACGCGAGGGTGTAGCGCTTGAAACTGGATACGGAAACGAGTAACGATGCTGCCTCGTCTGCGGCGGCAAGCACTGAGTCACGGAGCAGATGGATGGATGACTAGGTGGTAGGCAAAAGGGAAGGTGGCAAGCTGCTGCGCCTGTCGTCGAATAGCGGTTCGGTAGTTAAAGTGGACCGAGCGTGGCTTTTGGGAGTTGGGCACTTGAAAGGTATGCGAAAAAGAATGTAATGCGAATGTACACAGCGTGAGTAGGTTACCGCCCGTGAGCGTCCACGTACTCTTATGCCTCAGACGTTGAAGTTCCTCGCAGTTAGGCGTGATAAATGCAACGCTGCGTCATTCAATTTCTAACGTCGGAGCCGAAACTCGCAGGGCAGAGTCAATGTAGAACGGCCTAACAATTTCTAACCAAGCGGAAGTCGACTTGACGGGGAGAGTGCGAAGTCGCGTGCGTTAGTCAAGAGCAGGAAGCGTTGCGAGGGGTGAGAGTATAAATTCCCCATTCGTCCGCCGAGATCCGAGAAAGGGACACAGGGCGTCTCAGAATCGTGAATTGCAGAAGAGTTGCTACGTTGCGTAATGCGTCTTGATGGTCATCACCTCGACCTCGTGTTCCTGTCTGGACAGCCTACTTCCCTGCTGTGTTCTGTTACCAGCCACTACATACTAAGGCGGTCAAAAAGTTGGAACCGCCTTTCGATTCGCCGCTGTTGCCATCGCCGCCGTGCGTGTCGTCACCCTCATGCCTGTTGCTCACGCTACATCCAGTACGGTCTCGGGGCCGGCCCCAGTCGCACCGGTCCCATCTGCGACTAGAACAAGTACGCGCAGGAAGCACTTGGCCGCTCCTCTTGCTTCTAGCACATCTACTCACGCTGCATCGGCCACTTCTGCCAGGCCAGCCAAACAGCGTGCACAAGTCGTAGACGAATCCGAACTCGACTGTGCAGCGTGCCCCGGACCAAGCCAGCCCGCGCCGATTCCAGGCAAGGCGGCCGCATCGGATCGCGAGACATGGATCTGCTGCTCGCATTGCAAGACCTGGTTTCACTGCATCTGTATCCAGCTGGAAAATCCGGATGACTTCTCCAAGTGGTACTGCAAGAGCTGCATCCGACGTTCAGAAAAGGAGTTTGCCTCGGGCACCAGCTCATCTCGCGGATCCCTGGTCAACGTCGTGCGACCGCCCCGACGCAAATCGGATCGCGCTAGACTGGAGATCGACTATGCTGCTATCCAAGAAGGCATGCCCGCCGATCCCTTAGGAAGATGGAGACAATTTCTCGATTCATACCAGTTCATGCCGGACCGCTTCCGCAGAATGAAGGGCGAACAATGGTCGCTGGACTGGCTCCTCTCCGATCCGAATGCTCTGAGTGAGCCTGTCCTAGTACCCGCCCCACCCTCTCTCCGGCAAGCCCAAGGAGACGAGCGGAAAAACGAGGAGCTGGCCGAGGTGGAAATGCAAATGAAGGAAGCTGGCGACGGATCGTCCCGCCGTCAGCGCATGAAGGGCGGGCTGGTGCCCAGCCGCACTGCGATTCCAGGCATGCTGGTGCCGCCGCCAGAGATGACCATCTTCGACGTGGCAGACATCGTCGGGCCAGAGACGCCTGTGGAAGTGATCGACGTTGCGTCGCAATCATCGTCCAAGGCGTCATGGACGCTTTCGGAGTGGGCCGAGTACTTTGCCACGCCCAAGGAGAAGAAGAAGAAGATTCTGAATGTCATCTCGCTCGAGGTGACGGGGACGCGGATGCAGGCGTTTGTCGAGGCGCCGCAGCTTGTGCGGGACCTGGATTGGGTGACGCGTGACTGGCCGGCGGAGCGGCGTGACGAGCAGAGCTCTGAGAACAGCTGGCCCAAGGTGCAGCGTTACGTGCTGATGGGCGTCGAGGGCGCCTACTCGGACTGGCATATCGACTTTGCCGGAAGCAGCGTCTACTACCACGTGATCTGGGGCCAAAAGACGTTTCTCTTTGCGCCGCCGACGCCCAAGAACTTGGCCGCGTACAAGGCTTGGTGCAGCAGCACGCGCCAGGACTTGGACTGGCTCGGCGACCAGCTGCACAGCCTTACCCGCGTCGATATCCATCCCGGTGAAACCATGCTGATCCCCTCCGGCTGGCTGCACAGCGTCTATACGCCCAAGAACACCCTGGTCGTCGGCGGCAACTTCCTCACAGACTGGAATGTAGCCACACAATGGAAGCTGGTCGAGATCGAAGAGGCCACCAAAGTGCCCAAGAAGTTCCGCTTTCCACACCTCAAGCGCCTGAGCTGGTACGTTGCCAAGGGCTGGCACGACCGGCTGGCCCTCGTGGACGAGCAAAGGCCAAGCGCAGTGGACCTCAGCGTGGACAGGGAGGATGAAGCGAAGTGCGGTGAGATAAGCGGGTCTCTATCTGCCAGCAAAAAGAGGCCGAAACGGGCCAAGGACCTAGAAGAAGCGATCGACAATGACTGCCGGGATAGGTACGGTATGGCCGACAAGCTACCTAGCGCTCGAGTGTTGCGGGGCGTCGAGCTGGTGTGCCAGACGCTGTGCGATGAGCTCGAGCTTATCCAGGACCGCTATCTTGCCGAGCGCGGTGACGACAAGGCGGTCAAGATGCAGAAGCTCGCTCGGGATGCGGTGCCCGTCCAGCACGTAGGGCCTTTGCCCAAGGCGGAGCAGATGCTGTCGGTGCTCAAGCAGCGCATCGGCAAGGCCCGCTCGATTGTCGAGGCCGTGGCAGGTGACCGGACAGCGGCGTCGAAGACAGCGAAGCGGGCGAAGCGATAAGGTGTTTCGCGATCGGTTGCGCCAAGCATCCACGGCGATCTTCAACGGCGGCATATGAGGTCATGAGCGCGGACGGGACTATCTGCAGCGCTTATCTACCCCAGAGGCGACGATCCGTCTCGCTGCCTGCAGCTCGACCCGGCATGGATCAGCAAAGCGTTGGCACATGTCAGTCTCCGAAGTGGGTCTGCCTTATCTAGAGTCGACGCAGCAACTCCGCTACCAACGGGCCGCAGCGGCTTGGGGCCAGTCGCCCCTCGCGGTTGCCTCGCGCACGTTTGGCAAGCAGGCCAGTCCAGCAGCTTATCGCCATAGATAAGCCGCGCTCCTCCCCGCCGATTCATGCGCTCCCAGGCATTGCTGCCGCATAGATTGCGTACGCTTTCATTACTATGAAGCCTCTCACAGTGCCTGCGTGTTATTGATCTTCCCCACACTGGCCAGCTCGGACAATAGAGTCGGACGATTCTCTTACGTCATGCCAGAGAATAGGAGGGTCTCGTCATCTGGCGCCTCTTCCTGCAGCTTTTGGACGTGCAGCGCGGTCGACTAGCCTGCTGACGCTCAAGCGTGTTCTCCGGACAGCGACATTAGCCCTACCGGTTCGCTATTGGGCAGCGAGGGCAAACAGTGGCCAGGAAAATGGCAGCTAGTTCTCGTCCGAGATTCATTGATTGTATTGGTTTCTCGTGTCGTGCAAATTGGCAGGGCGACTCAGCAACGCCACAGTCACAATTCACAAAGTCACGCCGCAGTGTCACAGTCGCAGTGTCACAGTTAACTTAGTTATTTGCGTGCTAACCGTCTTCTAGGCCGGCAGGAAGCGCGGTGACCTGTATGGGAGAGATCCAAAGGTGTTTCTGTTGTCACCGCAGCGGAGGCATGGCAGACGCTGGGCGGGGCGGACGTGGGCGGGCGGGACGAAGCGGCTGTCGAGGCGAGAAGGACAGATAAGGCGGCGATGCGTGATTGGCTGGATTGGTTCGTCTTATCAGGCGCGACGGACGCATGAGGCATGGATATGCGGTAATTGCGTCGGGTTTGCGTAGAGAGGTGGCCACCGTCCGCCCCAACCATCGAAATCGTGAATGGCAAACCAGCCACCCCTCCGCCCTTCAACACACACGACGCCGGGCTGTACCTGCCTAGCGCCTATAGTGCTTTTATGGCTCGTCTGGCCACCTCCGTTCATAGATAAGGCTGGCCTCGACGCTTCCCTACCCGACCCAACCACCGCCTGCCAAGACAAATAGAAAGCCCGCGCGCAGAGTGCGGCTAGAGAAGATGATGAGAGCGATCCATGTCAATCCGAACAACGAAAGGTTTGTATTGTTGGATTTGCAACTGGTTCGTTTGCCACCGAGATTCGCTTTTCCGCCCGCACATGTTTGCCTAGCCGTACTCACACTTGCCCACGCGTAGCAGCAAAGGAGATGCCACACCAAATGCGGCGGATAAGGCGGCACAATCACAATGGGCTGTAGAGAAACGAGTTTGTTAACTGCTGCTGCTTTTGCGGGGACGCTCCACTGGATGAACCAGAAGCGGGAAGAAAAAATGAAACGAAAGCTAAGAAGGATTCCAGCCCGAAGGGAATATAATCCTGATGATGAACGGCAAAATGAAATCATTCCATTCGACAGTTGCCAGCCGACTTGACGCACCGATTGGCTGCAAATGGCTCGAGATTAGCAGCTCCGTCTTTCGAATTCGGCCTTTTTCGCTGCTGCTTTGCGTACGTCCAAGTATGGTTTGATTGTCACGCATAGGATCCAGTCAACCGCCGTTGTTTTCAAACGGCCGCTGTTTCTCTCGCAGCCATGCTGCATGGCTCGACGAGCTTTCGTCGATTCACTCCGCCTGCCCTGCCCGGGGTAGATCACGATTCTTGGCCAGACCTCATCCACCGCTTCTTTGTTCGTTTCACGCTACCCGACTAGTCGCAGTCGCAGTCGCAGTCGCAGTCTCATTTCCAGTCGCAGTTGCAGTCGCAGTTGCAGTCGCAGTCGCAGTCGCAGTAGGTCGCAGCGTCACCCTTCCCCGAGTCGACACGCCTGCCAACATATATCTATCTTGTGCCCTCGCTCTGCTTCCTGTTCTTACTTCTTCCCGCTACGGTCGTGCTCCCTTCTGTTGTCCCCTCTGCGTCGTGCCTCGGTTCTCTCCAGCTCCACCCACCACCCCGCTGTTGGCAGTCGAGCCTACTTGCTCGTCTATCTTATATCTCTGTGGCGGCTGCGCTGTACCAGTTTGTCAGCTGGCCATCACATTGTTTTAGCGGTTGTCTCGCCTTCGGTCTTCGTACCGCTGCCGTCTGGTCAGGGTAAGCTAGGTCGAGAATGGTCAACATCACTTATGGCGTGCTCCAGGCGATCTCCGGCGTAACGTCCGAGTCGTCTGTGACTACGCCCAACGGCACCGACATCATCGTAACCTATGGCGTGGGTGACTCGCAGGTGGTTGCCTATTCGCCAGGCGACATCTCCTGGGTCCTCACCAGCACCGCGCTGGTATGGATCATGATTCCCGGCCTCGGATACCTCTACTCTGGTCTGGCGCGTAGAAAGAACGCCCTGCATCTGCTTCTGCTCACTCTCGCCGCCCTCGCTGTCGTCTCGTTTCAGTGGTTCTTTTGGGGCTATTCCCTTGCCTTTTCGCAGACCTCGGGCGCCTTTCTGGGCAACTTGCGCAACTTTGGCCATATGCATGTCCTCCAGAATCCCGTCTCGCAGGCGAACAACAAGATTCCCGAGATCGTCTACTCGATCTATCAGTGCATGTTTGCCAACCTGGTTCCCGCCATTGCCATTGGCGCCGCCTGCGAGCGAGGCCGTGTTTGGCCCTTCCTTGTCTTCACCTTTGTCTGGACCACGCTCGTGTACGACGTTATTGCCTGTTGGATCTGGAACCCCACCGGCTGGGCCTACAAGTGGGGCGTACTCGACTATGCTGGAGGTGGACCTGTAGAGATCAACTCTGGTATCACCGGTCTCGTCATTTCCTACTATCTTGGCCCGCGTCACGGCTACGGCACCGAGCGCCTTCTGTTCAAGCCGCATAACATATCCCACATTGTCTTAGGCACCGTCTTTCTCTGGGTAGGCTGGATCGGATTTAACGGCGGATCCACCTTTGCCGCCAACATCCGTGCTGCCATGGCCATCAGCGCCACCAACCTGGCCGCTTCCTCCGCAGGTCTTACCTGGATGTTCCTCGATTTCCGTTTGGAGCGCAAGTGGTCCGTCGTCGGATTCTGCACCGGTGCAATTGCCGGTCTGGTCGCCATCACCCCCGCTGCCGGTTTCGTCGGGCTGCCTGCCGCTCTTCTCATTGGTGTCGTCTCGGCTGCTGTCTCCAATTTTGCCACTGTCCTCAAAGGACCGATGCGAGTGGACGACGTCATGGACATCTTCTCGGTTCACGCCCTGGCTGGCTACGTGGGCACATTGCTCACCGGCATTTTCACCCAGGCGTCGGTGGCGAACAACGATGGCTACCTGGTCATTCCAGGCGGATGGCTCGATGGCAACTGGATCCAGCTCGCTTACCAGCTCGCCTACTGTGTTGCCGTGACAGCCTGGTGTGGTGGTGTGACATTTGCCATCATGTTTGTACTCGACCATACCCCCTTCATCGGACCCTTCCGCAGCTCGGAGATGGGCGAGATTGTAGGCATGGACGAGGACCAGTGCGGCGAGTGGGCTTACGACTATGCCTTTATCAACCGAGACCTGGAGGGCAACTACAGCCCTACCCACGGCCAGACGCTCGACATGCACGAAAAGGTCGGCGGCGTGAACAACGAATCGCTCAGCTCCAATACCAACACGAGCAGTCAGGACGCCTCTGCGCTCGCACCCGATGCACACGCTGCTTCCCGCGGCAATCCCCACGGCGTAGCTGAGCAGCAAGCCGACGAGGCGCTCCCCTCGCCATCCCAACCCGCTGCTGCTAGCGGCCACGACACGACAGCAACCACCATAGCACCCGCATCTCGCTAAGCCGGCGCTTCGACAGTTTGGCCCATTCCCCACCGGCTTCTCTCTTCTTGACCTAGTACTGGTGTTATTTAATCCTGGCTCCCTCTGCAGCATCCTGGATCGGCTCCCATCATCGCTGGCACTCTTCTTTACCTTTCTCGGACGTAGCAATACAGATAGAACATAACCCTTCCATGACTGTCACCTACACCTTCCTGTCACAGCGGAGTGGCTACCTCCGCGGGCCGGCCGCTCTACATGTGCTGTGACGGAGCTTCGTCTTTCTGTCGTCATCCTATCACAGCATAATTGGGCATGGAGCATCGGGTCTAGCATCCCGATCTGGAGCGAGATCGATCGGGTCTCTCACGTGACGCGATGTATGTTCGGGCTCGACGCGCGCTTGCTTGCCATTCACCCCGCGCCTCTTACGATGCGCAGCTATGTGGCGATCTTGATCAGCTTCTTCCACCCTGTTACACTGTCACGGCTGGGCGGCTAAGGGCGCCGGGCATACAGCCGGTGGATAGCGTAGGCAGACAGGCGCGGAAGGGTCGGGCTCGGCTAGAGGAAAGAACGCTGGGAGAATTCCATGCATCTGTCGATCCATCCACCTGTGCATTAGAGGGCTTGCTAGTAGCGTTTGCGTTTACCAGACCGGCAGCAAACCAGCAGCAGACCAGCAGCAGACCAGGGCAAGACGAGCGTGAGGCGATGCCGCGATGCGGCGGTGCATGACCGCATACTGCAGGCCGCTGGATGCAGCTATCTTTGCAGCTCTTTTGTCTTGGGCTTCGGCGATACGCATGGAGGCGAGGCGTAGAATCGACACCGCCTCGAACAAACAAACCCGCCCGCCCTTGCCTTGCCTTTTTCGGGAAGCGGGCCAGCCCAGCCGAACTCTCCAGCTCTGTCCTTCTTATGTTGGTCTGTCTGACTCTGCGGCTCGTTCGGTCGGGCATGCGTAATCAGGCTGCTGAAACGCAATGCGCACAACAGGTCTTCCCATAGTGTGTCCCCGGGTCAGCATCAACTAGCCCGTCCTGCACGTCCGGCATCACTACGCGGCAGGATCGGCGTGGCGGTCATCGCGTCGTTCGCCCGCAGCGTGGGCGTCTTATGACGCGCCGACAGACCAACACGCGCGCCTCTTCCAGCCCGTCCCTGGTCGTAACTGGCTGTGGCAGCACGGTTCGCCGATGCGTCTGCATGGCCGCCACCAGTTTCTTCTTCTGCAGACAGCCCACCCAGGCCTTCCACCGCTTTCCGCTCGCCCTCAGTGCCCACGCGGCCCG
Source organism: Tranzscheliella williamsii (assembly GCA_023212725.1). Taxonomy (NCBI): domain Eukaryota; kingdom Fungi; phylum Basidiomycota; class Ustilaginomycetes; order Ustilaginales; family Ustilaginaceae; genus Tranzscheliella; species Tranzscheliella williamsii. Next base: position 277,881 of record JALBYF010000004.1, on the reverse strand, counting down.
TCCTTACGTGATGTTCCGGCTACCCGCCTCGAAATTCGTGACAACAACAACGACGTCTTGCAAACGAATCCGTCGCTGCTTCCTCCCGCTCCGGTCGTGCCTCCCCGCTGGAGCCGTGTACGACACTGCCGTCCGCTTCATACGATACTTCATCTCGGAACATCATCTTTTCGCTTGGCCTTGCCTTCGCTGCATCACATCCAGGCCGCACTCACCACCCTCCGTCTGCACTCACCACCCTGCGTCTGCACTTGACCCCTGAGCGCACGACCGCCGCCGTCTCCGTCCTCGTCCACTCAACTCCCAGCGCCGAGCTGCCGACGTTCAAAGTCATTCCGTTCGGTAATCTTGACGTCTGGCTCGTTGGTAAAGTCTTCCCCGAAGGCGTATCACGCGCTCATCGCCTTCTTACACGGCGCTCGTCGCCTGACCTTTCCACGTATAGTATGCCATCGACAGGCCAACTCCAAGCCAGCGCTGCCTCCTTCCCGATTGTCGGTATAGCTTGCTTTTAGCTGACAAAGTTTCTCGCCACACACATTGCGACGGGAGGCGTAGCTACGAACGACAGCCAAACAGCAGCACCAGCCTTGAGTGCTATCTCCACGGCAAATATCCACCCGAACGACCGCGCACGAAATGTGCTAAGCCTTTGGTCGGCTCTATCCTGGCGCTTCGCTCGCGGCAGCTTGGCGGTCTCGGCAGGCACTGGACCGCTTCTGCATCGCTTCAGCGCCCGCTATCACTGCTGCCAAGTCGGTCAGACGCACTGTGCCTTGCTGCCTTGGAGGCGTTGAGGCCGGCCGGGCACTGAGTCAGGATTTCTCGTCGCAGCTCGATCAGCTACTCGCGGTCGCCTTCGTGGTCCGCCGTCGCCATCGGCTTCGGCGCTCCCCGCGACCTGCATGAGTCTTGCGCGCCTGCAAGCAGCGCCTCGTCGCCCACCCAGGCCCACCCTGCCTTCCCTCGCTCCCCGTCGGCGCCTCTTACTTCTTCCTTTCATCGCCGACCTCTCAGCTGGAACCCCGGCGATGCGCGCACCGACTTTCGCATCAACCTGTCCGCAGACACCACCCGAGCTCGATATGGAGAAGATGTGCCGCGCAGCCGCGCGGACAGCCCTGCGTTTACCCCTGCCGCAAAACACAACGCAATGATGGTGCGCAGCAGATCCGCCGCCTCGGTGCTGGACAGCCAGTTCCAGGCCCGGCGCAGGATCCACCGGCTTGGCCCAGCCCGCTTGCCGCCCGACGAGACTTACCATGCCTGGGCAGATGCTGGCCCCCTTCGCTCTCCCATTGCAGCGATATCAGGACACCCGGCCTCGGCTCCCGATGCTTGCCCATCGCCGCTCGGACTAGGGCTTGGCTGGTACGGCTGGGGCGCGCAACCCTCTGGCGGCGTACGGAGCGAGGCGCCGGTCAGCAACGGCACAGCAGAGCATGCTGGCCTGTACGCCGACTCGGCTCGGTCCAGTCCAGTTGCCCTGATGCGCGAAGGACCCTCGCCGGGAAGCGGCGTCCACGGCCAAGGCGTCCGGGCGCGTGCCTCGCTCGACCCTATCCTGGAGACGAGCGCCGCACTAAGCAGCAGGCCTCCGGACCCGCGACCAGTACGGTCAATGTCCACCTCGCCGCTTAGCGATCTACGACGCTTCTCAGCCGCGTCCCACATGCGCACATCGAGCGCTTCGTCGCTAGGCGGCTTCAAGCCAAAGGATCTGGTCCTCATCCCCGCCGCCACGCCTCCGCACCGCTCGTGGTCGCCCCGGTCGCGAGCGTCGCCCCATCGGCGTTCGTCCTCCAGCTCTACCAGCAACCCTATTGTCGTGTCTGGGCCCCATTCTCCCGTGCCGCAACCTTCTCCCCTGCAGCCTCCATTGGCAGCTGCGTTGAGCGGGCTGTCTTCAGGCAATGAGGAAGATCGCGCCACGGATGGCAGAGCGACGCCGCCGGCGCCGGCTTGGCAGCAGGGTGCCGCAGAGCAGGAGGCCATGAACCAGACTTGCACGCCCAAGTCTCGGCCGGCGCGGCACGAAGGCGAGGAGGCTGGACGATCGGAGCTCGACATGACGCTGACGTCGACACCGACGACGACGAGCGCGGGGGCAGATACATCGGGGCGGGCGCACTCGCTCTCGCCGGCACCGACGGCGGCGTCGCGCTCGGAAAGCACGTTCGAGCTGGTGCCGTGGCAGATCGCCACGGATGCCGAGGCTGCTGACCCGCGGCCGTCGGAGGAGATCTTTCGTCCGCTCAGCGAGGCGCTTGCTGTGTCGGTTCGGCGGCGGCCGTCACACAAGAGCGCGGTCCGCGCTGTCGAACCGCGCGGGCCGCCGGCCACGCCGCTCAAGGGAGCCGCCAGCCCCGAGTGGACGCGCCGCGCAGACCCCGTCTCACCCAGCCGGCTCTACCGCGGCCAGCCGGTCCCGCAGCTTTACGGCCCGCTTCACACGGGCGCAGAAGCCCCGGGCGGATGGGTGGGCCTCGGCATTAGCGTCCCTACCTCCACCTCTTCCGTGCCGGGACACAGGAGCGCCTATCCGGCGATCGAGACCGACACTACGCTGGATGGTCCTGCAACGCGGACCAGCTGGACGCCCGATGTGAACAAGCCAGCGCCCGCGATCGTATCAAGCCCACCGGGGGCGGTTCAGCGTCTGTTGGACGAGCTGGAGCGTCCGGCCGAGGCCGTGGTTTCCGACATACCCACATGGGAGCCAAGCCGGCTCGGCGGCGCGGAAAGGACGGGCTTCGGGCCGGGTGGCCAACCAGGGCCTCGACCAGAGATCCGACCGCGGGGTTCCAGCATCCGGCGCTCGGTGCGGACGGTTGCGACGCCGAGGTCTGTGCTCGTTGCGCTGCCCGAGGGTGTGACGAGCGGGGAGACGGGGGCTGTAACCGAGCCAGCCCCGGCGGGGGAGGGCGAGGGGCGGGTGTTGTGGCGGCGGCTAGGGGTGGCGGTGGCGGTGGGGGCGACGCTGGTGTACGAGGCGGGGGTGTGCGTGTGCGAGGCGCCGTTTCTGTGGCAGGCGGTCAGCCCGGCGCTGCCGCTGTGCGCCGGCGGCGCGTTCCTCGCGCTCGACCTCCTGCTCGTCCAGGCACTCCTCTTGCGCACCGCCCGCCCCGCCCTGCTCCTCGCCCTCGCCGCCCTCGCACCCCCCACGCTCGCCTACTGCGCAGCACTCTGCGCAGTCCACATCGCCAAACTGGCGCGCCTCCCCGACCCGACCACCGCCCCCGGCTTCGCCCTGCCCCCCCACCCAGCCCCCTCCGCCTTCGCCCGCACCCTCGCCCAGATCCCCCTCACCGCAACCCTCTTCCTCCTCTCCCTCCTCGCCATCCCACCCGCCATCGCCTGGCTCGTCTCCCGCGCAAGACACCGCTCAGGACGCCTCACACAGCCCGCAAAACCACCCGCATGACCCGGCTTCACCCCCCAGCGCCCAGCGCACCCTCGTTCGTGGAACACGGTTCACCGTTCCCTCTTCGCTCCCTCGCTCTCTCGCTCTGTCTCTCGCTCTTTCTCGCTCTTAGCGTCTCTCCCTCTCGTTCTAACTATTTGTACTTTTACGAATGCTGGTATCAACATGTCTACCACGATGGACTCCAGGCTATCCATGAGGGTGGTGTGACGGTGCTTCCTGAGCGGGAGGCTCATAGCAAGAGAGGAACGAGGCCAAAGAGTGTTAGATCGCCGGATTCAGTGCATCGTCACGTGCGAGTAGCTGATTATTGGCAGAGAGGGAGCGCTGCTACGCGTGTTGAGGTGTCGGTCTCGGCGATCATACAGTATGAGTTATTTCTCCCATTGCCCGCCTGTAGTATCAGCCATGCCCACGCCCGTATCCTCGCTCTCGACCCTCATCATCGTGCCTTTGCAACGGGCGTGCCTCTTGTCTCTACCACCCGATACATACCATTCGATGCCACAGCGTTGAACACAGTCCTGCATTCGGTAGGCTCGCTGCAGTAGGAGTGCAGACCGGTTTCATTTCGCAGCCACAACGTTTGCATTTGTCGCCCACTTGTTGCTCTGTGCCGGCAGCTGCAAAGGTCTGAGCTCGACAGCGTGGCTCCCATGCCTTCTGCTGCGACCCGAGCCCAGGCCGGCCCGTTCTCTGACCATTCCGCTCAGCGTACTTGGTCCACTTCGCCACGGCCCAACGAGGGGCAGGGCGCAGACCGACAGCGAGGAGACACGCAAGGTGGGTCTGAGGACCAGCGCTGCTCCACCCCCCGCATACCATTCGTGCCCAAGCGCAAGCAGACCAAGCCGAGGCCGTTCTCCTACTTAGTCCCAGAAGGAAGCGCCAGTGCAGACTCGATCCCGCTCCAGCAAGCCCCTCAGCCCAGTTCGTCGCTGTCCTGGCCCGAGTCGGACGCCACACTGGAGTCGCTTCCTCCGCGGCCGTTCTCCGCCACCCCTTCCCTCGCCGCGCCGTCTCCACGCCCTACGCAGCCAAGGACCACCAGGACGACGCGAAGCACTTCAAAGACGCTTGCTGCGGCAGCCGCCACGGTGCCTACGGGGGCCCTGCATGCGAGATCGGCGATCCAGTCCGCCCCCTCTTCCGCCGCCCCGACTCCCCAGCTCCGACCGACGGCCTCGTTCGCCAATCCTGCATCGGCGTCAAGACCACCTTCGCAACCGCTCCCCATGCCGCGATCACATACCCCCACCGCCATGTCGGCTGCTTCAGCACCCAAGATCAAAGCCGCCGTCTCGGCGGACGTGGCTGCAAGGGTGCGCTCGCCCCGCAAGCAGGCCTCCTCTACTACGCTCCGCAGCACACCCGCCGTGCCCGCCAGCAGCTACACAAGAGCGTCTCCCCCTCCGAGGGCTCCCCCTGCCTCACGTCTACACAACCAGCCCGCCTTGGTCTCGTCGCCGCTCGTGTCGTCCCATGCTGCCACCTTGGACGAAAAAACGGAAGCTACGTGCGAAGAGGAGGCAGACACCGCCGCTGGCGACAGTTCGTTTGTCTACGACGGAGAAGGCGCATCTTTGGGGTTGTCCGGGGCCGTTCGGCAGGACACGGTACAGGTGCACATTCGGCTGCGGCCACCCAAGGCGGGCGAGGAGTGCGCATGGATAGCCAAGCCGCTCAGCGCCTCGATCGCGCTGGAGCCGTCGGTGTTGCAGACGCGTACGCAGAGCGCCAGTCTGGGGCCGTTCCAGTTTGACGGCATGCAGACCGGGTCTGCCAATCAGCCCGTATACGTGTCGGTGGCTCGGCCGTTGGTCAGGTCGGCCTTGGACGGATACGACGCGGTGGTGTTTGCCTACGGCCAGACGGCGTCCGGCAAGACGTTTACGCTATCGGGCGACGAGAAGAATGCGGAGCCGGGCATCATCCCGCGTGCCGTGCGCGACATCTTTCGGGGCATTCGGCAGAGCTCGGCGCGGCGCGAGTATCTGCTGCGCGCGAGCTATCTGGAGATCTGGAACGAGGTGGTCAAGGATCTGCTCGAGCCGAGCAATGTGCCGCAGGTGCGCGACGACAAGCGCAAGCGCGGCGGCAAGGGCACCACGGTCCAGCCGCTGCGCGAGGAGATTGTCACCAGCCCGGCGCAGGTGCAGGAGCTGCTCGCGCGCGGCCAGCTCAACCGGCACGTTGGCGCGACCGATTGGAACGAGCGCAGCTCGCGCTCCCACACCTGCTTCCGCATCTGCATCGAGAGCTGGGAGCGCGCCACCACCCCCGCCCACCCCGCCGCGCCGCACACCGCCTCGCTCGACGCCCAGCGCCGCGGCAAAAAGGTCACCGTCTCCGAACTCTGCCTGATCGACCTCGCCGGGTCGGAAAAGTACGTCTCCCAGGGCTCGGACCGCCGCGCCGAAGGCGCCCACATCAACAAGTCGCTGCTCACCCTCGGCAAGGTCATCCTGGCCCTCTCCGACAAGGCCACCGCCAGTGCAGCCGGCAGCGCCGCCCCGCACATCCCCTACCGCGACTCGAAGCTGACGCGGATCTTGCAAAACTCGCTCTCGGGCAACGCCAGGGTGGCCGTCGTCTGCACCCTCAACCCGAACCCAAGCGCGGTGGACGAGAGTCTGAGCACGCTCCACTTTGCCAAGCGGATCAAAAAGGTGGGCCTGCACGCCAAGAAGAACGAGGTGGATGCCAGCATGGATGGCTTTGGCGCCGAGGCGCAGGCGCTCATCCTGCGCTACCAGACCGAGGCGGACGCGCTGCGCAAAATGGTCGACGATTTGCAAAGCCGCAGTGGCGAAAGCGAGGAGCAGCAGCAGCAACAGCAGCAGATGGCCATGTGGGATGACGAGCGGATCCGCGAGCTCCAAGAGCGACTGGACGTGATTGGCAGTCTTGTGGTGCGCGGCGGAAGGGAGCTGGAGGCAGACCAGGACGGTCTGGGCGCCGGTTGGGGCGGCGTCTATGCGGACGAGTCGGACGACGAGGGCGACGACTGCGGTCAGCGGACGCCGTCCTCGTCGTCGTGCGCTACGATGCTGACGCCGTCGGCGTCGACGCCGACGGTGGGGTCGGTTTCGTCGCGCAGCACGTCGGTGTCGTCGACGACGGCCGGGGTGGGTGCGGTGGCGCGGCGGACGTACGCGCGGCCGATCTCGCCGGTCAAGCGGACGGCGGCGTATGTGTTTGGGTTTGACGACCCGCCGCATCTGCTGGCAGAGAAGCTGTTTCTGGCCAACAAAAAGATCCAAGCCCTGACGGCCGAGTTGGGCGCGCGGCCTGCGGTGCCGGCGACGGCGGGGGAGCAGGCGGCGCTGATCGCGCGGCAGGCGCAGCAGATCCGCGAGCTCGAGGCGGTCTGCGAGATGCAGGCGGCCGATGCGCCGCCCAAGATCCGCGAGGACGTGGAGCGCGAGTTCCAGGCGCGCCTCGACGCGCTCCAGCAGACGCTTGCCGAGAAGGACAGCTTCCTCGCCGAACTCCAGGCCGAGTCTGCCCGCCTCGCCGCCGCCAACGCCCGCCTGATGCACCTCGCCCACCAGCAGACCGCCTCCATGGTCCACTCCCTCGCCTCCCCCTCCCGCCCCGCCTCGCCCTTCAAAAACACCACCAACACACCCGCGCCTCGCATCCGCCCCGCCTCCCCCACCAAACCCCGCCCGATGAGCATGTTCAATCCCACCCCCGCCACCCCGCAGCACGGCCCGTTTGCTAGCGCCTTGCCCACGCCCGCCGCGCCCTCGCCCAGGAAGGACCAGCGCCGCTCCCTCTCCAACGACTATACCCTTCTCCAAATCGGAACGCACGACCTCGAGCAGGAACTCACCAAGTCCGCCCAGCTCACCTCCTCCGAGACGTTCGCCGCGCTCGCTCCGCACCCATACCCTACCTCGCACTGACGTCGCGCTCGCTCTGCACCCATACCCTACCTCGCACTGGCGCCCCCGCTGTCCGCCTTCCGCCCTTCCGCCTTCCGCCTTCCGCCCAGCATTGGACACTAGGATGCACGCTGACCATTCACTGCCATATCGTCCTATTCGTATCCTATCGTGTCACTTTCCCTCACGTGCTGTGCCTGCTATCGTCGCGTGGCAAAAATGGGCTCGACAGCTTCCATCGGCTGCCGATCGGGATGAGGATGCGCCCCGCCAAAAAGGGTGGATCGACCTCCGATCGGATGGATCGGGTGATCGGGCATGGTGACTGATCTGGGATTCGAACCCAGGAATCCTGGTGTGGGAGAGGCTGGACTGCAGGCAGTCTGGCGGAGACATCCTAAAACCAGTGTGTTAGGCCACTTCACCAATCAGCCGCGGTTCTTGGGAGAGCGCGACGGTTGGCACTATATAGCATGCGTCGGTGGGCTGGATAGACTGTGCGGCTGCGAGCATGGAAGCGCGGGTGGACTTGGCTGGCGCGGCTCACGGGTGTGCTGTTCCCTCTCACCGTCTCTCAGTGCTGCGCCGCCGTCAGTGTGCTTCCTAAGTGCCGCGCCGTCTCGAAAACGTCGCTCCAACTCATCTGCACCTGGCGCCTCCCCTGATCATCTTTGCGACAGCTGATCATCTCTGCGACCGCTGATCATCTCTGCGACCGCTGATCATCTCTGCGACCGCTGATCATCTCTGCGACCGGACCGCTGCTCACCCTCCGCCAGCGGCCGATATCCATCTACGCCACGCTGCCTCGCACGTCGACGTCGTGCCTGCCCAAGCGAAAGACTGCGCTAAAAGTCCTCTGCCTCGACCAACCTCTCTACTGTCCGTTTTGTAACCATCGCAGCCCGTCCACGCCAAAGCTTGCATTTTCTGCTCTCCTGAATCTCTCTTCGCGCCGGATTTCTCCCACACTCGGCAAAGACACTGCCCACTGCCCGGGTCAAAGGGCGCGGGGTGTTTGCGACAATGTACCACACGCTGCTCAGCGTATCGCTCGTGCTGGTGGTCGGGATCCTGGCGTTCCGGAATCGGGGGCTGGTCGCCGGAATGCTGCCAGAGGGGATGCGGGGGTGGGTGGCGGGGGAGGAGGGGCTGCCGGCAGTGGGCGGGTATGTGCGCGTGCCGAACGGGTGGGCGGCGCAGGTGCGCGGCGGGCTGTCGTCGTCGCTGTTTGACCTGCGCGGCAATGTCGAGGACGATGCGCGCGAGGGTCTCGACCCGTACGCCGCCGCCGAGATCCAAGCGCTCATGCACGCCCACTCGGTCGGCTTCGACCAGGCCCGCCTCATCCGCCACCAGCAGCGCCTCGTCGCCAACGGCATCGACCCCGCTACTGGCCTCCCCCTCGACGCAAAGGCCGTCACCTCCCTCGGCGGCCGTCCCGCCCCCGGCCCCAGCTCCCGCGCCTGGTGGTAGCAGCACCATCCATGCCCCACCCGCACCGTGTACAACACCCCACCCGCGCCATCCATGTGTTCCACCCTGCGTAGGGCCGCAACAGCGATGCCGAGCGAGCCACGATACTGTACCATCACGGCGTATGAGTCGAGTGGGAGACGAAGCAGAGGAGGCATGGACGAGCTCGTAAATGCTGGCGTCAGGAACGCGTCGTCGCGCGGCGCTCGTCCCGCACATCCCACTGCTGCCGGCACGGCCACGCCGCATCGACATCGGCGGCCCTGCGCCTGGAGCCCCCTGCGCAGCGCCGAGGTCGCGACTGCCCAACCGCGTGCCCCCTCCAAGGGACGGACAGCGTGGATATGGCCGTGGAATCTCCCTACCGTTGTCGCAAATGAAAAGTCAGAACGCTGGTAAGGATGATGACAACTATCAAATTGCTAACGAAACGAGACGGTGACCAAAAGGGTTCGGTGGTGAGGAGAGGGGGGATCGCGACGGGGAGCTAGCTATATACAGGATGAAGTGATTAGGGGTTTGGCACACGCTGGCGCGTGCGCGAAAGACAAAAGGTAATCGGCCGAAAGAAAGGAAGCTCGGATCACGAAGTTGCAGGGATCGGAACTGGGATCGGGGATCGGGAATGCGCAGGAGGTCGAGACCAAAACGCGACTTGGACACCTTTTCGCTGGGCATGCGCTTTACCGCGTGACGCCGTCGACGGCCCGCAGCCGCTGAACTGGATGAACGCAAATGGACAATTCGGAGGCGTCTCGTTGCGCGTTGACTACAAAGCGAGGAGACGAGCCGTTATAAGAGTACCCAGCCCAACGACGCTTGCCTTGTCAGCGATGCGCACCGGGCCGAGGAGCAGGTTTGGCCTCGTGGATCGATGGTAAGTTATTTTGTCTGGTAGTGGTGCAAAGGGGGACAAAATGAGGATTCTCAAGGTCTACAACGCTTCTTTATCGGCCGATACATTGCCTGTCGTCTCGGTCCAGCGGCTCAAACACTCGCATGAGTCAGGGCAGGCGAACTACTAATGATGAGCGGGGGCTCCCAGACCCCCGAAGGCGGGGCTGTCGAGCACAGCAAGAGCAGACAAAGGTGGGAGACACACAAGGACGGGGAACAACGGCGAAAGCGTCTCGTCGCTGTCAGAGGTCGCAGCAGCGACCAAAAGGATGAGGAAGAAGACAAGACAGGGGGAAATGAAGGCGTGGGGAAAGGTGGAGCGTGGCGTTAGGCCAGACGCACACACAGCGAGGCCACGCATCATAGCACGAAAGCGATCCTTTCTTTTGAGCCTCCAGCTAGACAACTAGCCAGCCCAGAGTGTGTTAGGATTTGGATATCGCAGCGCCCAAGCCACAAGACAAGTGCTCGTCGCGTGAATACATATGAGCCAAATACTCCAAGTTGGATTTTCAATTGAACAACTGGACCACGTGAAGGCAACGGAGGAACTGGCTAGGAGCTAAGGCCATGGCTATGCAAGCAACAAAAAGGTCTGTCAATGCACCAGGCAACCCGGAGCTATGGCGATAAGCACTTGCCTTATTGCTGGTAAGATGGGCTCAACAGTGCAACATCAGTGTAAACCCACAGCTAGGTGAGGACCGTCACCCAACCCACACCCAGGGATAAGGGCAACTAAGACTCTTCGCTCACGCAAGAGAAGATATGCTATATGACTATGATTGCATATATACACGCGCAACTCGCGAAGAGCCTATGTAATAAAACTATCTAAAACCCAAGATCCCTTTGTCTGTAGTCACGCACACTGGCGACTAGCAAAGGTAAACTGCTCTTTGAACACAGTTCAACGCGAGCTCGCCATTCACAATAGCGAGTACCCTAGCCTCACTCTCCCTCAACATTTCGCTAACTCATTCATTATATAGCTTATACTTATCTTGTCGTGCAGGCAGAGTGTGAGATGGTCATAGGAGATACTCGTAGGATATGGGTACCCAGTCCTATCATTGTAGGATTGGGTGCTTGCTCTAGGGAGACCTTGCTTGGGCCAATGGCTCAGATACCTTGACCATCCTCCCTGGTGAGCCGGTCCTATCTCCGGGCTTGCAACTCCATGGACCTGGGTCTTTCATGGATCATTGTTGTAGAGTGTGTTGAGCCGCGGCAGCACCTTTCATGTGGAAATGTGTGTTGGGTTCTCCCACCGGTTGTTTGTACTGGTGTCTTGGTACTTGGTAAATATATCGGAGTTATCGGTCCAAGGTACCCAGGACCTTCACCGTGGTGCCGGACTGTTAGGACTTGGGCACCCATAGCACTAAAGTTCCAACAACTGGACAATGCCAAAGACATTAAGGCCTTCTCCGAGAGGATCAAACACTGCTATGTCAGCTTCACACAATTTGTTCCTCTCCACAACAACCTGAAAGGAGGCATCACAACCGCATCACTGATGGACTCCTGGAGCCGTACAGCTGCTTTCCAGTGCGATCCAAATCAGGCCGGTATTGATCACTGATCCTGGTGTACTGTGGCAAACTTGACGAGCCTTTGGATGAGCAAAACTTTACCTATTTCGGGATTCAATCAAAGTTGCAGAGCAGGAAAACGATGCCCAAGTGGACGATCCTCTTGCACAAGAACAAAGACGACTCTATCAGCAACAAAGTGAACAGTTTGGCCGTAAAGTCAAATCAGGGTTTGGCTGACAACAGCAATGTTGCCACAGAGGCCAATTCAGATCAGGATGAATATCTGATTAGGAATGTCACTTGCAACGTCTGGGGTCTGCCAGTGGTAAACAGCGCCAAAGAGGGCCATCGACCCCTTGTGATGGTGATGGATCTGGGGCTTGAAGAGCTTCAAAGCAAGCAGCACACCGCAGAATGGTATAGTCAGCTACTGGTGGACAACCCAAAAGGCAAAGCCAGGAAAGCGCTCCTCGGGCGGGACAACGCATCAGCAGACGCACCAAAGGACAGTCTCTTGCAAAAGGCTACAAAGTGGCTGGAGAGCAAGCATCCTGCAGAAGCAGATTTCTGCGCTCTGCACATTCAGTCACTCAGTGAAACCTCTTATCCAGTGTTGAGAATGGTCGAGCGAGCTGTAGGTCTCCTAGAGCAGCTTGTCCAAACTGACGTCAAAGGCGAGCTTCCTTTGTGTATGGAGACGATGGAAGGTTATGCTGATACTTGGGAGATTTCGCTCAATCAAACATAACCCGACATTGTCCTGACTTTGGGATCAGCATGGCAATACATATTAAACTTGTGCATCTGGTGGTCAACGTGCTTTGGTAGGATATGACGTTCACAGTAGACAGCAATAGTTTACCTAATGCAAGTGTTACGGCCGGTAGGCCGAATTTCCCGCACGGTCCTGCGCGTTTGACAGAAAGGGGGCGACCGCGTTGGGCAATGACCGTTGAAATGAGCTCACTTCTGCAAGCAAAAGCAAACGAAAGGGAAAGGCAAAAGCTAAGATTGATGTCGTCAAAAGGGAAGCATGCAAAAGGAAAATACATGCACCAAGTCTCGAACCCTCGCCCTCAGAAAGGGCCAAAGTTCGATACTCGGAAAAGAGGTGCACTCCCATTTGCTTATCGGCCATGACACCGTGGTGAAGCCACCGGCCGACAAGTTGTCAACCTTGGGCGTTCCGCCAGTCTCCTGCTGTGGGGGCTGTCCACCGGGCAGTGCCCTATTTAAGCGCCCCCGCTCCCCGCTCGCCCTCGCCCCCAGGGCATCGAATGTATTTAGTCTATTGCACAACAGTAGGAGAAGTATACTGTTACAGGATTGGGTCCTGTCACATTGTGGCAGGTCGCTCCAGCAACCATCCAGGAAGGGTTGCTCGGAGCGATGCACCAAAATGCCCGTCGCTCGAGAGATCACCGTACGAAGGATGTCTCGGGCGACTACCAAGGCGCCTAATGAGGTAACGGGCGGAAGCCCACCAAACCCCAACTTCCACGTCAGTGTCCAGTCATGTATATAGAGCATGTTGTCTGGGCTCGATGAGGCTGCTCCTCATCGAGTCTAGTCTATACACAATTGTAGAATCTAGTCTGTCAACATCATGCCCTTGGGTGTGGAAACCATCAACATACACAGTCATATCCTGAGCACAGCATTGGTGTCATACAACGGGCGTTAGTACGACAAGCATCCCTAACCATACAAGTGGAGACCGTTGGACCGCTGGACGCAGTGCCCAAACGGGTAAGCACTAGAGCCCTTCTGTCAGGGTTTGGCACATCGCTCCAGCGGCCTGCCAAACGGAGCGCTCTCGAGCGATCCGCCACGGAAGAAGGGCTCGCCCGTTACATATATGACCTTGACCATTGCCAAAGCTGTCATTGATTGACCACTCGTAGCGGTACCACCACCGGCACGCTCCAGCCTCCGGTGATTCTCCTGCGCCTGGCGAATCCACCAGCCACCGGAGGTTGCCAGACCCTGGGGCGTAACAGCAAGTTGATACTAAATCTCAAGTGAGTCAATCATTTCACAGAGTGAGCATCCGTCATGCTTGGGGCTAGGAAGAATGTTGTAAGAATGGACATGTTGCTCTCGACTGGGGGTCAAGGACATAGTGCTTATATATGTACACTTCATGCTATAGGGGGATGAATTGTGGATCATAGGCACGAAGATGTTCATATGGTGAGCCCTCCTTAAGGGGCTCTCGTCAAGTGCCTGCATGTCGCTGGAGTTCAACACGGAAGATGATGTTTCCCTGCGAGGAGCGAACATCGGCTGCTTGCATTCCCTTGGGAAGAAAGAACACTTCCCCGCAGAGAAGGAATTCATTCCCCCTGCTGGTGTGCAGGGAAGGAATTCGTTCTTATTGGGGATCGCAAGAGTGGCACGTGCATGCGACAGCTCACCGAGCTATCCGACACAGCCAGATGTCATAGGACATGGTGGAAACCCCAGAGGCCCCACTAGTGGGAGTAGAGCACTAGGGGAATGAGGCTATGGGCGGCAGAGCACTGATATTGGTGGAAACGACCGGAAAGAGAGTTCCAGTCGAGATGGGGCGCCAGGTCGACCCAATCAAGATTCAGAAGTATAGGCCCGATCGATCGACTGGAGTCAGGCCTGGAAATGGGGGTCCAGTCGATCCGAAGTATGTTATCGACCAGAATGCTGAGTCTCTGATAAGCACGAGCAGAGGAAACAGCACCCGATACGGGACCCAGCCAAGCACGAGTCTTCAGTACCGATAAGAGGAGGATCTGCTGATAAGGGGAGTCCACCAGTGTAGTGGCTGATTGGCAGTCCGGCCAACAGCCACCCTTATAAGAGGAAGGACACCCCCTCCCATGGATGAGGACCCTCATAAACGAGTTAGCGAAACGTTGAGGGAGAGTGAGGCTAGGGTACTCGCTATCGTGAATGGCGAGCTCGCGTTGAACTATGTTCGAAGAGCAGTTTACCTTTGCTAGTCGCCAGTGTGCGTGACTACAGACAAAGGGATCTTGGGTTTTAGATAGATTGCATAGGCTTTTCGCTAATTGTGCACGTATTTATGTGATTTTAGTCATATAGCATATCTCCTCTTGCGCGAACGAAGAGCCTTGATTGCTGCACTCGTCCTTAGTGCAGTTCACCTGTCACCTAGCCACTATTGCGTCCTAGGTGTGGGTGTTTACCTAGTTGTCAGGTGTTTCATACTGAGGTCTCATCGTTGAGATCTGCTTACCGGCGATAAGGATTACCATTATCGCCATAACTCCGTGCAACCCGGAGTTTAAGCTACCGGGGCTGTCACTTGCTTGGTATGCGTTTTAGCTTTCCTAGCGTCCTTGTCCGTTGCCTTTGTGAGGTTGCATAGTTGAGCCGAGATTTCAACTTGAAGTATTTAGTTACCATGTGATCTCGCAATCAGCCTTCTGTATTAGAACTTGGACGCAGCGATATCCAAATTCTAACACCTCATCCACTCTATTAAACAATAACTGTAGCTAGTCATTCAGTCAGTCCCACTGAGCAATCCAGGATCGTTGCTCTACACCATTGTCTGTGCCTCTGTTCGAGTTGGAGAACTGTCGATCTCATCTCAGTTGCGCTCACACCCACAGTGTGAGGGCGAGACCCCAAACCCCCTTAGTACACCATCAATAACGGTGTCCACCTTTGTTAGGATTTGGATATCGCAGCGACCAAGCCACAAGACAAATGCTTGTCGCATGAATACAAAATACTACAAGTTGGATCCTCGGCCAAACAATGCAACCGCGCGAGGGCAACGGCACAACTGGCGAGGAGATAAGACTACGGCTATGCAAGTAAAAGGAAAGATCCGCCAATACTCCAGGTAACCAGGAGTTACGGCGATAAGCACTTGCCTTATGGCCGGTAAGACGGGCGCAACGGTGCAACCCCAGTGTGAAAGACACTCCCAACAGTCCAACCCGCACCCGGGGATAAGGACGACTAAGACTCTTCACTCACGCAAGAGAAGATATGCTATATGACTATGATTGCATATATACACGCGCAACTCGCGAAGAGACTATGCAATAAAATCATCTAAAACCCAAGATCCCTTTGTCTGTAGTCACGCACACTGGCGACTAGCAAAGGTAAACTGCTCTTCGAACATAGTTCAACACGAGCTCACCATTCACGATAGCGAGTACCCTAGCCTCACTCTCCCTCAACGTTTCGCTAACTCGTTTAACCTTGCAAGAGTGTGTTAAGGACGCTCTCCCATTCTTGTAAGCAAGTACAGCCCCGAACATGCCTCTCTACCTCTGGATGGAGCATCCACGGCGGTCAGTCGATCTCAGAGCCACGTTGATTGGAGCCTTGCTCAATCCTTGCTTGTTGAGTCAATCAAATTGTCGTCGCACTACAGGGTAAAGGGTCACCACCCATAGTGCGTCACTCTCTGTCATCACTGCCATTGAGTCCCTGAACGGGCGACTCACACAGTGGTCCTAGGGCTCACATCACCCTACGGAATACCCACCGTTACACTTGCGCTCTGTGTGGGGACGAATGCGAACATCCAGTTGGGCACTACAACTACAATCCGAGCACTGCAAATGTTCGACTATGGGTGTCTTCCTCAGTAAGTCGCACCGACCCTCGCTGCACCGTGATTGGACGGGCAAGCCTCACACTACTAAAGCCACCTGCAAAGGCTTGCTCGGTTGCGATCGCGAGGAGCAGTAGGATGCTACCGGCCGGTTTCTTTGAGCAATGCGAATCCCAGCGCAAGTGGCTACCAGAGCACCGCTACCATGACGTATAGTCGCTCCCTCCGCCGAGAATATGACGCAGGTGTCTAAAACTGCTACAAGGCCCAGACGACGGTCAGCGCCTTTCCCGCGCATTTCCCAGCTTTATGGTGCCGCACGATCACTGGTGATTTTAACTCCTTACAGACCACCCAGTGGCTCGTCGGTTACTCAAACATCAACAAAGGCTACTTGCAGCTGAACACCGCTTTGCACCAATTCCGCTTGCATTACACCAACACTTCCGCCACCGCCCGCAGCCACGACCTCTAGCACGAATAGCTCGCCGACACCGCCGCTTCGACGTCTAGCAGTATACCTGGGATCTAAGCTACGCCAGTTTCGCCACCATGAGCACCAAAGCCGACACCGTCTATGCCACCGGCCCATCAGCATCACCTTTACTTGGCCGTGCCTCCACTTCCCCTGTCTTGCCTGTAGTTGTTGCAATGCATGCATCCGTCGCCTACGCCTGTCGCCCATTTTTATGATGATACTAGCGGACTGCGACAAGCTGCAGCCACGTGGTTGTCGCTCTTGCGGGCAAGGGGAACGTAAGTACCGGTGTAGGGGTCGCACAGCCATCAGTCCGAGCGATTGGAGCTTGGTATGAGCAAGCGACTGCTCATATGTGGGTTCCAGTGGCTTCAATGGCAAGGCACAGATCATACTTATTTTGAGGCACCAATTGTCAGGGCCACGCCACCACACATTCAAATTTTCTGAGTTGGTGGCATGTGAGATTGCGAAGGCGCACCTGCCATTCTCCTCAACACGTCGTGGTTTGGTTGTGGTTAAACGCGTCGCGGCTAAGATGTCGGAAGGCGATCCGCTGCTGTGACGTTGAAGAATGGCGCTTGGGCGGCACGACACGCTCTCGCGTCGTGTTCTGTTGGACTCAAGCGCCCGTCTTGGCTGGTGGAAGGTAGAAGAGCAATTTACACGAAGCGCACCGTTGGGAATAATAATAGCTTTCGATACGAAGCGCACCGTTGCTTTCGATTCTAACAGTATGAGTCCTGACACTACGCAGCACACGTCGTCCCTCCCTCCCCAGTCCATCCCCCCTCATTAGCAGCGCAGCGCAGTATACTCCACTAGCCATCCGTTACAATATCAGGCACGCTCGACCCACAACGGCTACCGCGTCACGTAAAGGCAACACTCCGTGCCTAGCCAAGCTTCCACTATTCTGTCCAGTCCAGCCTGATCGGCCACCGTCGGCTCTGTCACGACCTAGCGTACGTACGATACGATGGCTTCCAGAGCAAAGAAACTGAGTGCCTTGGCGTCGCTCAAGGCCAAGAGAGACGGCATCGACATCGCATCGGTAAGTACTGCCCTGTCCGTGCCAGCGCTAGCCTGCACGACCCGAGCGCCCCATTCTCATCCCCTTCCCGCCATGTCGGCTCTCATACTGCTCCTTTGATACGAACAGGCCTCCAAACACGCAGCCGGTGAGTCTGACGACGATGCCATTTACGATGAGGTCTCGGAGGACGAGTATCGCTCCATCGTTAGGGGCCGCATTATGGACGACGACTTCATCGAGGACGACGACGGCTCCGGCTATGTCGACCATGGTCAAGACGAATGGGACCGGCGCCGCGCTGGCTCAGCGGAAGAAGAGGACTCTGAGTCCGAAGCGGAGTACTTTGAACGTACTGGCAAGAAGAAGCCCAAGAAGGCGACCAAGGGCCGTTCCAAGGTTAACGGCAGAGATACCTCTTCCTCTGCGTACCACAATCCCAAAGCAGGACTTTCGGCTGCATTCAGCCGGCAAAAAGCGAGCGGATCTGGAGTGCAAGCTAACGGACTGTCGAGCAGCACCAGTCGTACCAGAGAGCAGGCCTTAAAAATGAGGAACAGTGCCATGGATGCGTACAGACCGGCCGTCAGCAAAGAAAAGGAAGAGGACTTCATGGCCAAGCTGATGGGCAATCTTGACGAGTTTGGTGCCAACGTAAGCGAGCCCGCCAGCCCCTCACCAGCCGCAAATCGAGGTCTGATAGCAGCGATGAACAGTAGAAAGCGTAAACAGCAGGATGAGACTGCCTTTTCGCGTTTCCGCACTTCTGGCTCGATACAAAACAGCAACGGATTCACCAGCCCTTCTTCAGGCCCTCCCACCAGCGATTCCGCCCAGCTCCCCTCCAGTGACGGTGTATTGCCCCCCAACGTCCATGTCAGCGGCAGCGACACACCGCCGTGGGGCCCAAACCTCGGTTCGGATCCCGTCTTTGAGCTCGACGACGACTTGCCTTCAGCCACAGCCCACAAAAAGCAGCGCGGCGCAAAGGGTCTTCCTAGCCGCATAGGCCGCCTTGGCCTCGGCGCAAATCTTGCTCAGTCTGACATGTTCCTCAGCGACCCGTCGAAGCGCGCTCCAGGACTTAGTGACGATGTGCTCGCCATCAGCGATGACGACAACGACGACGACCTTGCTATCCGTCGCGTGGAGGTCGGCACCTTGCCCGCCATGGCTGTCGACGCCCGTGGTCAAAGAACCCAGCCGAAGCCGGAAGCCCTCGATCATACAACACCCAAGCCCAACAGGCCACAAGCAGCCGAGCGCAAAGCAACTCCGCCCCACCCGGCACCAAAGCCTGAGGCGAAGCCTTCTTCCGCAAAGTACAACTGGCAAACTGTCCACAGTGATCTGATGAAGAACGTGCAGCCAACCACTCCCACTCCAGCCTCTGCTGGGTCTACCACCAAGACGTCCACGAGCGCGTTGCCGGCAGCAGGCAAGATTCAGGCTTTCGAACAGGATAAGTCTCTATTCTTCTACTGGCTGGACTATCTGGAAGGCGAGAACGGGGTCGTCTACCTTGTCGGAAAAGTGAAGGACAAGGAATCGGGCAAATACGTCTCGTGCTGTTTAACTGTCAACGGAATCGAGCGCTGCATCTTTCTTCTTCCTCGATCCAAGCAACTCGAAGACGGGCACGAGACGGATAAGGCCGTCGGGGAGGATGAGATCTACGACGAATTCGAGACTGTCTCCGCCAAGCATGGCATTAAGAGGTTCCTGTCGAAATGGGTCACCCGAAAGTACGCATTCGAACAAGCTGGTGTGCCCGCCGAGTCTTCGTACATGAAAATCCGATACGGGTTCGATGAGCCGCAGCTGCCGTTCGACTTCAAGGGCAGCACATTCAGCAAGGCCTTCGGCACCAATACCTCTCCCTTCGAGCTGTTGGTAATCAAGCGGCGCATCTTCGGTCCCAGCTGGCTCAAGATCCAGAATGCGGGCCTTGCCGAAGGCTCCAACCCGATCTCTTGGTGCAAGCTCGAAGTCACTATTGACGATCCCAAGGACATTTCCCCGGTCTCGGACACTGACACAACTTCGCCGAGGGAGACTCCTCCGCTGACCGTTATGTCACTGGCCATCCGGACCGTCGTCAACCACAAAGAGAATAAACAGGAGCTCGTGGCTGTCAGCGCAAGGACGTGGAGCGATCATCAGATCGAAGACCCGACGCCGCCCGAGCAGCTTCCCTGCTCCGTCTTCACCGCCGTACGTCCGCTGGGCCCTATGTTTCCTCCTGGCTTTGAGACCGAGGCAAAGAAGGGCAAAAGCAAGATCCATACGCTCAAGTACGAGAGGATGCTTCTCAACTCGCTCCTGGCGCAGATCCACAACGCCGACCCCGACGTTATCGTTGGACACGAGTTTAACGGCGTCTCCTTGGATGTTCTGTTGCACCGAATGAAGGATCTGCGCGCCGACCACTGGTCTCGTATCGGGCGCTTCCGCCGTCCCAAGTGGCCGAAGCTGAAGCAGGGCATGAACCTGCGCATCCTGGCTGGACGCCTGGTCTGCGACCTTGCCAGCGACAACGGAAAATCGATGATCACCTCCACCACCTGGTCGCTGACCGAGATGTGCGGCACCCATCTCAAGATCCAGCGCGAAGACATCGATCCAGAAGAGACGGCCTCGTTCTTCGACTCTTTGGCACCATCGCCCGAGAGGCTCCTCACATTCGTAAGGCACTGCGAAGTGGACACCTTCTTCCAGATGGCCATCGCGGCCAAGGTCCAGATCCTGCCCCTAACTAAGCAGCTGACCAACCTGGCGGGAAACAGCTGGAACAAGACGCTCAACGGAGGCCGTGCGGAGCGGAACGAATACATTCTGCTGCACGACTTTCACCGTCAGAAATTCATCTGCCCCGACAAGATCTCGGCGTGGGAGAAAAAACAGATCCAGCAGGCCGCCGAGCTCAAGGCCAAGTTGCGCGCCAAGGCAGCGGCAGCGAACGGCAGCGGCCCAGCTGAGGCCGAGGCGGCCAAATTTGCCAGCGGCGCCGCCGCCTCGTCGAAGAAGGACAAATTCAAGGGCGGCTTGGTGTTCGAGCCCAAGAGGGGTCTGTGGGACAAGTACATCCTGGTCATGGACTTCAACTCGCTGTACCCATCCATCATCCAGGAGTACAACATCGATTTTACCACGGTGGAGCGGCCGTCGACGCAGGGGCTGGAGGACGACGACACGGGCGCGGCGGCGGCGCTCCTGGCGGCGGATGGCGATGCTTCCGGGGGCGAGGTGGACAAGATCCCGGACATCCCATCGTCGGATGTCGAGCAGGGCGTGCTGCCGCGGATCATTGCGCAGCTCGTTGCGCGGCGTCGGCAGGTCAAGTCGCTGATGAAGGACAAGACGGCCACGGTATCGCAACTGATGCAGTGGAACATCAAGCAGCTGGCGCTCAAGCTGACCGCCAACTCGATGTATGGCTGCCTAGGCTTCGAAAACTCGCGCTTCTACGCGCGGCCTCTCGCGGCTTTGACGACGTTCAAGGGCCGAGAGATCCTGACCGCAACCAAGGACCTCGCCGAGTCGATGCTGCTGGACGTCATCTACGGCGACACGGACAGTGTGATGATCAACACCAACGCCGCAGACTACAAGACCGCGCTGCAGATCGGACAGGAGTTCAAGCGATGCGTCAACGAAAAGTACCGCCTGCTCGAGATCGACATTGACAACGTGTTCGAGCGCATGCTGCTACTACAGAAGAAAAAGTACGCCGCCGTGGTCGTCGACGACGAGGGCAAGCGAACAACCGAGATCAAGGGTCTCGACATGAAGCGAAGGGAATATTCAGCGCTTTCGAAGAATGTCTCGAACTACGTCCTAGAACAGATCCTGTCGGGTCAGGCGACCGAGGTGGTGGTGGAGCAGATCCACGAGTACCTGGCGACCATGGCGGAGCAGATCAAGAGCAACCAGCTCCCGCTGGACGACTTTATCATCTACAAGCGGCTGGGCAAAAACCCGGAGGACTACCCGGACGTCAAGTCGCAGCCACACGTCCAGGTAGCGCTGCGGATGAAGGCACGCGGTGGAAATGCGCGCATGGGCGATGTGATTCCGTACATCTTTTGCCTAGGCGAGGACGGGTCGTCTTCAACCAAGACGGCGCAGGCGGAGCGCGCGCACCACCCGGACGAGCTGCGCAAGAAGGGGAGCGAGCTGCAGGTGGACTTTGAACACTACCTGGCGCTGCAGATCCTGCCGCCGGTGGAGCGGCTCTGCGAGAGCATCGAGGGGACGGACCGGTCGCGGTTGGCCGAGTGCCTGGGGCTAGATCCGAGCAAGTACGCGCATGCTGTGGCTGGGGCAGCGGTGGCGGGCGGGGGAGAGCGCGAATTTGTGACGCTGGATTCGCAGATTCCGGACGAGGTGCGCTTTGGCGGATGCGAGCGGCTGGAGGTGGTCTGTCCGAGCTGCCGGGAACGGAGCGCGTTCCTCGGCGCGGCCTACCGGGCGAAGAGGGGCACACTGGGCGGTGCGACGGATGCGGCGGACGGCGAGAGGAACGCGATCTCGACGCGCGGAATCCGGTGTACGAATGCTGGATGCCAGCGGATGCTGCCAGTGGCGACGGTGGCGATCCAGCTCGAGCTCGCCATCCGAGCGCACATCCAGCGGTACTACGCCGCCTGGACGGCATGCGGCGACGCCAGCTGCGGGGCGCGCACCCGCATGGCCAGCGTCTACCCCCGCAAGTGCCTCGCCGTCCACGACGCGACATCGGCCTCCCGCCTCGACGCCGCCTCCACCACCGCCGCCGGCGCAGTCACCTGCAAGGGCCGCGTCGACCCCGTCTACCGCGACAAGCAGCTCTACGACCAGCTCCTCTACTTCGCCTCGCTCGTCGACGCCGACCGCATCCGCGACCGCCTCGGCCCATCCCCCCCGCCCGACACCACCATCCCCGCCATCAAACAGAAACACGACGAAATCCTCGCCATCCTCGACATCAACGCCCGCGAACTCGATGCCCTCAGAGCCACCGTCGACAAGTACCTCGTCAAGAACGGCAGGCGCTTCGTCAAGCTCTCCAGCCTCTTCCGCTTCATGAAGGTGTAGACCGCCCTTCCGCCGCTTCGCAACCGCATCCGCATAGACCCTTGAATTCATACCATCTCCTTTGCAGTTGCATATCCTATCCACAATGCTCCCAGTGTCTTCCCATCGCCGTTCCAACCAATTGCAGACGCACAGACAATCTTGACCTCGCGCAATCATGCTACTGCCAGAATGAAATCTATTTGCGACCAATGCCATTGCCTGGAAGCTGAGTGTGCCTAGCGAAATCTACGTACGGACGACGGGCGAGCAAGGCAATAACAAGACGGTCAGTAAAGCTGGCCGAGTGTGTGTCTGGGACTCGAGTGGTTCGGCGCCGCGGTGGGTGGAAGGGGTGGATCAGTGTAACTATGACATTTTGTCCTCTGGCTCCTCGCTTGCCCTTGTGGGGGCAGCTCTGAGATGGTTGGGATATTGTCATCTTTTCGGCGGCCGGCGGCAGGCGCGGCGGGATGGGCGGCGGCGGCGGGACGCACGCAGAGCAAAACGGCAAACACTTACTGTGACTGAGTTGCCCCGTTCCGGGCTTGGCTACGTGTGCGCGGCCAAGCTACCGGAACGAAGCAGATGCTTGATCGCGCAGATGCGTGGAGAGACGGAAAGAAGGAAGGAACAAGATTGCTTCGTCGTAACTCCAGCAGGAAGAAAAAAAAAAGTTGGGCGGGCGAAGGACGCGTCACGTGGAGGAAAGCTTGACGTGAGAAGTCACAGCTGTTCACACCAGTCCAGCTCTTTGAATCACATCAAGCCGAATCACAGCTGGCTATCTCACGGCCAATGAGGGCCGGCCGTTGCTTGACTAGTTGCGCAGTCAGCCGGCCGTCGCATTGAGCAGCAACATCTCAATCGCAAGGGTACATCGACTGAGCCTCTGTTCTGGGCCGTGTGGTGAGAGCGGCTCAGCAGCGCGATGGAAAGGAATCGACAGTCATGCTTTGTTGGCCCATCGAGGACCGAGGTGGCGCTATGTGCATCGGTGATGCAGTTCTGATGAAATCATTATCGTTGCGGATAGATGGCAGAGATCTTTTGGTGCAAGATAACGAACGCGATGGCCGCCCAAAGATTTCCCTTTGCCTCGGCCAAGCGGCGGGCGAAGGGCAGAACAACGAGGGGAATTTATCACGAAAAAGAAAAAAAAGTGGACCGAGCCGGGATGGCTCGGATTCGCAGCAGCGCGGCTGGCTATCACAGATTCGTAGCGCGGTTGGGTGAGGCCAAGTGCGCTTCTTCGCAGCATGGGTTGCAGCTTCGGGTCGCCATCGTGACTGGCCCTACTCGCGCCTTGTCTTCTCCACCTTCTCACCTTCATCGTCTCTCTCGCGTCCGCATACAGCTGCAGGTCTGGTTCCTGGTGTGTCTGGCTCCCGCTCGCGTCTATCATGTCTCCTCCCATCGCTTCTGGCTCGGGCAAGCGCGACTCGGCGCAGGCCCGACTGCTAGGCTCCGGGCTCTCCGGGATCGCCGAGCTGATGGTCTTCCACCCCGTCGACACCGTGGCCAAGCGTCTCATGTCGAATAAGCTCACGGGTCTCTCCATGACGCAGATTGTTTTCAAGGACAAGGCCAGCGCGACGCTGGGCACCAAGTTCTTCTCGCTCTTCCCCGGCCTGGGCTATGCTGCTGGCTACAAGGTGTTGCAGCGCATCTACAAGTTCGGCGGCCAGCCCTACTTTAACGACTACCTGACCGCCCACCACAAGAAGCAGTTCGACGGCCTGTTCGGCGAGCGGGCGGGCAAGTCGATGATGTCCGCCGCGGCCGGCTCGCTGACGGGCATCGGCGAGATCGTGCTGCTCCCGCTCGACGTGCTCAAGATCAAGCGCCAAACCAACCCGGAGGCATTCCGATCGCGCGGCTTCCTCAAGATCCTGGCCGACGAGAATGTCAACCTCTATCGCGGCTGGGGATGGACCGCCGCCCGAAACGCACCGGGCTCGTTCGCCCTGTTCGGAGGCTCCGCGTTTACCAAAGAGTACATCTTTGGCCTGCAAAACTACTCGGACGCCACCTGGACACAGAACTTCTTCGCCTCGATCGGCGGCTCCGTCGCCAGCATCACTGTCGCCGCCCCGCTCGACGTGGTCAAGACACGCATCCAGAACGCCAACTTCGAGTCTAAGGTGGGCGGCGTCACCATTATCAAAGAGATGGTCAAAAACGAGGGTCTCGGTGCCTTTTTCAAGGGCCTCACTCCAAAGGTCCTAGTGGTCGGACCCAAGCTTGTCTTCTCCTTCACCATCGCCCAGAGTCTGATTCCGTTCTTCGGCAAATACGTCTGATCGGCTCTTCCACACAGCCCTCTCTGGGCTCCTTCGCTGTCGGAAGCAAGCCGAGCAGCATGGCACGCTTTCGCCGCCTCTGCTCTGCCGCCTGCACTGTCAGACGGCAACACCCTGCCTGCCGTCGCTGCGACTACTAGGCCTGCTGCAGTCTTGTCTTGCGCGCCGACGCTGCCCCAAAAATTGTGCGGTGTGCCGTGTGCCGTGCTTGGCGGCACAGTGGCACGCTAGCTTAGCACAGCTTGTCCCCTATCCACCGCTCAGCCGCCTTCTGCTCTTGTACATTGCCTTCCGTCCCGTGTCAGGCGCTGCCCCCAGTATGCCATCTACAGCCTGCTCGTTGTATCATCCGCTCCTCTTCTCGCAGTGCGCTGTAGGGGGTCTTTGTGTTGCTAAGACCGGGAGTGAGTATTTACAGTTCGGCGTGCGCCGGCCTGTTCGCCTCCGGGTCACGCTGGTCGTAGAAGCGCTTGGCACGCTCGGCCAGCGTGTCGCCGACCTTTCGCATGCGCGCAGGCCCGCGTTGCTTCGCGTCGCCTGCTTTCGCTGTCTTTCCCTCGCCCTTGCCCTGTTTCCGCCGGTCGTGGTCTCCCGCATTCGGCGCCTGCTTGGGGGTGGCGTCGTCGGCGACTGCCTGAGCACCGTGCGGTCCATCTGTACCGTCGATGGCTTGCATGATTTGCTTGTATAGTGCTGAGAAAGTAACATCGTCTGAGGAATCGCTTCTGCCCGCGTCCTTGCGCTTTCGCGGCGTTTCTCCGCGCTCCTGCTGCGCCTTCATCTGGTTCAGCTTCTGCGAGATTTTCTCCGCGAGCTTCATTTCTAGCTTGCTCTCATCACCCGCTTCCAGCAAAGTCTCAAGGTCATCCAGCTCGAGCTCGATAACTAGCGATTCCTCCCCCTCGATGCTGCCATCGTTGCTCCGCGACGCATGTTTTCTCCTCCGCGCACCGTTGTCGACGACTTCTGCGTCTGCTGGGCTCTCTGCCTCGGCAAGGTCTCCGTCGTCGTCCATACCGATCTGAAGGTAGCTCCCCTGATCCGCCTCTGAGACGTCATGTAGCGAATTCTGCCGCTGGTCGGCTTCGCTTCCGCTGTGGTAGGCCTCCATCTGTTCCCGATGCAGGCGCTCGTATTCGGGGCCATGTGTGCCGAGGGCCTCGTTGTAAACATCGTCATAGACAGAGGTGTACTGCGACAAGCTTCCGTGTGTATGCGAAGGCGCGTCATCCAGATCGATCGACCCATCTTCTTCTATGGTGCGACCATCATCCGCTCTCGCTGGAACCTTGTCTTTCGTGGTTTGACCTTCAGATTGCATGGTCGGAGGCTTGGAAGCAGCTGAGGGGGCGCCATACGAGTCGGCGCGCAACGGGTAGGAAGATTCATCTCCAAGTGTCAGTCCGTCGAAGGAATCGTCGACGACCCGATAGCATCGCAGCGGATGCTCTACCTGCTCCTCTTCTTCTGCAAATGCTGGTTCTCTGCAAAGTCTGGGTGTTTCAATGATCATAACATAATCGCAGATGGTCGTTTCCTTGAAAAAGGCAATCCGATCGACAGCAGGTTTGTCATTCGAGCAGTGGAACTGCACCTCGATCGTTCTGGGCTGGTTGTTGATGTCGCAGAGCGTACCATCGGTCCAGGTCTGAGTGAGGTATCGGTGACGCTTGGAGCTGTTTGCTTCCGAGCTCGATTTCACCTGAAAGTCGGAAGCGTTCATCGCTGCAGCATCGGCAGCTGGAAGTGAGGCCAACGTCTTTGCTTCCGCAGCATAGAGTTCCTCTTCGTCCCAATCGCCAAATTGGACTTCTTCAACCAGGTCCGTGCCAATGTAGCTTGAGCCGCTAAAGATTGCCTGTGCGGATGGCTTGGAAACTTCCGTCTTTCCTGGGGAAGGTTTCAGAGACGGGCGTGACTGGTGAGTGTCACTATGGCCCTCTGGCTTGACCTTGTCATTGTCTGGTTTCCAGCGTCCAAGGCTAAATGCCGGTAGGGTCGGATCGGCTTCTGGCTTCTTTTGCAGTATGACTTTTTTGGCAGCTTCGAGCGCAGCCTTCTGACCCTTTTCCCCTCCCCCTGCCTCGCCGAGAGCTTGGTCGTAGGCGGCCTGTTTCGTAAGCTGCCGGAACTGCCGCACTTCTTTACCATGGCAGAATGCGTAGGTGAACCAGTCGAACGTATGATAAAGGCAAATCCTCTTCAGGGGTTCGAGCAATTGCACACCGGCCTGTATCAACTGCCGACGTGAAAGAGTCGCATTGTTGCCCGAGTCATCGTGCCCAGCTCCTGGCGCCTTACGCGGCTGAAAAGAGGATGAAGCTTCAGGGACAGCACAGAGGTGCACTGTGTTTGGCGAGAAGCGTTGCAAGTGCCATATATAGGGTGAATCCTGAGCCGGGTCCACAGCGCCGGGAAAATGGTGGTTCGGGATGGTCAAAGAGGACGTCGAAGCTCGGGACCTCTGCTGATTATCCTCATCTTGTGGAGGAACGAAATCGGAATCGCTTTGCTGTTTCAAGAGGGCCAACGCCGTACTTTTTCTGATGTGGAAGAGCTGGACATCTTCACTCAACTCTCCCACGTTGACACGAAAGGCAGGCTTGGCAAAGACGTCTCGAGGAAACGGTAGAGATGTAGACACCAGCGCCTTGACGGAACATGCTTGGAGATAGAAGATGGCAAAGAGAAAGACGGCGCCGCAAGCGGGCCGCAAAAGCCTCGACATGGTGAAGACTGTTGTCCGCTCAAGGTATGGTCAGAGAAGAGGGCTAGATCGACTAGCATGCGCGGTTTAAGGCAACATGCCCAACCGCCCACTCGCCCACTTTTGCTTTTCGAACACTGCACCGAAGGCGACACCTGGTAAAAGCTGTGTTACTGATCTACGAGAAGCCTGTGGTGATGCGATGGAACCAGCAAAAGCAGCAGGTGCTGAGTTGTGCGGTTACGCGGAGAACGAAAGGGTCCACTGAAGTCTATAACTAGGACCTTGAGCTTGCAACTCGGTCATGCACAAACCAGCCAAGCGACAAATGAGATATCGATTTGTACGTGGAAATAGAAGTCAGACTTGTACTGGGCAAGCTACCCACCCGCACGAGAAGCCGGGGCAGGCTGTGCCAGGCAAGTTGGCCATGTGGAGCTTTGCACTCACACTCACACTTGTGGGTTGATTGTGATTTACCCTGAGCTCGACGCATGGGGCATCAACTCAACCTCGCCATCACCAAATCACACTTCCGTACGAATTGTTTTCTCTCTGCCAGAACCATCAGCGACCTTGCTATTACAAACAACTCTGCCACCGCTGAGGTAGGGCAAGAGCAAGCACATACGGTTGCATCTCGTGATCACACCATCGTTTGTCACAAGCAGTAGGCATCCGACCTGTTGCACTGCAAGGCCTGATCGACCTTTGAACATCGCTTCGAGAGCATCAGAAGCATATAAGGGCATTTCTATTGTTGGACTGAAACGTCTTTCCTGCGGTCCACCCAACATCTTGGGCTGCTGCTTCCCCCCGCTCATAGTGGCCTTGCTCTCAAGATGAGCACCAATCACGAGGACCTGAATCCGTTCCAGGTTCCGGACGAAGACAACGCGAATGGCTCCAACGACAACAAGGATGCTTCTGCCACTTCATCACGCCCGCCGTCTGCGGATGAGCGTTCTGCACCCGAAATGCTGGCACGGGATGTGGACGCGGGCGGATGGGCGGGTCCTTCCTCTTCTTCCCACCCCCCAGCCGACGTCGAGCCTGTCCCCACAGTGACTCCAAGGGCGTCCACGACATCGCCATCTTCAGCATCGAAAGCAACCTTTGCCTCCCCTCCATCCGTTATCGAGATTATCGATGCGCAGAAGTCGGGTGATGGTACAGCATCCTTCATTGTATACGTTGTACGAAACGGCTCAGCAGAAGCGAAGCGTCGGTACTCCGAGTTTGAAGCTCTGAGGGATGCACTAATCCGACTCCATCCGACCATCATCATCGCGCCTATCCCTTCCAAACACACGCTTTCTGACTACGCAGCTAAACAGAGCAAGGCGAAGGAAGACGCGACAATCATCGCCCGCCGCAAACGCATGCTGCAAAGCTTTTTGCGACGATGTGACAATCATCCCAAATTGCGTGGAGATGAGGTGCTCCAGATGTTTCTCGACGGTCGATATCAGTGGAACGAGATTGTCACCTCTCCACCGCTGGTTCATCTACCCAAGAGCAATCTGCGCGCACCGGTACAAAATCCGGCAGATCCACATGCTAGCCCTGCTTACGCTCACCTCCCGCTGCCGTCCTCGGTAACCGCTTTGAGGCAACCCAACCAACGGTTCCTGGACTCGGAGGCGTTCACCAACCGATTCGCCAATCACCTCTCTGGCAGCATGGAGAAGGTAAATCGACGCCTGATGCGACGCTGGACAGAAGCCTCGACGGACTACGCAGAGCTTGGCGCCATTTTGAACGGATTTTCACTCACCGAATCGGGCCAGCTCGCCACCGCGATCGAAAGGACAGGGCAAGCAGCCGATGCAGCCTACATTGCTACTGGCCAGATGCTGAGAGAGTGGGAGGAGAAGTTCACCGAACCCTTGCATGAGTACACCCAGTTCGCTGCCATTCTGCAAAAGCTTCTCAAGTGGAGGCATCTCAAGCATCTGCAGTACGAGCTGGCCCAGGACGCGCTGGAAGCCAAAAAGACACAACTGGAAGAGTTGGAGAGGGTGGAAAGCGAAGCCAAGAGACTGGAAGAGGCTCTCGAGCGCGGCGGAGCAGGGCTACTGTCCAATGGTGGGAGGATCACAGGTGGTGGGATTGACGCCAACGGGATAAGGGACGGCGTCGGGAGCAGTATCCGGTCCAGACCTTCGGTCTATGGCAGAAGCAGTGGAGAAGAGGTTCGTAGCCCGAACGAAACGGATGGGACCAGTGCTGATGCCGCTTCCCCGGCGTCAACAGCCGGTGCCGAGGTCGCTTCTCCCGCCAATGCAGAGATGGCCGGCAACAGCAACAGCAGCCTATCTCGCCCAACGTCTCCCTCTTCGCCATCAAGACGGCCAGCAGCAAGGTCTAGTGGTTATGGTCTGTTGGGCGCCATTACGCACACGTTCCATAGCGTGATGGATGTGGACCGAGATGCATCGCGCCGCAACAACATCTCCAAACTTCGAGAGGAGATTCACTTTCTCGAGGAAGGCTTGTCGCTCACCGCCAACGATCTGCATTACGCTACAACAGCGATCCAGGCTGACCTGGACCGGTTCCAGCGCCAGAAGGTGAGCGACTTCAAAGAGATGATGCTCGACTTTGCCAAGATGCACCGCGAGTTCGCACAGACCAATCTCGACAACTGGAAGATCGCCAAGGAGCAGATTGACGCGGTAGAGAAGCCCCCTGGCATGCCCGAGTCGAGCCTGACCCGGCGAGATGCGAGCACCACGTCCGGCGCCAGTGGAGCCAAGCGCCGCACCTGAGGCAGTTTCCTTATGTTCTAACCAGATTCACCCCTATACGACGTATGATGTCGGTGTGTGAAATGGGCAAGCCGAGCCCGGAGGAAGGAAGGCGGGCGAGAGGGGATAAGCCCACATCGTGGGCCATAGCTGTTGCCGACTGGCGGACAGGACAATGACGGGTGTGTGAGTTGGTTGCAGGCGCTGGGAAACCGCATGCTCTGGCGTACACGCCGTGGGGTGTAGGTGTGGGAAATTGCCAAAGCCTAAGCGGACGCCTGCGCAACAAAAGTTATGCTCGGGGAGCACACCCTCCTCGCCCATGAATGAAGTGCCCCTCGCAAGCATCGTCCCAGCGAACGCTTTTCCCTCGATGGCTGTTGCACCCACCTGAGTTGCGAACCAGCTGCGTAAGTCGATGCAGGCAGAGGGTGTGCACGTTGATCCCACTCGGCTAGCGCTCGCCCACCTGTGGTTTCGTTGACTCCTGCCATTATTTCCGCTGGTCTCCTCGCAGACCTTCGTCGACAGAAAATGCAATCCACAACTTCGGCCCCTACCTTCAGCCATCCTTCTCCTCGAGCCACTCACTGCGGACAGATCCTCCGCTGCGACTCTTCGTGATGCGCTTTGCCAGTCTTATTGTCAGCCTGGCTTGCGCGGCGGCGGTGGGCACGTCGCCCAGCGCACGATCGCCACCGAGCACCTGCGCGCAGCTCGGGAAGGTGTTCAGCCACGACAATGCGACACAGGTGCTGAGCATGTCGAGCGGCTCGGCCTATAGCGACGCTCAGAAGGGCGGATTCAACCCACTCAACAACAAGCTTGAGCCGACATGCATCGTCCAGCCGGCCACGACCGAAGACGTGAGCAAGACAATGCAGGTCGTCTTCGCCAACAATGCCAAGTACGCAGTCCGCGCCGGCGGCCACACCGGCATGGCTGGCTGGGACAGCGTCGAAGCCGGCGTCCTCATCGACCTGAGCAAAATGACCGCCTTTCGCTACAACGCCTCCACCCAGTCCGTCTTCGTCCAACCCGGCCTCCGCTGGGGCCAGATATATACGCTTTCCGAGCAGCACGGCGTAGCTCCCATGGGCGGCAGGGTCGAGCATGTCGGCACCGGCCTCATCCAGGGCGCCGGCCTCGCCCATCTGTCGTCCCAGCACGGCTACGCGTGCGACGGCCTCCGTTCCGTCGACCTTGTCGCCGTCGACGGCACCATCAAGCACGTCACCCACGCCTCGGACCCGATCCTTTTCCGCGCCATCAAGGGCGGCGGCGGTAGGTTTGGTATCGTCACCAACTACGAGCTACAGGCATACGAAACAGGGCGACAGTCGGACAAGCGGTGGTGGGGAGGCACTCTCACATATCTGTCACCAGAGGGAACTGAAGCGCTCGTCCGAGCTACCGAACGGTTTGTCGCCACCAAGGACGATCCCAAGGCTTCTCTGCTCAGCAATGTTGGATTCTTGAAGCTCTCGGGAATGCCTGAATATCTCGGACTCGCCTACGTCTTCTACGAAGGATGTGAGGAGCAGTTTAATGCGACCTACAAGGATTTCCTCGGCATCGAGGGCGTCATCTCGGACGTCAAAGCGCTCAGCTATGCCGATATGGGTCGGGTGGTACCGCTCGGCTGGGCATCAAACCAGGCCTACAAGTGGATGGGCGGCTCGCTCTACCCCCGAGACGCGAACACCTCTTCTGCCACGCTTCCTACTTCTTGGAATCAGATCTGGGGAGACGTCAAGACCTTCCTGGCCAAGAATGAAGACGTGCTACAAAGCAGCTTCTTGAGCATTACGCCCGTCAAGACGAACCAAATCGAGCAGGGGTACGCCGTAGGTGGCAATGCTCTATCTCCTCCTCGCGGTCGAAGCTACATGCATTGGCTTTTCTCCACCATTCTAGACCCAGGCACCGACTCCTTCCCCGCGCAGCTGGACCAAGACCGAGCCGACTTCCTTGCAAGTCACCCCTCCGATGCAGGTTTGCCTCTTTTCCTCAATGAGGTGGACGCGGACCAGCCGACCTTCAAGTCGTACGGATGGTACAATGAACTCAAGGCAGCATACGAGGTTTACGATCCCACGCACTTCAGTCTTCGAAACCAGAGAGGTCCTGCTTTTTGAGGGTCGCCTCTATAGCCATGCCAACTTTCGAGGTCGCCGTTAGCGCTTCGTCAGCCTGTAGAAATGGCGGCATATTATAGAGCCGCCTTGCAAAGAGTCGTGTCGGTTCCTCAGCTTGTACCCGCTTGCAGAGCCGCATGAACCAGAGCGAGAAATTCGTCCTTGCTTCGTGGACGACCTGCTGATACATATAACGTGAATGCGCCCCGAATGATGTCTGTGACGGCTTCGTCTGCTGGCGACGCTATTCCTTCGAGTGCAGGCCTGTGGTCTGTAATCACTGTGCGCGCTGCTGCGGCTGCTGCAGCTTCGCTACCGTTAGCTCCCGAGTAGGAGCCCCCATACGTGTCTGCTCCATCATTACCTTGGGCTAAAATGCCCTTGGTGATGCTGTTGCCGGCTCCCTCGGTAGTCTCGTCGTCCGAAAATCCGGACCAGAAGTCGTCGGCGTCGTTTATATACTCTGCTGCTTCTGTCTCGGAGTTACCCTCTCGTGTCGGCGCATCACAGCTAGCCGTCCAGATATGCATGGCCTCTCTTGCGACAAGGTGGGCAGCAGATCCAGATGTCATGACGTTGTCAACCCGTACAGATCCGTCTGCTGCGCGGTGTAGCATCAGCATCAGATCTTGCCTTTGCGTGGGACTCGTCAACGTGATCATCCTCTTTCCTTCAGCATGCCACGCAGGGCAGCAAAGCTTGTTAAGGGTGAAAAAATCTTCCGGGCTCGTGGCAATGCTGTTGTGTTGCAGATCTTTCCTCAAAGAAAACAACATTGCAGTGGCATCTTCAACGACGCTAGACGGACCCTCCTCGCCGCCTAGGCCTGTACTGAGCCACGAGATAAAAGCTCTCCGCGATGCTTCGTCTTCTTCAACGCTACCACCCCGACTCGACTCATGCAGGAAGCCATCTGTATCTAGCTCGGTCTCGTCACTGTAATCGAAAGCAGCAGGCGGCGCGGAGGGCAGACCCAGCAGACGATGTCTCATACGCACATTGTCCGAGAGTTGATTGGGCAGCAGAGTTGGCGGCGTCACGACGAAGAGCGACGCCAGGATGCCGGTTAGCGTTGCTTGCTGAGCATAGTGGTTCCTCTCGCCGTCCACCATGGCGTGGCTGTATGCGACGGCGGTGGTCCGAAGGCTGGCAACAGAAGAACTTCTGCGCAGCAAGCAGTAGCCAGAAGAAAGATAGGGTTACAATCACAGTCTTAGTATTGGCTAACCAAATTAATGTGAATGACAGCCGCGTCAAAGGCCGAGGCGGCCGCTCAGCTATTGCCCATTTAGCTGCCGATGTGATGGCTCTGACTTCTCTCTGTTGTCACCAAGTTCCTTTTCATTTACGCAGCTTCCGATCGACGCACCTTCCTATGGCTCATGGCGGCGACACGGAAGGTGCCGTTGCTGCAGATCCTCAAGGAGAGGCCGGTCGCGATGATGCTGAACTTTCCCACGGTCCACGGCTGAGCCGCATCGGCACATCGCCGACATCGGTCTCGGCCGCAAGCTTGCAGAACAAGGTACGGAGGCTGCCGACATCGCTCCCCGACCACTTTGGCCGCAAAGGGTATCTTTCTGTGTCGGATCTAGTGGGTCCCTCCTGGTGCGAATACAACTACCAATATGGCATCCTCTCCCTGTCGCATCTACCGCCCTCTGAGCGACCGCAGACGATCACGACGCAAGCTGGGCAATCGCTCACAGCGTCAGTCGACCTCATACACAAAAGGGAGAAGGTGCTAGAAGGTGGAAAGAGTGTCCATAGCGTGTTGGAGCGCGAGGTAGCCCCTGTGCAGGTGCAGGTGCAGACCGAGACGCGCGAAGATGCGTGGGCGCTCCGCCTGCTCAATGTATGGTGTGATGTCCAGAGTCTGCTCCAGCTCGATCCGGCTTCGGCGATCAGGGGGAGAGCCAGAGAAAGGAAGAGCTGTTGTGTCAGAGAAATGCCCGTCTATGGCTGGATACAGGGGGTCTTGGTCATGGGCATCATAGATGAGATCGAGAAGCGTTCCATCGCGCCCAAAGCATCCCACGTCACCACCAAGACCTGGTCGAGCCAGGAGGAGTGGAAGAAGGAACAACTGCAGAAGCCCAAAGGCAGCCCCAAGAAGGCCAAGACCGCCGCTGTCAAGCCTCACAAGGCCGCAACGTTGACTGGCTTCTTTAGAGCAGCACCCTCGGGAAGCGATCAGGATGCGCCGCCTAACAGAGATCAGCCATCCGCACACCTCAGCGATGCCCCCGCAGGCTGGGGATACTTTCTCTCCGACACAAAGACAAGGCTATCGTCTTGGATCCCAGCCGAAGAAGACCAGTTCGGCGCCAGGATGCAGTGTATGATCTACCGCAGGCTCTTTGACGGCCTGTGCCTTGGCGCGCTATTGGCCGAAGAGACAGGCTCCTATGTCATGCCGCACGCTTCGGCATCGCAAGGACCAGCCCAGTCTCTTCCCGAAAGCATGGCGGGCTGCCAGCTTTTCGATCCTTATGCCACGCCAATGAATTGGCTGGATACCTTTGCTCAGCAGAAGCTGGACCCGTGCCAAGTCTTGTCGGACAGCTTTTTCGCTGATGCGGTTTCTGTCTGCGAAAGCTGGGGCCTGGACCTGTTTGCCTTTGTCGAACGCCAGTCGCTCACTGCCACGCACTGTACGCTCGACCATATTCGCCTACTGCTCGAGGATGCTTTCCGCCAGTTGGTCCGCGATGCTCGTCTCGGGCAGCACGTACCGCTCGACTGCTCCGGCGTAGGGGTCCTGCAGTCGGAGCTGGCGCTGAATTATAGACAACAAAAGCGTCGCCGTCCGAAGCGCAAGGAAACTCAAGCGAGCTCCAGCCGCAAAACACTGAAGTCAAGCGCCGAACACGGCGGGTCAGCTGTTAGTAAGGAAGAAGGGCAAATGACGTTAGACCTTCTTCTGCAAAAAGCTACCGGCACGCAAGCTGATGCGACCCTACTAGAGCCAGACGCGCCCGCTCTGGACACTGCCAAAACGCCAGAGGAGGAGGTCAAATCGTCGGTGGAAGCCCTGGAAGGGCGCAGCGAGGTCAACGCGGCCCTGTCGCAGGCTTTCTCCACGCCGGCTGTGTCGCCCAAGAAGCCGCCGTCGCAGGGTCGCTCGCCCGCCGGCGACAAACCGGGCGATACGGCGTCGACGCCTCCTGATGCACCGCCCTCGATGATCGGCATCGTCCGGTTCGAGCACGCGGCGCAGGATGCCGACGCGTACCTATCGCAGGTCCTGTCGATGTGGACCGGCGCGCGGCCGCTGCAGGGCGTGCATGTGGGGCAGACGCGCCGCTGCTGGAACTGCGAGTGGCGCGAGGGCTGCGAATGGCGCTCCGCACAGGCCGAGGCGCGTATTGCACGCGCAGAGGACCGGGTCGCCGCGCGCTCTGCTCAGCGCGACACCTCCAGCGCGCCGCACGACGACGTCGATCCGTTCTGGGACGCGCTTGACTACTCGCAGATCCAGCTCAAGGACGGCGCGGGCAACCTGCTGGACTGGTAACACGAGCTGTTCGCGCCAGCACAATGCCCCCTCGCATGTTGATCATGTACCTGTGCAAAGGGATTCGATCTGTACAAAGCGCTGAGAGTCGCCGGTGTGACGGGGCTACGCGTAGT
This sequence comes from Tranzscheliella williamsii, assembly GCA_023212725.1. Classification (NCBI taxonomy): domain Eukaryota; kingdom Fungi; phylum Basidiomycota; class Ustilaginomycetes; order Ustilaginales; family Ustilaginaceae; genus Tranzscheliella; species Tranzscheliella williamsii. The sequence goes on along the minus strand of JALBYF010000004.1, from coordinate 241,983 downwards.
GGCGAGAGGAGAGGACGGGTTCGGCGGGGTCCCAGGGGCCCTTGATTTCGTTTTTCCAGCGCTGAGCGGCCCTGATCCAGAGGGGGCAGAGGAGGGAGGTGAAGGCGGCCGCGAGGGTGGTGAGGGCGGCGGCGGGCGGGGAGAGGGGCCAGAGGAGGGCGGTGGTGGCTGTGTAGAGGGTGGCGAGGGCAGTGAGGTGGAGGGCGGGCGGGGCGCTGCGGCGTGCGGTGGGGGCTGCGGCGAAGAGGAGGACGGCGAGGACGAGGAGGGTGAAGACGTCGATGTTGGAGCCGAGGCGCGACGCGAGCACGACCGAGGCGCAGATGGCGGCATTCAGCGAGAGGGTTGCCGACAGCCCTGCCCCGGCGTGCGTGCCAGCGCGGCCAACGGTGTAGTCGGCCAGGACCAAATTGACGAAAAACAGCCCCGCCGAGAGCGCCCAGATGCTGTCCGAGGTGGTCGACTCGGTCAGCGTCCGCAGCACGGGCGACACGGCGAGCAGCACCACGCCAAGAATGAGCATACTGAGCGCGCTCGTCCCCTCGCCCCGCCCCACGGCTCTTCCCTTGAGTCTGCCACCCCTCTCCTCGCGCTCGCCGCCCGACCTTGCACTGCGTACCCTGTGGAAGCCCTTGCAAACCAACCAGAAAATCGCTCCAACCATCACAAAACTCAGCAAGAGTGTCTCGGACTGCACCCACCCACCGCGCAGCCAGACAAAGAGGGCCACGAAGAGCACGACGGAGAGAAACTGGTGCGAGATGGGCAAAGAGGCGAGGATGAGCTCCTGCAACGACGGCAGATGCGTCTGCGAATTGCGGCGTAGGTCGTTCAGAAACGTGCTGGGCACATAGTTGTCTGGGAACGGCTGCTTGCGCCAGAGCACCTTCTCCCAGCGCTGCTGGTCAGGCCGACGCTCTGCCATCGACGGCCCGCAAACTTCCTTCATGCTGCTGGTGCGGAGGACGCCAGAGATGACCTATCTGCCTCCGGAGATGCCAGGCTTGCCCCCCTTCTTGCGAGCGAAGACCACTTTATCCTCGTCTTTGGCGCTCCTTTTCGCCTTCTTGCCAGCGCTGTCGGTGCTCGACTTGTGCTTCTTGGCCGACGGCGGCGGATCGCGGTGCTTGCTTGCAGCGGTCTTCGCCTTTGTAGCCTGGCCGAGGCTTCCCGGCTTCAAGAACGTCTTGTGGGACGAGCGCTGGTCTTCGTTTCGGTCGTCCTCCAGGGAGAGGGACGTGCTGCCTTGATCGTCCGAGTCGAAGTCTGGCTCGCGGCTTGGGTCTTCGTCGCTGTCTTGCGGGGGTCTCTTTTTGTCTGACGCTGTGGCAGTGTCGGCGGAGGCGGGGGGGGACGGCTTGTGGAAGGAGCCGAACGTTTTGCGCTGGCTTGGCGCGGGGTGGCCGGGGGTGGACGGAGCGGCGCGGCTCTCACGGAGCTCTTGCTGCAGCAGCCAGGCGTCAAAGCCCGGTTGCGGCTGCGCGGGGCGGGTGGGAGCGCCGAACGCGGGGCCCGCAGCTTGTGCTTGCAGCTCAGCGATCTTGGCCGCCGGCAGTGTCCACTCTTCGTCTTCGCCGCTCGGGTGCGGACGCGGCGAGGCAGCAGCCGAGCTCGCCGGCGACACGGCAGCACTACCTGCAGAGGCGGCGGTCTTGCTAGGCGTCGACGCGGGCGAAGCAGCAGCAGAGGAGGGCGTGGCAACCGGTGACCCTCGCTGCATAAACTTGAGCGCCTGTACACGCCCACTGAGCCCCGTCACAGTTGCGGATCTGCCTGGTGGTGCTGACATCACCGTAGACCCATACGACCCTCCTTGACGCTTCTGACTGAGGCCAAGACGGAGAGAGAAGAAAGACCGAGGCCGAGATGAAGACGACCAATCCACAATAAATTCGCAATCACTCAAAAAGACCAAAAAGACCACAAAATTCAGCAGGAAATCAGAAGAATTAGATTGGTATAGCTGCGTTTGGGTGACACTGGGTTACATGAGTTGAGGGATGACAACGCAGTGTAAGTGGAAGCGGCGTGCGCGATCAGTCGCTGTCATTGTCGCCGACGAAGCCGTCGTTGGAGCGGGGGTCTGCGCGGTAGGCTCGTGCTGGGTTGACGAGCGATACGTTCCGTTGAGATGACCTGACGGACTGCTGGGACGTAGGGGGAAGGAGGGGGTCGTCCGAGCTGGGCGCGGCGGAGCGGTCTGAACTGAGAGCGGCGGAGCGCGAGGAGGACGAGGGGGAAGAGGAGGGGAGGCCTACGGTGGAGCGTCGGGAGGAGGAGCTGGAGAGTGCTGCGTGACGCGTTCGACCGCCGGCGGTGAGCATGGAGCGGTACTTGTGGCGCTCGTCGCGGAGTGCCTGCTGGGCGGTATCTGCCTTGTGTTGCATGCGCTGGAGCTGGAGGCGCAGGTCGGCTTCCTCTGACGGTGGTGCACTGGCCGCAGCGGTGGGCTCGAGCGAGAAGTGGCTGGGCTGGCTGGCCAGGCAGAGCCGGGTGCTCAGCACGAGCGCCTGGGGGGTTTCGAGCCGCCGCAGCTTGCACCGGATCGGTGCGGACGCGGGCACGGCGTCGATGTCGATGTGCAGGCGGATGCCCGCCCATGTCCCGCCCTTGGTCGGCTGCGCCCTCGCCGTCCAGCCGATCCTTCCCTCCGCCCATGCACGGACGACCCTGGCTGTGAAGTGCTCGACATCCTCCACCGTCGGCGCCTTACTAGAGGTGCTGGCAGCCACTCTCTCCAGCAGCGCCTCGCCTTGGATGCAAGCGGCCCACCAGCCACGCTCGCAGCCTACCGCCAGAGTCCATATCGGGTCCGCGCCAGCCGACGCGGCGACGGAAGTGCTTGCTTTCTTAGCGCTTTTGCTGGGCCGTGGATGCTCCTCGTCGCGGGTGCCGTGCGGCGACGCGGCAAAGGTGGACGATACAACAAAGGCTCGCACATCGCTGCGGCCTGTATCGACCACTGCACGCAGCCCGTCCAGCCTCTGCAACACGTCCGCGGCTTCCGCAACCGACACTGGCGCTGCCCCGGCAGCCACCATCGCGCGGCCGGCGGACGACGTATACAGCACTCCCGTGGCCTGCGACGGCAAGCCCAGATCACGTCGTTCGGCTTTCCTGCCTAGACCGTTGCGCACCGGCCGGCGAAGGTGCACATGTTATGAATGCGGTGACACGTCGGCGACCATGCCCTTGCCAGGTACTGTTGTTGATGGGCACGATAGATGACAAGGTAGCTGTCAGAATACGAAGCGGAGGACGATGTCGGTGAGCGATGCACAGGCGAGTTTCTCATGTTAAAGTTCTCTCATCACTACACTGTGACTCACACTCACACTCACACTGTGACTCGCGCTCTCTTGGCCTTCCAAGAGCATACGAGAGATAGGATACGCAGGCGAGTTGACATTGACTCCCCACCAGTCTACTGTAACAACATCAGTCTTTCTAGTGTGTAGCTATGAAGGGTATGGTAGTGGCGGATAACCTTCGCCGCTTTTGATCAGCCTTTTTGACCTAGTAGACATACTCGAAATACGGATTCTGCCAGTCGGTCCAGTCTTCCAGGATGGCTCGTTTCTTCAGCTTTTCCTCTTCTGTCAACGACAGTGGGTTCTCTCGCCTGGCCCTGCGTCGGGCTCGGTTTTGCAGGTAGAGCCCTACGTCGAGGAGGAGCGTGAGGCCGATGGTGATCGCCATGCAGGTAATGATGGCTACGAAGGTGTCGCGGTAGTGGATAGGCGCCTGGTCAGCAACCGTCAGGAAGGGCGCGATGATGTTGCCCACGTTGTAGCCAGCGAAGACCATGGCGGACGTGATGGACTGCTTGGTCGCACCGGCGATGTTGGCGGTGCTGAGCGACAGCATCAGCACAAACGGCGCGCCAAAGATCGGCAGCAGATAGTAGCCCGCCAAGGGCACAGCACGGTTGGACCAGTCGCCCTTCCACACCATGGCCGCACCCACGATCACTGGAAAGCACGTGGCGATGAGCAGTACCGAGCGCGAGTTTTTCACCTTGAGAGCGACCAGAGTCGAGATATAGATGGACAGCGCCGTGGTAGCTCCCCCCGGTGTCTGCAGGAGAATGGACCTCAGAGACGTATAACCGAACGACTTGATAATGTAGGCGCCAAAGGCAGTCACCCCGCCGTTGCAGATATAGATCGAGATGGCCTGCAAGAAGAGGATGTAGACTTTGTAGTCCAGCAGCGCCTCTCTAACCTGTGCTAGGTTCCACCGCTCTCGAACGCCGGACGTAGCTGCCGAGGCGTTAAACGAGGCCAGACGTTGCTTCAGCACGGCTGCACTGGGCAACGACTCTGGATGCTCTCTGAGCGGGCTTTCTCCGGCGTCTTGTGTGGCGACCGTATTCGTTTTCTCCTCCATGTAGCCGCCGGTGGTGGAAGAGCTGGCTCGGAGCGTAGCCTCTTGATCGTCGTCGGTCTCGCCGGTCACGTTGGTGCGAACTCTTCCTACCGCCCGGTGTTTCTCTTCCGGCGAAAACCTGTTGTAGCCCGGGATGCGGACAAGGGCATCCCCGAGGGGCGAGGCGGGTAGCAAAGCCAGCATCATCAGGCCGAATAAGATGGTCAGGGCGCCGGCAAACAAAAACATGTACTGCCACGGGTGGAGAGCTGCGCCCGGTTTGGAGCCCGCCTTGCCGAGCCCGTAGTTGACCACGCCAGAAAAGATGGAAAAGAGACCGGTGGCGGAGTACCATATGCCGAGACGGACAGGCTGCTCTGAACGCTTGTACCACGACTTGGTGAGGAAGATGAAGCCGGGACTGACGGCCGACTCGACGGCGCCGAGGAAGAACCTTTGGGCGATGAGGCCCCTCCACGAGCCGATGGCAGGAGTGAGGATGACGATGACCCCCCAAAGCACGATTGCGCATCCCAGGAACCAGTTGGGTCGGAAGCGTTGAACGAGCAACGACATGGGCAATGCAGCGACGAGATAGCCCCAGTAGAACGCGGAGGTGGCGACCGAGTATCGCTCGAGGGAGGTGGTAGGCGGGGTGCCGGGACGCACGACCGACAGCTCGAGGTCATTGAAGATGCCAAAGATGGAAGCGGACGAGAGAATGGCCTTGTCGTAGAACTGAAGGCCATAGGCGATGGTCATCAACGGCATCAGAAGCAGGTCGATCTTCCACAGCAGACGCCGTTCCAGCACAGCGGGTGCCTCTTCTCGCAGCACGGAAGCGGCCATGGTAATCGGTTTAGCTGTTTCAACACCGTCTGAATCAAGAAGACCGCTCTGTCCTGCGCTCGTGTTGTTCATCAAGAGGTAGGCAGAAGGAGCGGAAGGGTAGTCGTGACTCGTTCTTCTTGCGACTGCCACGCGAGAAGCAGGGTCTTCAAAAGCCGTATCCGACCGAGATTTGGCTGACGGATATGCACTTCACCACCTGGCCAGTATGATCTGGTGCAGCTACCAGCCGCCAGAACAGCAGCCACAGTGAACTCTTGACTTCAGCGTCGTCTGCTCCCCTCTCGACTTGTCTCCTGTCTTTCAGCTAAGAGGCTGAGAGCAGTATCGCCTCGATGGCCGAACCGCTGGTCTGCGCTACGAAGGGAGCACAACACCGCAAGGATACGGCCGCTTTAACATTCAGCGGCCCCACCGCACTTTGTCGCCGACACCACACGACGACGACGACTGTTTCTTGGTAAACAACACCATCCTTGTATCGGCGTACTGGGAACGACAGCAGCGGACCTGTTTACGTGGTCGATTCGTGTCATGTCCCGGCCGTGTACAGCGCTTCTGAAGCGGTGCCGGCCTGTTGCATCGTCGCCGCTGGCTTCGCTGCTGCCAACGGCGGTGCGATCGAGCACTCAAGGCGCCTTTCCATCGAGCTCCGCTCTTCGACTGCCTGGGGCATCGTCAGTGCGTACAGGTCCTAGTCGCCTTCCGTGCACAGTAAGGCCGTTCCTCGGCCGCACCCGCGCGCTCAGCACCAGTCGTGGTCAGCATGCCGCGGAAGAGCGGCTGTCGTCTGGCCGGCCGACTCTGGCAGACCTGCCCGACAAGGTGGATGTGTGTATTGGTCCGGCAGGCCGGCTTTCCCGGGTAATTTCGCCGCGGCGAGGCAGCAAGATCACGACGCGGGTGGGCAGCAGTTATGCGGGCAACCACTCGTTCTCTTGGATCGAGCGGCCGTCGAATGTGCTCATCGTCAAGAAGGCCCGCGATGTGCGAGCGACCAAAGCCATGCGTCGCATCATCAGCCACATGCGTAGCGCCTATCCGCATATGAACGTCATCCTGGAAAGCCAGGTAATTGACGCCGACGAAGACAGCCTCGCATCGACATTTCCGCAGCTCGTCGCCGCGCATCCGTCCGACAAGGCGCTGCTGGCGGCCAAGACCGACTTTGTCATCACGCTCGGCGGCGACGGCTCGATCCTGCACGTCTCGAGTCTCTTTGACAGGGACGCCGTCCCGCCCGTGCTCAGCTTCTCCATGGGCACGCTCGGCTTCCTGTTGCCCTACGACCTGTCTTCGTACAAAGAGGCGCTCCACGACCTGATGGAGGGCAACATCAGCCTCCTCCTCCGCATGCGCCTCCGGCAGACCAGCCACAGAAGCGATGGCGAAGCCTTTTGCCAGCTGCAAGATCAGAAGGATGGCGGTGGATGCTATGACATCCACCTCATGAACGAGGTCACTCTGCACAGGGGCAGAGAGCCCCATATGACCAAGATCGACGCCTATGTGGACGGCCAGCACCTGACGCAGGCTATCGTAAGTTCCTAGCTTCGAGTATCGCTGAAGGCCGCGGTTCCCGTACTTACTCCCTTTCGCCCTCAGTCGGATGGCCTGATCATTGCGACGCCGACGGGCTCCACCGCGTACTCGCTCTCGGCAGGCGGGCCGATCGTGCATCCATCCGTGCAGAGCCTGGTGCTGACACCGATCTGTCCGCGCTCGCTCAGCTTCCGGACGGTCCTACTGCCGAGCGACTCGGTGATCCAGCTCAAGGTGAGTCCTTGAAGATGGCGTGCGGGTCATGGCGGTGGATCGCGGTGCTCACTTGACGTGCTCGTTGTGTACAGATCTCGGACGATTCGCGCTCGCCCGCGGAGCTCACCGTCGACGGGCGCGTCTCCAAGCTGCTCCAGCCGGGCGAGTATCTGCAGGTCTCCATGAGCCCCTTCCCGATCCCGTGCGTCAGCCGCCACCGCCCCGACAGCGCACATCCCCACCTCGGCGACACAGCCCCGAAGATAGACACCACGCTGTCCGCCGGCACTTCGACCCATGGCCTCGGCGAACGCTACTCAGAGCGCGGCGAGGACGACTGGGTGCGCGACATCAACACGCTCCTCAAGTTCAACGCCAGCTTCGGCGGCCGGGGCACCCTCAGCGGCAACGGAGGCTTCGAGGACGAGGACCAGTAGACCCACAGCTCGTCGACCCTACCATCCCTACCCGCTGCCCACTGCCACCAGCGCGGCTCCCCTCACCATTCCATGCATCGCGTCGAGGTACAATCTAACACTTTGGAACAAGAGCGTGTGGCGTTGATCGGGAGACGGAAGAGAGCGTCGGAAAGGTACGGGAATGCTGGCACGGCGGCTTTGCTTCTCAGCCCCATCGCATTCCAACACGCTGCGAGCCGGTCAAGACAATGCCACCCAAGGGTATGTTGTTGCACAGCGGCAGAAAGCAGAGAAAGGCATTGTGGTGTTGCGTGGCTGACCATGAAGATCTCTGGCACGCATAGGTAACGCGAAGAAGGAGTCGGGGCGGGCGAAGAAGTCGGCCAACGAGGAGAAGAAGGCGGCTGAAGGCGCGGCGCGGGCGGAGGCGGCAGAGGCGGCGGAGTGGGACGACGGGGGTGCGGGCAAGGGCAAGTCGGCTGCCGAGAAGAAGGCGGAGAAGGCGGCGGAGGCGGCACGCAAGGCCGAGGAGAAGAAGCGGCTCGAGGCGGAGGACGATGCTGCGACGCCCGCCGCCAAGCCGAGCGCGGCCAAGAAGGGGGCGGCCAAGAAAGGCGCCAAGCCTGCGGGGCCCGGCTTGGACGACGCGATCGCCAGCTTCTCCGCCTCGAATCTCGACGACGCTCTCGACGCCATGAGCCTCGCCACCGAACGCACCGACAAGGCAAGCAAGGGCGCCGCTGCCGCCGGCATCGAGCGACATCCCGAGCGCAGATTCAAGGCCGCCTTTGAAGCGTACAAGGAGCGCGAACTGCCGGTCATCAAGCAGGAACACAAGGGCCTCCGCCTCCAGCAGTACCACGACCTCCTCTACAAGCAGTTCCAGAAGCATCCCGACAACCCCTTCAACCAGCTCACCGTCGCCTACGACGCTAGCAAGGACGAAAAACTCGCCGTGCTCGAAGGCAAGAGGAGCCAGACCGAAAAGAGGCTGCGCGACGCCTGATGAGCGATGCCCCTTCCCACACCTTAACTCTCCCACCCTGCCGCGACATCCCGTAGCTCGCAAACACACTGTGACAATGTGCTGTCTCTGCTTCTTTCATAGATTCATTCCCAACACGGCCGCTTTGGCAGCATGAAGGTTTGTGCCACGACCGGTCGGCGACACATACAACGTCGTGATCGTTTCGCTGGCGGTGAATAGTAGCGCGCGCCTCGACTCAGCCGTGCTCTTATTTCCGCTGCGTCGCTGATCGAAGCTGGAGGAATGGATGTGCGCGAATATAACAATCGTAATAGATTCACCTGCGGGATCACGTCAACGGCTCACAGCGCACGAAAAGGCTGATGAGCGGCTTGTTGATCGACCCTTTCTGCAACCATTGCCTTCTTTCCCCTTTTTTCGAGTGGCTGGTTTCTTCTATTACGATGGCTACTCAGGCTTCCGTCCGTATGCTCGCCCGCGCTGTGCGGCCGGGTCGGAGTGTCGGTGCTGCGAGTGTTCGGACGGGCGCTGTCGTGGCGAGGGCGGTGCGGCCGGCGGTTGCGGTGGGGGGGCATTTGGTGGTGTCAGGGCGGGTGGGAGATGGGGTGATGGGGGTGCGGACGTTTGCAGCGACGGCGTGGGTGCGCTCGCGCGACACGGCGTGGCAGGGCAAGGGCTTGGTGACCTACGCCGAGCTGAAGCCCGAGACCGAGTCGCCATCGGGCGAGATCACCATCATCGACGTGCGCGAACCGTCCGAAGTCGCACAGGGCATCATCCCCAGCGCCGTCAACGTCCCCCTCTCCCAGCTCCAGTCCGCCTTCTCCGGCACCGGCGGCGACTTCACCCGCGACTTCGCCTTCCCCCGCCCCGCCCAAGACCACAAAATCATCTTCTACTGCCGCTCCGGCAAGCGCTCCCAGCAGGCCCTCGACTTTGTCCAGAAAAACGGCTGGTGGAAGTAAGTACCACCCCGCGTCCTCGCTCAACCCGTCTGCCACACGCTCACCGCCTCCGCTCTCCCACCACAGCACCAGAAACTACGCCGGCTCCTGGCTCGACTGGGTCCAGCAGGAAGAGGCGCGAGGCCAAGCGTCCAAGGCCAAGGAGGAGGATGACTAAGTGCCCTCCACCCCCGCTCGCCTCCCTCACACATAAGCCGCTACAAAGGGGGGTGCTGGATAATGGACGCCAACTCTCTCATTCCTGACCGGCTTTTAGGTTCCTCCGCGGTGGCTTCCGTGGACCGCGGAATCCGTTCAGCTGACGCCTGCACGGCGCCTCTTTTTTGTACATAGCTACGAGCCAAGCAAATAGTACCAGCGCGACGCGCCCGGCGGGCTGCGTGGCAGGGTGGCTGTGCGCGGCGGTGAGGACGCAAGGAAGGGCCGAGAGGAAGGTGCCGCGATCTCGACGAGCGCGTGTACGCAGGGGAAGGCGCTGATGTGCGTGCTGAAGCGAACAAGACGCTGTTGTCTCGCGCGTGGGTCGCTACATGGCGGTGGCCATTTCACGCGCCTGCTGCCGCACCTTGCGTTCGTAGGCGGCCGCGTCCTTCTGGAACATGGTGAACGCCTCGCTCTGTGCGGGGTCGTGCGGATTTGGGTCGTTGAGGAGGTCCTGGATGCCGAGCAGGATTTGCTTGATGGTGATGGCCGGCTTCCACCCTTTGTCCTCGTCCAAGATGCTCAAGCATACCGTGCCGGACGGGAACACGTTGGGGTGGAAGAGCGGCGGCGTGAACTTGCATTTTGGCGGCTTGCTTGGGTATTCTTCTGGGAAGATCATGCGCAGTTTGTACAGGCCTCCTTCCCACGGTGTCTGCGGTAGTGCGGTGGCGCCAAGAATCGTGATAGTTGCACGTCAGTCTCCACACACCCAAGCCGGCCAACACGAGAGGCGCGTCGCACGTACATTTGCTTTACCGGGAATCCCCACCTCCCAGTTCATCAGGTCGAGCGAGCCATCTGCTGCCTTTGCCGGCCTGGCGTAGAATCCCTACGCGTTGGCAGTGTCGGGGCAACCAGCACGTCAGCAACCATCATCAAGACGTGTAACTTGGGCGTGTATGTGTACCTACAAAGGGATGATCCTTGCGCCATTGCTTGCGTTCTTCGGCCAAGCGATTCCTGCAGATGCCCGCCATGATTGTGTGTGTTTTGGGCTGTAGGTACGCGGCTTGCAATGGAGCCGCTTGGATACCCGAATGGGGCAGTAGAAGTGATCGGCGAACAAGAGACGTTTGCTAGCCTAGAGTGTAGTTGATGGTCTGGCTCAGTGGGCGACGCGGAAAACCAAGTGAGCGGTTGATTCGACGCCTAGCTGGAAAGGGTAGATGGGGTCTATGCGAAGCGCGCTTAGAGATGATGGTAGGCGTAGGGTGCTGCAGTAAGCTGCGGGAGAAGAACCGAGTGCCACAGATTGCGGGAAGATGTTGATGTCAGGTCTCATGCTTCTGTGCTTTCCGCATTTCCCTCATCTACGCAAATCAGGCCGCCGATCCATGCTCACGTGATAGTCTCACTACGGTCTAACACGACCAAGTGCGCTGTGAAGCGCGCGGGCTGCGATAATGTGGAGCACGAGGGAGGAGGTGATTATTGAAATTGTATTGCTCTGCGAACCCTTGGATGGTAGCGTATCCGCCCCCAACACTTTCCTTAGGAGGCGTGTTGAACACGTATTTGAATTCGTGAGTCTTAACCATCACGTACGTACGGACGGCGAGTACATTGTTGCATTGTAAGTAGTATTCACAGTAGTCTGGCATGCCGAGAATTGCGTAGCACTGCGCAGAGTGAATCGTGATCAAGGCGAGCTGCACGTTCAGCCGCTCTCTGCTTTACGAGGAGGCTGGGAGGGAATCGAATCGGGACATCGTGAGACGCCGCAAGTTGGATGATGGATGGCCGCTCTCGCCGTTGCCACAGACCCTTCCAGTGTGTGAGTGGCTTGACGCGTCTCCTTCGGTTTCCGGTTGCCACTCGTCGACGTGTGCTACGGCTGTTTGTCTGGCCGCCCTAGCTGTTTGCGCGGCGGGCCGAGTGGTGTATCTGTAAAGCTCGAAGAAGGAGGACCCACTTTGCAGTAACTACTGTACTGTGACTTATAAGATTGTGATTGCGATTTGCGATTCTGAAGTCGTCGCTTTCAATAAACGGTCGCGTCGAAGCGTAGTTGAGGCTGCCAGTCCGTAGCGTCACCGTTTTACTGTCGCTTTCCCATATCCCTCTCCTCAACCTGGGATCACCTCCATTCCTACCACAAACCTCCCAGTCATCCCATCATCCGCTTGTCATTCGTACTGGCCGCACTCGACACTCTCCAACTCAGCTCGATTCGGTTTTCGCCATCGTCGTGTTGCAAAATCAGTTTAGATTCCTCGCCGACAGCCGCGTCTGCCTCGCTCCGGCTTCCACGGTCAACTTTGTTGCTTCCTTAGACGTAGACACGGTCAGACGACGCTTGGCATCAATAGCTTCCGCAATCCAGTTAGACACTTCTGGCCGTCGAAATCGGCGCGCAACGTGGGCGCGCATAGTTCGTGCCGGGTCCTGTCGACCTTCTCTGGGACCGCTTCGTGTCGCTACGTTGGCCTCACCCAGAGCGCACGCATTCGCCTCTTGAGCAGAGCGGCTCTAGGCGCTCTTTGAACGTCTCTGCCCTGCATGGCCACCGTCGTGCCAAGAGCCAAGAAGCAGAGAACTCTTCCTGTCGAGCCTCTCGGTCTCGAGCCTTTGACTTTGGACGGCCACTCTCACAACCACAGCATGCTTGCTCATCAGCACCCACTACCGCCTCCATACCAAGCCTATCTCTCTCCAGGTCACAACCATCCTCTATCCAGCATGTCCTCAAGCAGTGCTAGGCCGAGCAACTCGGCATCGGGTTTTCAGAGAGTCAACGAAGTGATCGGAGGAAAGGTAGGTGATCAGCTCGCTTCCTTGCTGCTTTGCTGGCCAAGACTGCATCGAAACTGACCACATACATCGTATCCTGACTTGCCTCGTCCTCTTCTGTACTCTACGCAGGTACAAGAGGTTTTTGTGATTGATGATGACTCTCCTCCACCAACCAATACGCTAAGCGTTCAGGATGCACGCGATCCTCACCTCGTCAACCACTACGCGCATGCGAACGGCCATTCATTAGCCGCGCAATCTACTCATCACCAACATGCGCACGATCCACAGTACCAGAATGGCAGTCATGTGGCCAAGGGCAAGCGCAAAGCTCAAGATGGCGCTCATCTTGGCTTGCCGCAATCGCATATTGGCATGGTACCACATGACGCCGATCTGATTGCACCCGCGCCCGATATCGCTGCTGGTGCTCCAGCAGCAGCGCCTGTCCAAAAGAGGCGCAAGCGCAGTCACCCCGTTCAGGCCCTCGGCGCTTTTGGTGGCGCAGTGTATCCGCCGGGGAGCCTGGCTACCGATGTAGCGCCAGGCGGCGCTGCTGTGGTTCCTGCCAAAAGGAGAGGTCCCGAGCTGGTGCAAGCTCAAGTCGAGCCCAACTATCGTGGCGGATATCCAGCCGGTTCCGGGGCGCTTGACTATGCCGCGCGGTATGAGCCTGGTGCCAACGCGGTTCCGCCAAACCATCATGGCTATGAAGGCACGGCGAGTACTCGCGATTCGTATGCAAGCTCGACCTCCTATGCCGTTGCGCAGCCCTCGACTCTGCCAGTCGATGACAAAGAGGGTCACTTTATCCCAAGATCGGGAGAGTATGTGACCAGTCGATACAAGATCCTTCGTCTGTTGGGGCAAGGTACTTTCGGCAAGGTGGTAGAATGTTACGATAAGAAGCTACGCAAGTATGTTGCCATCAAGATCATTCGAGCGATCCAGAAGTACCGAGATGCCAGCCAAATCGAGATCCGGGTCTTACGGACGTTGCGGGAGAACGATCCAAACAACGAGAACAAGTGCATCCACCTACTAGATACGTTCAACTTTAAGAATCATGTCTGCATCGTCTCGGAATTGCTGGGCAAGAGCGTCTTTGACTTCCTAAAGGAGAACAACTTTCAGCCGTTTCCTGCGATTCATATCTGGAAGTTTGCCAAGCAGCTGCTACAGAGCGTTGCCTTTCTCCATCGGCTCAGTCTGGTCCATACCGATCTGAAACCGGAAAACATTCTGTTAGTCAACAGCGAGGCTGGGCTGGTGGCCACCTCACGGCGTGCCAATGCAAAACGCCGCAATGTGCTGCTCAACACAGAGATTCGGCTGATCGACTTTGGATCTGCGACTTTTAACGAAGAGTTTCACTCCTCGGTCGTATCCACACGGCACTATCGCGCGCCCGAGATCATCTTATCCATGGGTTGGTCGTATCCATGCGATGCATGGTCCATCGGATGTATATTGGTCGAGTTCTTTACCGGCGAAGCGCTCTTCCAAACACACGACAATCTGGAGCATCTGGCCATGATGGAAGCGGTGTTGGGAGTCATGCCGGACGACTACCGCCGGAAAGCGGAAACGTACAAGCCGGAACTGTTTCGCAATGGCGCCTTGAACTATCCCAACACCGAAACATCCCGGTCCAGTCGCAAGTATGTTCGAGGGATGAAGAAGCTGCAGGACATCATCACCATGCCCAACAATCCGGCCAGCTATGCCAAGCACAACTCGCGATTCCTGCATCTCCTCCGACGCCTTCTCGAGTTCGACCCGCACAAGCGGATCAAAGTGGCAGACGCTTTAAAGCATCCCTACTTTGACATGGAAGAAAAGGACTTTCCTCCGCTTACAACCTGATGTCCATCCTTCCACGGTCATCTTGCTCTCTCTCCTCTCTACCGTACGACTGGAACCGCCGTGTGGCGCACGCCCATAGCAAAACGATTACAACCATACATGGAGTCTGCATGCACACAATCTACACTGAGCAGCACCACCATCTCGGGCATACTGCTACGCTTGATCCGCTCTTCGATACCACTGGCCGAGGCCGCGCTGCAGTTGGCCTCTCGCTTTGATTTATGTTTTTCTAGCCATTTACGAGTCCTTTGGTCCATTTGCCCCTTCCTGCTGCTAGTTTACTCGTGTATGATTAGGTGCGTTGCGAACGATGCTGTTTTCGTACCCGCAGCGGTATTGTCACCTGGCGACAGCTCATGGCGGTGCGTGCGACAGAAGGCCCCTGCAGCTCTTTCAGCTAATCCTCATGTGGCCATCTGAGCCAGGCCAGTGAGCGGCTGAGACCAACACCGATTCATGATATTTCAAACGCAGCGCGGCGCGGGCAGATTTGTATTCGCAATTGGGCGCTCCTATTTCCGCATTCGAAAGCGACACGTACCTCTTGTAATGGTCTGCTTGGCTGGTGTCGCTGAGATGCGTTGGTAGAGCGAGTCGGTGGTGGGGAATGCGAAGATGGCTCGCGGCGGGGTGGCGGTGCTGTGGGTTGCTTCCCATCCTGCTGCTCAGACCGACGCAGTGCCGCATCAACACTCGCGCGAGACGGCCAGAGACGAGGTGGCCATCGGTGATCTCGGACGCACGCTGCCACGGGTCTGCCAGCATGGACCCTGCCTTTTCGCTCGCCGACGAGCTGGCCGACGTCCACCAGCAGCATGACCCTCTGCACGACGCGGACGGCGAGTTCGACGACGCGTACGGCAGTGCCAGTTATGACGACCGTCTCTCTCCGTCGTTTGGCGGCAGCGACGCGCTGGGGTTGCTCGATGCCCGGCTGGACGCTCTCCATTTCGCCGGTGGCGGCGACCTCGCCTCGGAGCTCGACGGTTTCCACCATGCCGCCGGCGGGTCTGGCAGTCTCGCTGCCGAGATGGCGGGCGACTTTGCCGGGCATATGGATGAGGGGTCGCGCGCGTCCTCGTCCGTAGGCGAGGGGTGGGAGGACAGCATTGCCGCCAGCGCAACCACGACATCTCCGCACGCACTCGCGCGCGCGTCGAACCTGCCGTCCCCCCCGCCGTCGTCGTTCGAGTCGTCGAGCACCACGGCCGCCCAAACCGCCGAGATAGAGGAGAGCATACGGTCGACGGATGTCTTTCTGCGCCAGCTCGCCTCGCTCTCCTCGTCCGCGCACAGAGAAGGCTCCGGGCCAGACACCGTCGATGCCGAACTCGCAGGCGACACAGCCGTCCTGGAGGCGTTGGCGAGCAAGTTGCTCAAGCTCGTCTACGAGTGCACGCTCCAGCGCGAGGCCCAGGTGCGCGAGCTGCGCGAGCTCGACCGCCAGTTCTCCCGCTCCCTGGCCGAACCCGCCGCCGGCAGCCGCTTTTCGCTCTCGTCGAGTTCGAGCTTCGGCTCCCAGCTGGGCTCCGCCTCGTCTGCGGCGTCGACCGAGACCTCAGCGAGCAGTGTTGCCGGGAGCGAGCTGTGCGATTTGCGCGAAGAGGCGGACGAGGAGGGGGAAGCGATGTCGCCGACGCGGGGGTCGCGGACGCTGCACCGGGGGTTTCTGTCGACTGGGTCGCTGGGGTCCGACACCACCGTGACGGGCGGCGAGGGGGGGCAGAGCGTGTTGGACACGGGCGCGTTCCAGCCGCTGCACGCGTCGACGGCCGCGCTGGTGGGCGCGCTCGGCAGCCTGCACGAGCACTCGCAGGTGACCAAGAGCAGCACCGCCGACGCGGCGCGCAAGCTCAAGGCGCTCCGTGCCGTCCTCGCCCAGCGCCGCGCCGAGCACGACGCCCTCGACCGCAGCCAAGCCTGGATCCACGCCCACGCCACTCGCCCCCCCCTCCCCGACTCGGCGGACATCCCCGCCTGGACCGCCGCCCAACTCCGCTACTGCACAGCCCGCATCGCCGACGTCGAGCACGCAGCACGCAGCCTCCTCCACCCCCTCTCCACCGGCTAGCCCCCCGTACCCACTCCACAACCCAGGCACTCACGCTCTCAGTGCACCTTGCAATCTGTCTCTGCATTCACCAACCTTGAAGCGTGTGGCGGCGGCAGGGCTAGTTCTACTTTTTGGAAAAGTAGTACATGAGGACGTCCATGGTGGCGCGGTCCTGGGGCTGCAGCTGGAGGGTATGGAAGATGCGGTGGTGGGGGGCGTCGATGTTGTCGGCGCGGAGTTTGTCGTTGAGTTTCTTGAGCAGCGTGGTTGCCGTGAGGCGGGTGTCGGGGGCGGGGGCGCGGAGGGCTTGGGTGATGGCGGGGCGGAGTTTGGGGAGCAAGTCGTCGAGGAGCAGTTCGGCGGGCAGGCGGGCGAGGAGGGGAGCGAAGGCGCGGAGGGCGGTGGTGAGCGTGGCGAGCGGGTCGGCGGGCGGGGCTGCGGCGAGCGCGGCGCGGAGGATGTCGAAGCCGAGCACGGGGTCGGCGCGCGCCGCCCAGCACGCCAGCACCGCCTCGACGCCCTGCACCACCGCCTTGCGCGCCACCACGCCCGCACTCCCGCCCGCGCCCGCGCCCGCACCCGCGCGCGACACGCTGGCCAACAGCACATCCACCATCTCCCGCTCCCGCCCACACGCGACAAAGAGCGGATACTGGTTCTCCACCAGCCGGTGCAGCACCACCTGCGCGCTCAGCTGCAGCTCCCCCGCCACACCCCCCTCCCCCGGCGCCAAGTACCGCCGCAGCCCGTCGAACAGCGCCGAAAAGAACCCCTCGTCCTGCCACGCCAGCGTCCCCGTCGCAAACCCTGCCTCCTCCCCGTCCTCCTTACTCGGCACCACCCCCGCGGCCCCCGGCTGCAGCATCTCTCCACCCTCCTCGCCTTCCAGCGGCGAAACCTTGAACTCGCTCGACAGCTTCGCCAGCTTCCGAAAGACGCGCACGTCCGCAGTGCCCGATGAAAGCGCCTGGATCCAGCTCGCAGCGTCCGGCTTCGACTTCGCCGGCGACGGAGACGAGCTAGACGCGCCTTCCAGCCGGTCCGCCTTCTGCAACAGCCAACTCCGGGTCGCTAGCGGCAGCGACCCATGGCCGTTCAACTCCGGCGCCGTGTGGCCCGCGCTGGTTTCCTCGGCCGACGCTCCGGTGGAGAGACTGGATGTCGCCGAGAGCGTCCGCTGCGACGGCGACCGACTATACTGCCCTAGAGCGCTGCCCGACGAGGCGCTTGAAAGCGGGTTCAGAAAGGATGGAGAGTGATACATGGAAACCGGCCGCGGTAGACCGGATCTCCGTGCTGTCGACCGCGGGGTGCTAGCGCCGCCGGAGCTCGAGCTGGATACGGCTCTGGTGGGTGTCGAAGCGTCGCCATTGGACGTCCTCGATGACCCGTACTGTGGTCTCGCCGAAGCTGCCTGAGGCGTCCCATCGAAGGAGGCCAAAGACGGGTCGACAGGCTTGCCTCTACCTTCTCCAGGAAGCATCATGGACTGCGTCTTGTACGCACGCGACGAGCTGGGTAGCTTGAAGGGAGAGCTAAAGTTCATCCCCATGAGGTCTATCGACGCGTCCTCTGGCGCACCGAGCTGTAGCGTATCGTCCTCGTTGCCGGACGTGGGGAAACGCCGCTGCTGCGTTGTGTCGCCCGTGTCTTCTCCTTCATCTGCATCATCCAGACAGAGATCAGCAAGCTCTGGCGGGCGCGCCGCGGATTCTGCCGCTGCGTTGGCTGAAGAATGTACGCGGCGATCGGGAAGCGTCGATGAGCCAGCGGCTGTCGGCGAGGAAGAGCCCTGCGACGAGAATGACGATGCAGAGATGGCCCTGCCACGCGTAACCGTGGGGCTGAGCCCCGGGGAGTGCGAGTCGGAACGCTCAGAAGAGGGGTGCGACAAGGTACTGCCTGTTCTTGCCCTTGGCGTTTCCTGCGCTGAAGAAGGAGGAACAGGACTCTTTGGCAGAGGGATGGCTACAGCCGTCTCAATGCGGCGATATGAGTTTGGACTGACGAGTATGGAGAGTGCTTCACGATGGTGCTGTGGCTGGTGGAGAGGGGTGGACTGAGACGGCTGCTGATGCTGCTGTGCTGTCCGGTTCTTTACGGGCATGAAACCGCCAGTGCGTTTCGAAGAGGCGACCGGGGTCGAATAGTCGTCACCGTGGGCGGGCAGTGCATGATGGCTTTGCTGCTCGACTAGCGCAGCCCTAGCTGCTGCGATTCGGGTCTCGTGGGCAAGCGCAGCCTCTTCAGCTTTCTGACGTTCTCTCTCTTGAGCCGCCTTCATAGCAGCTGCTTTCTTGGCTTGCAATATGGCGCTTGATGCACCACCCGGCTTTGCTCTGACTGGGACCGAGCCCTTCGGCTTCTGCTCCACCACAGCATCGACATTGATATGCGCAGGTGCGGTGGCCATCACTTGCTTCTTCGTGGTAGGCTCCAGGGAGTTCAATATAGTGTTGGCATGGTCGGGCCAATACTGATGAAAGATCCAGAAGGCTTCTCTGCTTTTGGAACGGGCCGCAGGATTGGAGTCTCCGGCACCTTTGCGCAGGCACTTGTCGAGCAGATCCATACCTCCGTGACTTTCGATGGCATGCTTGCGATGAGCGGCATGATGTGTGAGCACTGTAGCGAGGTGTTCAGCGGCAGCAGCCCTCGTTGCCACATTCTTTTCCTGATAGCCCTGCCAGATGAGCTGAAGGTACAGAGGCCGGAAACTGACATTGACCATAATGGTGGCCGCTGCTTCCTGGGTAGCATTGGCGATCAGCTTCTTTGTAAAACCGGCCATGGCGATCAGTGCTGTCAAAAAGCCCTCTACGCACGGTGCAAGGTCATCGCCAAGCTCAATGGCAAGCTCCTGTATCAAATGGACGGCATGCATAGAGAGCGTTGTGCGCAGACTGGCAACGCACTTGAGAATGCCGTCCTGAACCGACTTGATCTGGCCGACAAAGGTCGACTCGTCAAACTGACGATGGGCACCCGAGACGATCATGCCGCGGATCTTGATCATAGAATGCTCCCTGTTGAGCCAGTTGTGTTCAGATTCACGTCCCTCGTAGAAGGGCAACATTGAGGCAAATGAGCGTTCCAGATCGGAACGCGAAGCTATGTAAACCGGGCGTATGTCGTCCGCTGCGGCGCTTGCTACTGCCGAGGTGGCGAAGCACGTGCCAGCGGCACTACTTTGGGCCTTAGGAGCCGAAACGGGTGCGCTTTCCGCAACCACAGGGTGGTCTGACGAGGTCCGGGATAGAGGCGCCGACGCCGCCAATGCTGAGCTGATCGTGGCAGCGGGGGTAGAAGGTGCGGCAAGAACTTCTAGTAGAATCGCTTCGGCCGTTTGCTTTCGGGTGCCGCTCTTTTCCAGCTCCTTTTTTAGGTCGGCTTTCGCTGCAGCTGTCGCATTGCTGAAGAGGGATACGAGGGTGCTCCTAGCCCCCTCCCTTACGGTAGCGTCTGCATCCGAGAGCAGGTCCACTGTGATGGGGAGCAACGGCTTGACGGGGTACTTTTCGCAATGTTGTCTTAGCACTGGGAGCAAGATAACGGTCTGTTCCCGGACCCTGGCGAACTTGGCGCCGAGACCTGCTTCTCTGAGGACGCGCTCGAAGATGCCCAATGGGGTTTCGGTATCCTTGCCTTTGCCCGATGCCGTCAAGTGCGCCGAGCTGACAATATACGCTGCGTTGCCGAGTTCAACGAGGGCAGTCCTTGCCGACTCTCTGATGCGTTCCTTTTGATCTGCTAGCTTTTCGATTACGAGTAAGGTGACGGAATTGATTAGCATCCTCACATTGTGGAGCAGAAGGGCGTGGGATACACTGGCATCGGGTCTGTGAATGAGCGAGGCATATATAGACACGAAGGCGAGGCCGGCATTGCTTAGCGCCTGATTCGAGTGCTTCAGGGCTGTTCTGATGGCCGAGGTGACGGCATCTGCTTCGACAACGTGTCCTGCCGCCTCGAGATGCGTCTGCAAGCTATGGAGTGCGGCCGTCTTCTTGTCGACATCAATGTTCGACTCGACCCTGGAGGCCAAATCGTAGACCGTATCTGCATTCGCCATCCGCGTTGCTGATCTGTAGTGACGCTCTGGATCGGAGAAGCGTGCGCTCAAACTCGAGGATGGGTGGGCTTCGGCTGCGGCGTGAGAGCGATGCAAGGCTAGCTGCCGCTGACTGTGCTGCTAATCCTCTTTGCGTCGGCTTTGTGGTGAGCGATGATCAGCTGTGATGGACGGGAGGCAGGACTGCTACACTGCTACAGCCTCACCTCCTCTTCTGCTTTGGGCGCTCATCAACGCCATCGACGCGTCGCATACAACCAACACTTACGCAAAAAGATCTAACACTCTTCTCTTCTTCTTGCCTCCATGATGACGATTCGACTGTCTCTGACTTACTCGCTCAGTCACAGTATGACTGCGACTGAGCCATCGAAGTCCTGACCAGAGCCATCTTTCTTCGAGCTTGCTACGAGCTTGCTGAGATGGCGAAAAGGAAGACGCCATCAAAGTCGAGGGCCGATGACCGTGCGGATGCGAGTAGGGACCAGCCGCCGCAGCGAGCGCCGGGAGCGGCCCCGACGTTTCTGGAGCTGGACCTCCCTTCGGAAGACGACTCGGGCGACTCAGACGATGCCCCGCTAGACGGCGAACAAGAGGCAAAGCCTGTCAGATTCTTGGACTTGCACTTCCCCTCCGATGACTCGCAGCCCAGCAGCGAAAAGGAGGTGACTTCTGACGAGGACGATGAAGACCAAGTGGAAGACCAAGAGTCAACCGAAGGTCATGAAGATCAGGCCGACAAAGACTACGACGAAGGGAGCAGTCGAAGCAAGAAAGACACTGGACGCAAAGACGCCGGTGAAGCTGCGACCGCAGCACGCACAACAGAGGCAGCGATGTCTCCCAGAGAAACCCCCGCTGAGGATGACAGCAACGTTGATCTAGACGCTTTGCTCGTTGAGGAGCTCGAACAGGAGCGACAGCAGTTGCTTGCGGAAAAGGAGCGCCCCTCCGCTTTCGTATCCGAGGATGCCGACGAAGACGCTGCCTTCGAGTCTGGGGGCGCAAAGTACCGCAGCGACGAAGATCAGGTACCAGATGACGCCGAGTCTGACGAGGACAACAGCGAAGACGAGTGGCGACCGCCGGAGGAGCAGCTGCAGCGGCCTACCCGCTGGCGCAGGGCCGCACATGGTGCTACTGCCCAGAACTATGCTGAAGACGACGACGAAGAGGACGAAGAAGATCAAGATGAACAAATGGACGACGACGAGTCAGTCGACTCCCTCCAGGCGTCCACAGGGAAAGGATCCAAGAAGCGCAAAGCTCAAGCCGGCATTGAGCCCAATTCAGCAAAAAGATCCAGGGCGAAAACCTCTCTTGAAGGTCAAGCGGAAGTTAGTCCTTCCGTTCATGAGGGGAGCCAGGACCCAGACCAAGAGATCGATGAGGAAGCAGAGCGCGTTCAAGCCGAGGTTGAGGCAGCTGTGGCGTGGGCAGACGTACGCAAGCGGAAAGAAGCGGGCGCCAGCGTGGGGGAAGCTGCAACCGCGGTGTCCAAGCCGCCGGGGGCGGCGCAGGCCCCTTCGCTGACGTCGTGGCTTGGGAAAGGGCCGTCGGCAGCGTCGTCGGTGGGCGAGCTGGCAGCGTTGGTGCCGATGCCGACGACGTGTGCGGAGGCACAGATTGTGGACCGGAATTCCCTCTTCATCGGGTACGTGTATGCGATTACGAGCGGGGCGCCGGGGTATCTGTCTGCGGTGCTATCGCACCTGGCGCGAGTTGTGCACCCGACGGTGCCGGTGGAGATGCTTCCGCCGCAGTTTGCGAATGCGGCGGCGAGCAAGCGGGGCTCGTCGCACGACATGTATGCGGTGCGTGTGCTGCGGCTCAAGGCGGGGCGGAGTGGGCTGGGGGGTCCGGACGACTTTGCGCTGGATGAGGCCAAGGAGGATGACGGGGAGCGCTGGGGCGGCGACCGCGTGCTCAAGGTTGCGCGCGAGGAGGGTGCGTCCGACGTGCTCGTTGTCGTCAGCCGCTGGTATGGCGGCGAGCTGCTCGGGCCGGTCCGCTTCGAGCATATCGAGCGCGCCGCCCGCGCCGCCCTGGTCGAGCACATGCGCATCGACGAGATCGACGAGTTCCGCCAGCGCATCCAGCACGCCGACCGCCAGATCCACCAGCTTCGTCGCCGCCTCGCCCGCACCCCGCCCGCCAACACTCCCCCCTCGCCCCCGCTCAATGCCTATCCCGACCTCGACCTCGCCAAGGCCCAGCGCATCTGGCTCGCCCGCCAAAAGGCAGCCGACTCCCTGCAAAAGCGCCTCAACACACCCCCCACAGCCCCACCCGCACTACCCGCCGTCTCGATCCCCGCCGTCGAGCCGGCCGCTACAGCAGACGCCGATCTCGCGCCCCGGCCGAAAACTGCCGCACCGCAGATCAAGCCAGAACCCGCCCCCGACACCCTCTCCCGCCCAGCCCCTCCCACACCGGCTGCCCCACCACCCACGCTTCCGCTGAAGAAGGAAGACCCCGATACCAACGACCTCACCGGCTGGGACGATCTGTCCTGACCTGCCGCCCCGCTGCCACGCCCGCGGCCTGCACCCATCCCACTACTTGCCCCTCCCAACCTGTCGCCGTGTCGCCGCCGCTCGGAACTTGGAACCCTCATATACCCGACTCAATCCGGACATCCATGCCTGTCCTTGCCTGTCCTGTAAACTACACAATGCCAAAGCGTAACATTCAAATGATCGGCTCGGGTAGCCACACGGGCAACGTGGTACAATGCGGTAGGAGGAGAGCGACACGGAAGGATACAGGACCGCGCGCGCCACTGCGCCGAGGGTACGGGGCGGGGAGAGGGCAGATCACGAAAAGTAGAACTGGTCGTTCTTCTTCTTGGCCTGCACCTCCTGGATGCCGCCGTGAAAGTGTTCGTGGTCGAGCACGGTGGCGCCTTCGCGGAGCGCGATCATGCCTGCCTCGACACAGACCGCTTTCAGCTGGGCGCCGTTCATCTCGTCGGTCGAGCGCGCCAGCTCCTCAAAGTTGACGTTCGGGCCGACGGCCATCTTCCTCGAGTGAATCTCCATGATGCGCGCTCTCGCTTCTTCGTTTGGCAGCGGAAACTCAATCTTCCGGTCCAGACGTCCGGATCGGAGCAGCGCTGGATCCAGGATATCGATTCGGTTGGTCGCGGCGATGACCTTGATCCGCTCGTCCGACGAAAAGCCGTCGAGCTGATTCAAGAGCTCCAACATGGTACGCTGGACTTCCCTGTCACCGCTCTTGTCCGAATCGAAACGCTTGGTACCGATGGCATCCAGCTCGTCGATAAAGATAATCGCCGGAGACTTCTCCTTGGCCAGTTCGAAAGCATCGCGAACCAGCTTGGCGCCATCGCCGATGAACATCTGAACCAGACTCGGCCCCGCGAGCTTCAGATAGCACGCGTTGGTCTGAGCCGCACAAGCTCGGGCCAACAGCGTCTTACCAGTTCCTGGTGGGCCATACATAAGAGCTCCCTTGGGCGGACGGATACCGAGGTTCTTGAATTTCTGCTCCTCCTGCATGGGCAGTACAATGGCCTCGACGAGCTCTTCGATCTGCTTATCCAACCCTCCAATATCCGTATACGTTTCAGTGGGGCGCTCATCCACCTCCATCGCCTTTACTCTGCTGTCATACTCGGCGGGAAGTTTGTCGAGCACCAGATAGCTGTCCTTGTTGACGCCGATCAGGTCACCGGGCCTCAGCTCTTCCGCAGGCACGAGACCGATCAGCGGCAAAAAGATGGTCTGGCGTGTGCTGGTTTTGATCACGGCACACTTGCCCTTTCTGCGCGCATCGAGGTCGACGTTGGCGCCCTCCTCGGACTCCTCGTCGATGTCCGGGTCGATGTCCAGGATCTCGACGACATTGCCTACCAGATAGGGCAGCATCTTGTTCTGCTTGATTTTTTCCGCGTTGTCTTTGATCTGTTCCCGCTTGGACGATTGTTCGTGCATCAGGCGCATGTGCTCGGAGCGCATCACCTTGACGTCGTTCTCCAGTAAACGTGTGCGTGTGTGAATCTCATCGACCGAAGCTTCGAGGATCTCGGAGGGGAGTGGCTCCTCCTCCGGCTCGGCTGGCGCCATCTTGGTGTCGCCATCGACAGTTGTCGAAGGACCGGCATCCTGCTCCTCCGAGGGCAGCTGACCGTCGTCGCCACCGGGAGACGTTGGTGGTTGCACGTCAGACATGATTCTCAGCAAAGGCTCTGACCCAATCTATGTGCCAACAGTTGCTTGGTGGAGAAACTTGGTCGTTGGCAGGCGTGCGAGGCTGTGATAGCGCCCAATTGTGACGGAACAGCGGCGCAGAACGGTGTGGTTGGAATGTTGCGATGAAGGAGGAAGCAGTCGTGCGAAGCTAAGCGCGGTGAGTGTTGGCTTCGTAACTTACCCAACCCGTACGCCGTCCTGACTTTGGCCAAGTGGAGTGAGCCGCCTTTGTGGGCCGATCACAGAGCGCTCGCGCGTCCTTCACACTCACCTCACACTCACTCTGTTGGCTCTAATTTGAATTTGTGCCTATTTCATTGTTAGTTTCAGGGAAGATGTAGTAGTGGTACTCTAACATACCCTCAGGCTTCGTGGCCCTTGGCAACCTGTTCCTTTGGCCAACCAAGTATGTGTGAACAAGATGAAGCAAAGGCGCGTGGGGTGAGGGTTAAGTCGAACGGTTGCCACTGCGATGTAGAATGCAGATACAGGAGCAGAGAAGGACGAACGGCACTGATAAAAGCAGATGTGGACGTCGTCGTAGAGACCTGAGTGCGGCAGTGGCTTAGGTGCGATCGGTGACGATGCCGTTCTCTACGAGCTTCATCCTCAACAGGAGGCGCTTGTATTCCCTGCATCGTTTCTCGCCCATCTCGAGGGCGGACTCAAAGAGACTCTGCCGGGCATCCTTGACTTGGTATTCGAGCGTCTTGCTCGTCCAAGCGATCCGCGCATCGCCTATGTTGGCAGACTTGCCGGGCAGGTTTTTGAACTCGCCGCGCTGGATACACGCAACTAGCTCGTTGGCCATCCTCTCGTCCTCCCACCCAAAGCCGCGCGCCATCCGACTGATGGCGATGCGGTCGAAGGGTGTGAAGAAGTGGCGCAGCGCACGTGTCGTTAACGCCGCGCGCAGTGCGTAGAATCTCGGCGCAAGGAACGGATCGAGCAGATATCGGCTCTGATGCCGGTCGAGGATCGCACCCATCTTCTGGAATTGGGCGGAGAAATAAGTCTCGAGCAATTCCCTGGCGTGCGGTTCATTCTCGAGAAAGCTCAGATACGGCGCGCTCTCCATGATGTCCGTCTTGAGTTTTGCTCGCTGCATTGTGGCAAGGCTGCACATTGCGACACAGATGGAAACATCGGAAGGCGTCATCATCTCTTCAAGCGAGCCCATGTACGCTGGGTCGATATGGACCAGCATGCGCGTTGCTTCTTCGTAACGTCCCAGGCCGAGGCATGCGAGGGCGTTAGCAGCCTTCAACTTATTTGCTGTTTCTCGAACCAGCTTGTGGGCTGCTTGTTGTGCCGATCCTTCTCCTCCACTCTCGCTGCCGTATCTTGCTGCTGAGCTCCCCGAGGCCCCTGCGCTTCCGCCGGCACGGAAGAGAGCACCAATTGCGTCTCCACCGGCTGTGGAGCCACCCCTGGCCGGGGGGGCGATACCCGATGTTACCATGAAGCTTGACTTCCGCGAACCCGAGGCGCCAGATGGGACGTACGACTCCAGCACGCCCTCCGCCTTGCTGACAAACGTCTGCACGCTGGTCCAGTTTTCCAGCTTGAGCGAAACTTCGATGACGTTCAGACACATCTCGATGACATGTTCGGTGGTGGAGCAGTATTCCCTCGTCTTGGTGTAGTACTTCAGTGCCTCTTGCAGCTCGCCGGTACCCTTGAAGTGATCACCAAGGTCACGGTAGCCCATCCGAATGGATTCCTTGATCAGATTGTTCTGGTAGTTCCGTAGTTCGAGTTCGAGCTTCTCCCTCTCAGCGCTGTTGCGCGCATCGGTGGCTCGGATCCACTCGGAATCTGGCTCCTGGCGTTCGGAGGCATTGATCAGGTTGCCAGTGGAGGCTTCTGTGTTCCGTACCGTGAGCAGCGCCTGGTAGGTCGTTGTATCGTTGCTGATCTCCTTGACGAGCTCCAAGGCCGCCGAGGAGCACACTTTGCGAAGCTCCGGACAATGGGTCGCTATGTATGTGAGTCTGTGCAGCTTCATCAAACCCTTGTACGGCGCACTGAACAGGTCATGAACGGCATCTTGCTGTCAGCGGACAATCACAAGCGAAGTTGGTGCTCGGCACCGCTCTCGGTCACTCACATATATGCTTCCCAGTCAAAGGGATCATCAGGGCGTAAGTGCACCAGACCTTGGCTTGACGCCGGCACCCGCGCCTGTATAGCGTTAGGATCGGCCATCTTGCATAGACACAGCTGAACTGTATCACGGCGATGAGGTTGAGGTGATGGAGGTAGCGATACTGCAGCCGTTGCAAGGCGGGATCGAGAAGCTGGCTGTGGTTGTCTTGTGAGCTTTTAGCTGGCAAAAGCGCGGTGAGTGCGCGACATGGCTTCAAGTGGAGGTTAAGGAGAAGGCATCATGTTTGTTAGATCCACATATGCTCCGCCGTGGCTGAATTTTTGGTATTTGTGATGCCTAAATAGGAAGGGTCATATCGTGTCGATAGGCCAATCACCACCACCCTCCTTAGCAACGGTTCTGTTTCGAGGATGTCCACCTTCGATCGCAGAAGGGTGAACGGCCCTGCCAGCCGTCCTCCGGTTTACGACACGGCCGCTTCCGGCTCGACCGCGCCGTCCTCCTCCGCACGGCCCGACGACCGGTCGTATACGCAGCTGCGGCCAATTTTTCTGCAGACGAATCTGGTTCCATCGGCGTCTGGCAGCGCGTATATCGAGATTGGCGATCTGAAGGTCGCCTGCTCCGTGTTCGGTCCGAGGCAGGTCAAGGGGCGCCAGTACAGCGGCAAGGCGGAACTCAACGTCGAGGTCAAGTTCGCCCCCTTCTCGAGCAGGCGGCGTCGGAAGCCGGGCAA
This sequence comes from Tranzscheliella williamsii, assembly GCA_023212725.1. Classification (NCBI taxonomy): domain Eukaryota; kingdom Fungi; phylum Basidiomycota; class Ustilaginomycetes; order Ustilaginales; family Ustilaginaceae; genus Tranzscheliella; species Tranzscheliella williamsii. The sequence continues at coordinate 214,645 of JALBYF010000004.1, read as the reverse complement.
GGTGAGTACCCCAGGGGCCGTTGCTGCGGCAGCCGCGCGAGTTGAACGCATCTGTGCTGCATCATCTGACACTGACACGCGAACGTCCACCATGTCCTGTGCGGGGCCCGGTGTCTTGGCGCACAGACTACCGAAAGCGCTCACCTCTCTGCCGTGCTGCACCAAGCATTGCTGCCGTCTCTGCGGTTGGACTTGCTGCCCAAGGCATCGCTGGATGTTCACATCATGGTGCTCCAGACAGACGGGCTGGAGGAGTCGTGCCTGGCAGCGTCGTGCGTTGCCGCCACGACCGCACTCGCCTCGGCGCGCATCGAGATGTACGGGCTGGTGGTGGGCAGCGTCGCGCTCGTCCCCAGCGCGGGCGATGCCGCCGGAGACGTCTTGCTGGACCCGAGCGCCGCCGACCTCAGCATGGTCACCGGCATGAAGACCGCCTCCCGCATTCTCCTCTGCGGCATGCCCGCCCTCGCCAGCGTCACCTGCCTCAACATCTCGGCTGGCTCCGACCAGCTCACCAAGTCCGCGCTCCCCAAACCCACCTCCATAGCCGCAGGCATCGCCCCAAATCTCCTCGAAACCGCACTCGACACGGTCAACGCCAGCCTTGTAGACATCCACCACGTTGTCGCCCAAGCGCTCGCAGAGGACTTTGAACGCCGTAACGCCGTCGCCCATCCCACCACAGCAGCACTCCCGGAATGAGACCAGTCCACGTTACATACACCCTCACTGCAATGACATGCTAGCCGCCCACGCCCGGTGTCTCTTATAGACTGATTGAAGAGAAAGTGTAGGACAGAGATGTGTATGCAGGGGAGAGGAAGCGGAATTATGCTAAAGGAAGAGACATGTGGAAAAGTGAGCCTTGAAATGGAATGATGCTGTGCGTGAAAAATTGGCAAAATGCGGGTAATTCGTAGTCAAAAAAGGATGAACGGAGGGTGCAAACCTCCAAACCGTGACCGACTTGAGGGAGGCTGGAGACGGGCAAAGCTAGAGGCGTGCGATCAGCTGCTCAGCTGTCGCCACCCTGACCGGTAAGCATCTTGTCTCCGCGCTTGACCTTTCGCAGGCGGACTCCCGAACTATCCATGTCCACCTCGTCCGGAGGGGGAGTGAAGTTCATGTATGACTTGGGCTTGGGAGGGGGCAGGGCCACTGCGCCGCCCGCCGCCCGGATCTGCGGGCTTGGCAGAGGGGATGGAGCGAAGTCATCCAGAACGTATCCATTCTCACCACTCTGCTGTTCAGGTTCCCGCTTGGTCGTCGAGTCTTCGCCGGGAGTGTCGTAGCTTGGAGGGAGTGCCGCAGCGTCTTCGGTCCAATAGACAACGGGCTGTACAGGGTTAGCGTAACGGACGCCGTGTTTTTTGCAGTAGTAGGAGAAGGCTGCAAAGAAAGCATTCTTGCGGTAGAATCGTCGGCCCCAGTCTTGCCAAGTATCGGCGTGCGTCATACCGATGGTGCACTCCATAGAGCGCATGAAGTCGATCTGCTGAGGCACGATAGCAGTACTAGGCACGAAAAGGCGCTCCGGCTCTGTCTGAAGCCAGTGGATCATGTCAGCTTCCACGGCATCCAGCTTTTCAAGAGGTGTGTCGAAGTCAAACTGGGCCGTGATGCTTTCCCACTGGTAGCCAGAACGGCGCATGTTGATGATACTAGTCGCTGCCAAGATGACGTTGCTGATGTAGACGTCCTGGTTCAGGTCGTTGACAAAGAGGCAAGACAGGAGTGACATGCGTTTGACCACGAACACCTTGTCGGCTATTTGAATGCGATCGCCAGTATCGAAAGGGTGAGTGATGAAAATGAAGATGATCGAGTCGAATACATTGGCTGCCGACTCCTTAAAGATGAAAGCAAATGCGATGGCAAGTGAATAGAAGGTCGAGAGGGTCTTGTCAATGTCGACCTTGAAGATGGCGAGAGCTTCAAACATGAGGATGACAAAAGCAACCACCAGAAAAATGCCATCTAGCTGACCGACAGCATGATTGACGTCCTGCATAGATCGGCTGAGAAATCGGCGCTCTTTGTAAACCTGCATGACAGTATTCTTGATCTCTGTCTGTGAGATGTCGCCATTGCCGTCGCGGTCGAACACGGAGAAGGCATCTACGGCCTGTTCACGATTTTTGTAGGCTACTTCAAAGTCAGAAGGAATCAGATAACTTCGCTTGTGAGATCCGCGGAAGGCGATGAAGATGGAACGAGCCAGGCGCTTGGCTTCTGAGGGCGAGTTGATATCCGTTCCAATGCCGAGAGCTTCGCTGCGAAGCAAGCCGAAAGGATCATTCATGGCCACGCGGGCCAATGTACTGGCCTGACCAGCGGTTGCGCGGATCCTCCTGCCACCTTTAGCAGCGGTACGTGCAATGATGTTTGCCTTGCCGTCACCTCGAACAGGAGCTTTGCCTGCTGCTGGTCGGCCATCCAAGCCGATAGCTTGATCCGAAGGCCGTTTTTTGCTATGTTTCTTGAACCAGCTACCCTTGCTGCTAGTTCTTGACGCGGTTCCTATCGTTTCGTCGCCAGGCCTACCAAGATCCGAAGGTCCCACCGGGGTGGAAGTACCGCTTGCGCTCGGCGAGGCACGCGCAGACCGAGGGAATCCAAATGCAGAGGTGGTATCTCGGCCTTTCAGCTTAGGCTTGTGGTCTCTGAGCCAGTCAAAGACTCGAAGCGATTTGGTGACTTTGGCGATACGGTCGGCGTACGCACTGCGATGGAAGGACATGGCAATCTGCTTGATAATGATCTTTTCTGCGCAGAGCGTCAGCGTAAAGAAGAAAAAGAATTCGACGACCTGATAGATGCGAGTCAGGTAGGGTGCTCTGCTGTTCTGAGGATTGGAACGATTGTACAAGCCGTAGATGGAATTGAAAATGATGGCCCACGAGCCCCAACTGAGGGCTGCATAATCAATGAGCTTGATGTACTTCTTGATGGCATTGAAATACTCGGCCAAAGAGAGGATGCGTTGACTAGGTCGACCCCAAGTGAGATGGATGGCACCGAGGACGGCTTTGGGGAAAAGCTCGACAAGGAAGTGGACCCACCATTCGACGTGCAGATTGAATGCAGCCCAGATAAACCAAGCCTGAACGTTGTCCGCAACGAAAGCGCGATGCCCCTCGTCTGGCCCGCGTCTTCGATAGACAAACTCAAACACGATGGCGGGTATGGCGAGACAGCAGGAGATGATGGCATTTCCGAGAAAAGTGGTGGCTAGGAAGCGAAGAACTTTCCATAGGCTGAATCGACCCATGCGGTATTGTTCGGCTTTCTCGTTCTCGAAGCGAGCTGCCTCTTCGATATCGTTTTCGTCGGACCAGTCAAAGTCATCGTAATCTTGATCGCCTTCGCTGGAAACGTCGCTGTCGCGGCGGAGGAAAGGAGGACGGTAGGCTACATTTTTCTCATAGTTGAATGTGCCCGGAGTGCGTTGCTTTTCGTGAGGCGGGAAGTCAGACTTTGGGCCGAGACCGTAAGGCTTAGAAAGACCGCGATCGCGAAAGTCGGCCAGAGGATCAGTGACGGCAACGCGAGTACCGGTACGAGAGGCAGTGCCAGAGCCGGAACCGGAAGCAGAGCCTGGACCCAGGGTGGAGGTCAGACTATTGTCAGCCTGCTGGACAGACGAAGGGGGGCTAGGCTGCTTGTCCTTGCGCTGGAGAGTATAAGCCTGGGATGGGTTTGCGGCGTCGTGTGCCGTCACGTCTCCCGAAGCAAGGGCAGCGGTAGTGACATCGTCATGAAACTGATCGTCTTGCCTCTGTTCGAAAGCTAGATTGGATCGGCTGGCATAGATAGGCGGCATGGCTTCGTGCGGATTAGAATGCTCGTAGGGAGGCGAAGCTGGCCCGGCATGACCGCGCAAGCTGTCGGGGTTAGAGGCCTGTGGTCGAAGTCGCTGCCGATCGAAGCTCATCTTCTACAGCTTGAACACCGACAATCAGCTAGAGGCAACAATTTCAGCGAAGCTTGCAAATCTTAGAACGCAGCGTGACCGTATCTAAGCTGCTGGACTGGCGTGATAACAATGGTCGTCCTGCACCTTCCTGACCAGCAGGTGGTTTAATAGGAATTACGACCGCAAAGAGCAAAAGGATGTAGACAATGTAGACAGCAGAGGAGGAGCTGCGTAAGAGCGGGGTGATGGAGTTGCTGTGGTCGGCCAGCTGATGTGCGAGACTAACAATGTGTGCGTCGACGAGGGAAGGATAGTCGTCAGGTTGAGTCGAACAACAAGAAGACCGAGCGTTACTCTTGTAGGGTGGCCGCCATAGCCACCAGGGCGAGCTAGAAATAGGTAGCTATGCTTACACCCTCAAAAATCGAATACCATGGGAGGTTGTTTTTCGAAACTGAATCAAACGTAGTACTGTTCAACAGAATTAAACCTCGTGAGTATGTTATTTGCTGGTCTTAGCCTGTTTCATACATCACCGATCTGCAACCTGTCATTTCAATCTATTGATAGTGCGGTGACTTCATCGGCCACCCAACCCTCGTTTCACGCTACTCGAACCGGCCAAACAGATGTGCCATTCATACAGAAAAAGGTCGGGATCTCGTGAGCCGTTGATCGCGATTGTCTGGTTCAACGATACCTAGACTGTCCACTTCGTAAGGGCAACGACATTGAAGATCGTCTTGAGGCAGTCACAGGTTGGGTATCGGTTGCAAGGCCATGCGCACAGCTCAAGCTGTGGGATTGGAATTCGAGGGTGAGTCCCTCTAATACGACCTCCACACAAGAAAGGAAAGAAAAAACTGTTAGATCAAAATACAGACAATCGAACGACGCCCTAACAGACACCAGTTGTGAGCGTGAATGCAGCGAAACCCGAAGATTTGGTGTTTCTGGTTCGCCGTAACATGTCCAAGTGGAGCCGTGGCTAGCAATTCAGGACGTACGAAAGGGTTCATCATCAGCCCTTGTTCCTCCAAACACTTAACTCACAGGGCCGACACCAGAAGCGTCGCCTCTCTGGGATGCAGAAAGGGCCACGGAGCTCGTGATGTCGGCTGGTTTCGTGCAGGAAAAGAGGCAGCTGCCGCAACACGCCCAGCGAAATGCGACGGCTACTTCGGTTGGTAACTATCAGGCCGATATCCCTCCTGATGTCGCCCGCTCATCGTCCACTCGAGCCACTCAGCCTGCTCGCCAAGAGGTCAACGGCAGGCCAAGTATGGCCCATCCGGCACCGTCTGATCCGACAACGGTATCGGCGCGCAGCCCCGCACCGGCTGCCGCTCCCATTCCTACCATGGCCCATGTTCCCTACTTCACTGCCCCACAGCTCGAGACCCTCTATGCCCGCAAGCGTGGCGCCGAGATGTCCGCCTCCAAATGGCTTAGCAACTGCAATATGGCAACGGGGTTCATCCAGTCCGTAGCCGCGCGCCTCGGCTTCCCTCAAAGAACTATCGCTTCTGCACAACAAATCTATCAACGTTTCCATCTCCTCTACCCGCCTACCGGCTTCGTTCTGCATGAACTGGCATTAGCCACCCTGTTCGTCGCCGCAAAACTGAACGACACACCCAAAAAGGCCAGAGACATTTTGCTAGCAAGCTATGCTCTCCGATTTCCCCAACTGGTTAAAGGAGGCTCCGCTAGTGTCGCCGGCGCCACAGAAGCGGCGGAAGAGTCTGCTTTTCCGACATTAGCAGGTCAAAAACGGAGAGCCACTCCAGGGCCGGCTGCCTCTGAAGCTGGCAGCCAAGCCACCTCACTTGCCATAGGTAGCGTCAGTGAGAGTGACATCGACCCTTCCATCTTGGAGACAGATAGAAAGCGCTTGATGGCACTAGAGAAGTTAATCCTCGAAAGCCTCTGTTTCAACTTCCACTTGAAGCCCAATCTTGCTCTTAAGATGGTCATCAAGCTAGGCAGACTTCACAAGATGCCAAAGTCGTTCATCCGTACCGCCTGGAAGCTCGCTGCCGATATGCATAGGACAACAGCCCCTCTCCAATACCCTCCCAACGTCATCGCGGTGGCAAGCCTCTACGCCGCCGCATTGCTGGCTCGACCCCCTCAGCCAAGTTCGCAGAGCAAAAGTACCACTAGTGCCGAGCCGTCTGATGACGCTGAAGCAGGGGACCCCATCCGAGACTTTATCAAACCCTTGCGTCAGCTCCCGCTCACCTCCAGTACGGGTCAGTCTTCGGTGTCCATTCCATGGAGCGACAAGCTTCATGACTTTGAGTCCTCTTGTCGCATCTTTGTAGAAGATGTTGAAGAAGCGGTTCACGAGCTGCTCGATCTTTATATCGCATGCGCCTCACAGCTTCCGCCGTCCATATACATGCCCAGCGCGGGTTCTGTGGGGCAAAACAGTAGCACGGCGACGCCCTCTCCGCATTCTCCCGCCGATCATCTGGATGCCGTGTTGGCGTCGCCTTCGTCATCGACCGGGCTGAGCGACTCGTCCATGCCGCAACCGTCGGCGAGGCGCAAACTGAAACAGTACGAGTACGCCTCTCCGCCCTTTGGTGTGCTAGACTGGCTCAACTCGACGCGGTGCGCGCATCTGCAGAGCCCTGGAGCGCATAGCAGAGCGAACGGTGCAACTCCGTCCCGGGCGCCCCCGCCGGTAGCAAGTCTGCAGCGTCTGTCGTCGTCGACCTCGGTGGCTGGGATCACCGCGACGGCTACATCAAACATGGCGATGCACTCCAAGCATCTCGCTCACAGCCAGTCGACGCATTCCACTGCCACGGCGGACCCGACACTGCCGGTGAAGGAGCTGTCGGTGCTGCTGACCGATCTGAAGATCTATCTCCGCGGGATCGAGTACGACCGGCAACGCGCCGACGATGCCTATCTGGGCGGACTGGGCATTCTGGCTCAGGTCGATGTGGTCCCGGCTGATGACGGCGTCGAGGGTGCGGGTGGGCGCGGGGGTGGGGTGGGGGGCGCGGCCGCGTCGCTGAGCATCAGGCTGACCGCGCTGGATGGGGGCCGTGTGGGCGAGTCCGCCGCGCCGATCCTGGCCGCAGCCACCGCGCGCGACCGCAGCGCAGTCGAGCGCATCCAGCGCCGAAAACTCGTCACCAGCCTCCGCCAGGTCTTCATCGAGCCGCGCGTCTATCTCCCCCCCGACGCAGCCGCACCCGAGTCCAACCCCCTCCCGCCCCACCCCACCGACCCAGAACCACGCCCCAAGCGCAACCGCATCGAACTCGCCACCCGCTACCAGTTCTGACCGCAGCCCCACCGCCATCCAACCAGCAGCACTTTTTCAACAGCCCACCACAGCATGTAAAGCAGCAATAATACTAGTTCAGTGAAAGAGTGCAGATACAGACGTGCGACAATGCGGGGGTAGGGATGTCGGCTCCGTTCCTTGCCCACAAGCGGTGGAAGTAGATACCCAGCTTGATAGGTAATGTGTATGTAGAGTCGCGGCCGGCCGAAACCGACCATAATCTTTCCCGTTTTTCCCTCAACCAAATGTCCATGGAGTAAAAAAGAACATTGTGATGAATTAACGGGAGGAGGTGGCTCAAGGGGGAAGCGTGGAAGGAAGAAGAGCACAGGCGAAGGAATGCAACTGGAAAGAGGTATGAGAGGGCATCGGCGAAGAGGAGCCAGAGCTACACAGTCGGACACGGGCCGATCGACTGCAAACCCCTTCCGCAAAGTGCGACAGGGTCGAGCATTCGATAGGGAACAAGGAGCCAAGGTATCTTACTATTGATATGCAGCTCGTCGAGAAAAGGAGCGGTGATCGAGAAATTTGCGGTGTTGCGTAGTGGCGTCGTCGAGGCGGTAATGATACAGTTGCGGCGAAAATGCTGAGCGAAGATAGGCTCGGTGAGTCGGTCATGAAATCGAAGACAAGGTAGAAAGAAGGTTGAAGCCAGATAAGCAGAAGATTATTGATACACAGCGGTCAACAATGTTGATTGACGCCAAAAAGCAAAGGTGAACGAAGCGGTTACTTTCGTCGACTCTGCTGCATGCCCAAGATCTGGACCATGCGGACAAAGATATTGATAAAATCAAGTTCGAGACTGATGGACTCGGCCAAGGGGTCACCCTGGCTGTGTCCGGCTCGAATGGCTTGAGCATGCTTGAGAATGCGCTGGGTGTCGTAGAGGACAAACGCACCAAAGACGCCAAGACCTCCGTACAAGGAAAGCGCCTCAGTGGCAGCCAAGGCACGGAACGCCGTACGCGGAAGGATCATGGGGGCCAGCGAAGAGAGAGCTACGATGGTGACACCAGCAAGGAGCGGGCCGCCCATCCAGAGGTACTTGTCTTCCTTGGCAGTGGCTCCCACATAGCAGAGCGAGCCGACCAGACCTGCCGTGTACAGAGCAGCTCGGGAAAGGACAGCAGGATTGAGGAAAAGCAAAGGACTGAGGACGGCGGCCTGAGAAGCGTTGAACAGGAGCCAAGAAGGAATTTTCAGAGGATGCCCTGGCGGCAAAGAGGTGGCGCCCACCATACCGCCGATACTAGCGACGAGGCCTACGCCGAGGACGACCCAAGGATTGGCCATCATAACCCGTTGCGAGACGCCATACCTGTGCAGCCCGACGGCGGCTGCACCCGTCAAGGTGAGACCGCCGGCGAGGTACATAAAGGTGCTATGCAGATAGTCCGCCTCGACCGGGTGCAGAGAATCGCGAGTTTCGCGGTTGAAAAACATATTCGCACCAAAGGCAGTGCCGCCAATGATACCGAGGCTGGTCAAGGCACGAGTCCAACCACCAGGCTGCGAGAAGCTGGTAGGGCCATCCGCGGCAGGAGCAGTGTGGGGAGCGGCAAAAGCGAAGCGACCATGATTATCACTGCCGCCATTTGGGCGAAAAGGGCTGTTCCGAACCCCCCGTACCTGTTGCTGAGCATGTTGAGTCAATGGTGAAGAAGCAGAAACTGACCGCGGCGCGGATGACAGTGCTTTCTGTGACTGCCAAGCTAGCTGGCTGCGAACCGGCTGCGCAACTGCGCTGGAGGTGGTGATAGAAGCGGAACGCGCCACCAACAGCGAGCTGCGCAGAGGGGCCTGCAATGTACGGAAGGCCGGCCTCAACAAGGTCATAGTGGCGAGTGTTTGTACCTATTGTACGCTCAAACGCGCCTCCGAGTTCAACGGAAAAGACGAAGGGAAAAATACGAGATGGGAGTAAGTAGTCAAAGGTTAGGTGGATCGAAAGCTGATTATATCCCTCTTTCGGCTCTGGCAAAGGCTGAGCTGGTGAAATGAGGTAAGGCTCACCTTAGAAACTCATCGACGCTCTCGTTTTCTTCTTTTTCCTTCACGGCTTGTTTTGCCAGGCCACCCTCCACCTTCAACCAATCATACTCAGTCACAGCTTGGACATGACGATTTGCCCTAGCAGCGCGATCTTTTTCTCGATCACGCGCAGCAGCCGTGAATCCTTGTTCGCACGATACGATGCGACTGACTACTTAACGTTCCGTGTACAGCTTGCTAGAGAGCCTCTTTCAAACTTGCATTTACCGCGCGCTTCTGCATCCATAAGATCCCATTCACAGAACAAACCGCAAACAACACCTTGCTCATCCCCGACTAGTGCGCTGCCGACCCATCTGGCAGACCCCGTGTTAGTCACAAACCTTGACGTGGTCTGCTTAGCAGGAAATCTGATGCCTAGCGGCGAAAGTGTTGGTGTCCACCCCCAAGCTTCATTTTGATTATACACAAATATTTCTGCCTGAGGGCTGCAATCCAAGACCTTGAACAACCCGACTAAGCCACTGAGCCTCATAGGAGATTTATGTGCGTAATGGACAATGTCTGATACAAGGTGGTTGGTTCGACCAATCGAACTGGGTTGTGCAGAGTTCAAATACCGCAGGAGAATTTGTAGCCATATACGGTCCAGTGATAGCAAACACCACGTGTAGCTTGTATTTACGTACTACACTTTCGATTTGTAGTTGATGGACGTGAGGCGAGAAAAATTTGGTGGGGGTGCCGTGCATGCGTGCTGCGCTGCCTTGTGAGTGTGTGACCTTTTTTTTTCTTTTTTCTTTTTCTCAGGCGCGAGGTGGTGGTTTCTTCCAGGTTGTGAAGATGTCGCAAGGTGCTCATCAATGCTACTTTGCTACAAACTCTTTCTTCCTTTCCTCCTTCCCTTACCCACTCCAATCCACTCGAGGATTACCCATCAAGGCTCACAGACCATCACCTACCTCTATCGCCGCCGCCCGATTGCTATTCGCTCGCCTACTTGCTTGGGCGTAGTCTGAGATTTAGGGACGGAGCCTCTTGTTGGTGTCAGCGATCTCCTCGGTCCAGACAAACGGAAGAGTTCACTTCCTCTTCCTTTGTTCGCCTGTAAAAGAGAGGCAAGCTCTTGGTTCAGTCCGTAACTGTCTCTCAGTAGCCCAAGCCACAATGGATGTGAGTAACCTCGCCAAGCGGAATGTTCTGAGGTATGAAAAGCTGCTGACAGCCGTTTCCATTTTACACTGCAGCCTTCCTTCGTACAAGGGCTGCATCAGCTCTTGCAGCAGACCAATGTACCGGACACCAACACGGTCAAGGCTGCTACGGATGCGCTTCAAAACCAGTACTACAAGAATCCCCAGTGTGTCCCTGCACTATTCGAAATTCTGGCTACTTCCCCGGATCTTGCTGTGCGACAGCTGGCCGCTGTTGAACTCAGGAAGCGCTTGGCGAAGAGCGGTGGCAAGGTGTGGACCAAGCAGTCTGTCCAGATTCGAGATGGGATCAAGTCCAAGCTACTCGAGGTCGTAACCAACGAGCAGGCTGCCGCCGTTCGAAGTGCCGTTGCCCGTGTTATTTCCGAAATTGCCAAGCGTGAACTCGTCGTTGGATCATGGCCTGAACTACTGCCCTTCCTCTTCAACGCAGCCGAGTCTTCCAATGCCACCCATCGACAGATTTCTATCTTCGTCTTCTTTACCGTTCTCGAGACCTTCGTTGATGGCGGCGAAGCCCTCGAGGAGTATCTCCCCCAGATCATGCAGCTTTTTGCCAAGAGTCTGCAGGACCCGGAGTCTCTTGAAGTCCGTGTCACCACCGTCAGAGCCCTAGGCAAGGTCGCACAAAACCTCGAGTCGGATGCATCTGCCGACCTGGCTGCCATGCAGTCGGCTGTTCCCCAGATGGTCGGCGTTTTGAACCAGTGTCTGGAACAGAGCAACCAGGACGGTGTTCGACAAATTCTCGATGTTCTCGAGGAGATCTGCATGCTCGAAGTCCCCATCATTTCGAACCACATTGCAGAGCTCATCGACTTTTTCCTCGCCAACGGAGCCAACAAGAACCATGAAGAGGATCTTCGTCTCATGTGCCTGAACTCGCTCATCTGGATATGCTCTTACAAGCGATCCAAAGTGCAGAGCCTTGGCCTTGCCAAGCACATGATCGTTAGACTTATGCCGATCGCTGTCGAGGAGGATTCTGATGATGTTGACGAGGATTCGCCCTCCCGTCTCGCTCTCCGTGTCATCGACGCTCTGGCTACCGATCTCCCTCCGAGCCATGTCTTCCCTCCTCTGCTCGAACAGATGCAAACTTACATGAGCAACCAGGATCCCCATCATCGAAAGGCCGCTATGATGGCCTTTGGTGTCTCTGTCGAGGGCTGCTCCGAGTACATCCGACCTCACATGAACGACCTTTGGCCTTTCGTCGAGGCCGGACTCAAGGATCCCCACGCTGTCGTGCGCAAGGCTGCCTGCGTCGCTCTTGGTTGTCTCTGTGAGATGCTCGAAGAGGAATGCGCAGCAAAGCACGCCACCTTGCTTCCCGTCATTATGGAGCTGGTCAATGACCCCGACACTCAGCGATCTGCCTGCACCGCTCTCGATTCTCTCCTGGAGGTCATGGGTAACGACATCTCACAATATTTACCCGCCATCATGGAGCGGCTCGCCGGTTTGCTAGAAACGGCTCCGCTGCCCGTGAAGGCTACCGTTACTGGCGCCATCGGCAGTGCTGCTCATGCCTCCAAAGAAGGCTTCCTTCCTTACTTTGATCAAACCATGCAACGCATCAAGCCTTTCCTGACCCTCACCGAGGAAGGTGACGGTATGGACCTTCGTGGTATTACCACCGACACTGTCGGCACTTTTGCTGAAGCTGTTGGCAAGGAGGCATTCCGACCTTATTTCCAGGATCTTATGAAGCTTGCTTTCGAAGGAATGGATCTGCAGAATCCTCGACTTCGTGAATGCAGCTTCATCTTCTTCGCGGTCATGTCGCGCGTCTTCGGCGAGGAGTTCTCTCCCTTCCTACCTCACGTTGTCCCGAGGCTGATCCAGTCTTGCCAACAGTCCGAGCACGATCCAGTTCCTGGAGCCTCGGGTGATGGCACCGTCAACGGTGTTGGCATCCCTGGTATCAGCGGTGGCGACGAGGACGAGGACGACGGCTTTGTCGACATGGACGAGCTCAACGACGCTTTCCTCAACGTTAACTCCGCCATCGCAATCGAGAAGGAGGTTGCTGCTGACTCGCTCGGCGAGATCTTTGCTCACACCAAGGCTGGCTTCTTGCCTTACATCCAGGAGTCAGTCGAACAGCTCGTCATCTTGCTCGAGCACTTCTACCAGGGCATCCGAAAGAGCGCCGTTTCCGCTCTGTTCACTTTCATTAACACTCTCAACGAGCTAAGCAACCCTGAGCCATGGCAGCCCGGCGTGCAGGTCAAGGTGCCTCTCAACGCCGACGTCCAGAAGCTCGTCAATGCCGTTCTCCCCGCCGTTATGGATATGTGGTCAAACGAAGATGATCGGTAAGTTCCTTGCGCTTTTTTGGTTTCTCGATGCCGTGAGAGCCGTGTCAGTTAAGCCTGGTGGGGTATGCTGCATCAGCAAAACCACCTTTTGCGTCGAGTCCTGTTTCGCAGGATGACAAACTTTCTCAGCTCACAATGACGTCCGTTATAGGAGCGGTCGAGTGACTATAACCTTTACTATGTAAACAACTGACTTTTCGTCGGGATTCGACGCACTGCCGCATGCTACCCATGGCGGCTTTCCACTCTCATATGGCATCGAGAGAAGCGGACAAAGTCGGTGAATAGCAAAAAAGCGTAAACTGACCGAACTTTGATCATTTGCTTTTCTTGTCTTCCGCAGAACCGCTGCCATTGAGATCTGTCAGTCACTGGCTGAATGTCTTAACAAGAACGGCCCAGGGATCATCGCGCCGGACTTTGACGTTGTGTGCACTTACACCATCCTGATTCTCGAGAAGCAGAGCCCTCCTCAACTGGATTCCGAGATTCCCGACGAAGATGATGAAGAAGCATCCGAGTATGAGTCGGTCCTTATCTCGGCTGCTTCAGACCTCGTCGGCGCGATGGCCAACGTTCTCGGCGCCGATTTCACCGATCCGTTGAAGAAGTTCTTGCCCAAGATCATGAAATACTACACCCCTGGGCGATCTGTCAGCGACCGGGCCACTGCAGTCGGCTCTCTGGGTGAGATTATCACGGGCATGAAGGGTGCTATTACGCCTTTCACCCAAGAGATCCTCTCACTGCTCTCTCGCGCACTTTCAGACGAAGAAGCTTCCGTGCGCTCCAACGCCGTCTTTGCCTCTGGCGTCCTGATCGAGCACACTCAAACGGATCTGAGCGAGCACTTCTCTGCCCTGCTCGGCGCTATTCGACCGTTCTTTGAGAAGGGCCAGAACGAGGCGGACGAGGTTCTCACGGCACGAGACAACGCTTGTGGATGCCTGTCTCGCATGATCATCAAGAACGCCGATGCCATTCCCCTGGACCAGGCACTGCCCATCTTGTTCTCATCGTTGCCTTTGCAGAAGGATATGGCCGAATGGTCGCCAGTGCTGCACTGCATGATGAACCTAATTCAGAGCAACAACGCCGTGGCGACGCAGAACATCGACACCATCCTGCAGTTGTTCGCTCACGTCCTTGGCGGCGATGAGGAGAACCTCGGTGCTCTGCTGCGAGGTCAGCTGTGTGGCTTTGTCAGCCAGCTCAACACGCAGATCCCCGACAAGGTGCAGGCGGCTGGTCTGCAACAATACCTGGTGTAAGCCGGTTTGGTGATAGGCCATTTCCAGCATCGATGTCGTTTACCCCATGCCTTGGCGCACCCACCGCCATCCATACCCGAGTAGTGGCTCTTCTCCTGCGTACTCGTCTCTGAGTCCAGCGAATCCATTTGCTCACCGTCAATCTGTCTAGCATATCTCTCATTTCTCACGGTCCAGGCTCCCCCTTTTCGTTCTTTTCCACCTTACTATTTGCCCACTAGACGTTACGAGTAATCCCTCAACAACCTGCTTCTCTATATCTTTAGTGGTTCTGAGGCCAGCTGTATGCAGTGAAGTATATGGTGAAGTATATGTATTGAAGCTGTTGGGCTCCGATCACAAGCTGCAAGTCAAGTGCAAGAACAAATTAATGCCACTACAATCAAATCTGGCACGACGCGCCTGTACGGGGTTGCAGCGCTTTGGTCTCATTACAAAGTAACGAAAATGTAAGGATCCAAGATAGGGCCCATTTCGTTTGTACGAAATAGCCAGCTGGGCCTAGCGGCTCCTGCCGACCTGCAAGTGGGCTACGCCTGCATCGAACTAGCCACACTGGCGGCCAACGATCACGCCGAGCTTCCAAGCGGCCAGGCAATGTCGTTACGGCGCTTGTGGACCTCTTTCATTTGTGCTGCCTCGGTCATTGGTCGCCTTACTGAAGACGGATCTCCTGCGCACGGTGAAACGGACAGCAACGAGCTTCGGTGCTGACTGGGATTTTTGAGTCCAACACCTGGCCATTTCACCTGCTACTATGTCAATCTGTATAGGAAAGGTGTCGGATGCATCAGAATATGGAAAAAGACCGAGACACAATACAGAACTGATAATGAGAGGGCGCACGCGCCTGCACGTCCCCAACGCTCTGCTGTTACAGCTCATCAGGGTCAAAGTACTTCTTTCACCTGCTCACTTCGCCTATTGCCTCTTGCAAGCGTGAGTGTGCATACATGTGAGCATCTGCCAGGTAACTAAAAGAGGTTCGCTTGCGTGCGCCTCTCCTTGTCCAAACTGCTGCTACTCGCTGCTACTCGCTGCTGCCGCCCGCTTCCTCCTCCGCCCAGCTTGTTTCTTCTATTTGCTCCGCCCATTTCAACCTACCTCCTGCTTCCATATCTTTCTTGGCCAGCATTCCCTGTTGGAGCCGCAGCCGCAGCCGCTCGTCGAAACCGGTTTGTGTTCTGTCCTTCTCGTCAATCCTTTTCTTACCTTTCACATTCGGACTCGACGCAAGCTCAGGGAGCTAAGGTCAACCACAACGAGTTGTTCTCTTGTTTGACAACTCTGGACGGGTCGCATCGCTGTTGTTCTCCTGACGCTTGCCTTTCGCACTTCACTTCACTTTTCAAGAATTTCGCAACAGCAACGTCTTGAACAGCTGTTGTTCCCCACGGCTGGCCGACCAAGCAACAGGCATATACGTGCAAGTCGGACGTAAATTGACTTGCGTTCGCCTTTAGCGTTGCACCGCTTCAGCTGCGCAGTCATCCTGTTGTCGCAATCTGGAGCCAAACTTTACACCAGAGCTCAGGCAAGCTTCTGCTCAGCGACAGACAACGGTCTTTCTAGGCTTGAGCCAGCATTTGTTGCTGCGTAAATAGACAAGCGATTCATTCTTGTCGTCTCTTATCCGTACTCGGCTCATCATGGCGCCAGCTGCTGCAGACCTGCTTGCGGCGTTCGTGCCGGGCACCAAAGCATGGTTCGCCGACAAGGAGATGGGCTGGGTCAGTGCTAGCCTTGCCAAGCCAGTGATCAAATCTGCTTCAGGCGAGATCTCGATGGAATTCTACCTGGACGATACTGGCGCTGCAAAGACCATCAACACCACCGTGGCCAAGCTATCCGCAAAAGATGGCGAAGAGGAATTGCCGCCATTGAGAAACCCGCCTCTGCTCGAGGCCACCGATGATCTTACGAATCTCAGTTACCTAAATGAACCGTCCGTTCTGCATACAATCCTGAATCGCTACTCGCAGCGCGTCATTTATACCTATTCGGGTATTGTGCTCATAGCGGTCAACCCCTTCTACGCTCTCAGCTTGTACAGCAACGAGATCATCCAAGCGTACTCTGGTCGTAGGAAGGGTGAGCTCGAGCCACATCTCTTTGCGATCGCCGAAGACGCTTACCGCTGCATGATTCGAGACGAGAAGGACCAGACCATCGTTGTAAGCGGTGAATCGGGTGCGGGTAAGACCGTCTCCGCCAAGTACATCATGCGTTACTTTGCCACTGTAGAGGACCCGGACAAGCCTGGCAGTAGGAAGGCCGGCTCGGGTGGCAAAGACACGAGCGGGATGAGCGAGACTGAACAACAGATTCTTGCTACAAATCCAATCATGGAGGCTTTTGGTAATGCCAAAACTACGCGCAACGACAACTCGTCTCGATTCGGCAAGTATCTCGAGATCCTGTTCGACAAGAGCCACGAGATTGTCGGTGCCAAGATGCGCACCTACCTACTAGAGCGATCTCGGCTGGTATATCAGCCAGAGTCGGAGCGCAACTACCACATTTTCTACCAGCTTTGCGCCGGAGCCCCATCCTCAGAAAAGAAGGATCTTGGTCTGGATGACGCCTCCAAGTTTTTCTATCTCAACCAGGGAGGTCCTGGAAGCCACATCATCAGCGGACTCAACGACGCTGAGGAGTTCAAGGCAACCCAAAAGGCCCTCAGCACTGTCGGTCTCACCATTGAGCGTCAGTGGAACATCTTCCGGCTATTGGCAGCCTTGCTCCACCTTGGTAACGTCAACATCACTGCTTCTCGGAATGACGCTATGCTGTCCGACGATGAACCGAGCCTGTTCATGGCCACCCGTATGCTCGGCATCGATTCGTCTGAGTTCAGAAAGTGGACGGTCAAGAAACAGCTTCAGACGCGAGGCGAGAAGGTCATTACCAACTTGACCCAAGCACAAGCCATCGTAGTCCGAGACTCGGTCTCCAAGTACGTATATACCTGCCTTTTCGACTGGCTTGTCGAGCAGATGAATAGCTCTCTAGCTCTTGGTTCTTCCAAGACCCGCCAGTCCATGATTGGGGTCCTTGACATCTACGGCTTCGAGCGATTCAAGGTCAACTCTTACGAGCAATTCTGCATCAATTACGCCAATGAGCGTTTGCAGCATGAATTCAACCATCACGTCTTCAAGCTTGAGCAAGAAGAGTACTTGCAAGAGCAGATATCCTGGACGTTCATCGACTTTTCCGACAACCAACCTTGCATTGACATGATCGAAGGCAAGCTCGGTGTTCTCTCGCTGCTGGACGAAGAATCGCGCCTACCGTCCGGTTCCGACGACTCATTCGTCCAGAAGCTCTACACCCAAATGGATAGAAGGCCGGAGTTCAAGAACGCCTTCAAGAAGCCGCGATTCGGACAAACCAGCTTCACCGTCTGCCACTACGCTCTTGACGTCGAATACTCTAGCGCAGGATTTGTGGAGAAAAACAAGGACACAGTTCCGGATGAGCACCTCAACTTACTCAACAACACCACGAATGTATTTCTTAAGGAGGTTCTCGATACCGCTCTTAGCATTCACAAGCCTGAGGAAACCGAGGCCTCAGCTGCCGACGCCAAGCCAGCCCCGCGGAAGCTGCCAGGTGCCAGTATCAAGAAACCGACACTCGGATCCCAGTTCAAGACCTCTTTGGTCA
Source organism: Tranzscheliella williamsii (assembly GCA_023212725.1). NCBI lineage: Eukaryota > Fungi > Basidiomycota > Ustilaginomycetes > Ustilaginales > Ustilaginaceae > Tranzscheliella > Tranzscheliella williamsii. Next base: position 196,946 of record JALBYF010000004.1, on the reverse strand, counting down.
ACCTCATGGCCACCATCGACGAAACCAATGTGCATTATATCCGTTGTATCAAGCCCAACGAGGCGAAGAAGGCTTGGGAGGTGGAACCACAAAATGTTCTCGGTCAGCTCCGAGCCTGTGGCGTACTGGAAACTATTCGAATCAGCTGCGCTGGATACCCTTCTCGATGGACATTTGCCGACTTCGCCGAACGATACTATATGCTGGTCTCTTCGGATCGATGGAACTTGTCAGATATGGAGAAGGTGAAGGCACTTGCAACCCACATTCTTAGCACAACTATCACCGAAAAGGACAAGTATCAGGTCGGTCTTACTAAGATTTTCTTCCGGGCAGGTATGCTTGCTCAGTTTGAGCAAAAGCGAACCGAACGGCTCAATGCCTTGACAACCCTCATTCAAAAGAACCTCAGAAGACACGTGTATCAGAAGAGATATCAGGCTATGCGCACGAACACTGTCAAGATACAGTCTTGGTGGCGAATGCGATTGGCTATCAAGTACGTCTCTGACCTTCGCCAAGCGACAGCCGCTACGAAGATCCAGACTGTCACTCGAGGTTTCCTAGCTCGCAAGAAGTATCAGACCATCCGACAGGCAGTCATTAAGATTCAAAGCGTGGTTCGAGGACGTGCTGTCCGATCGACGTATAAGACAGCCAAGGTTGAATTCTCAGCCGCTCGCCTTCAAGCTTTGCTCCGGGGTGCCCTCATGCGAAGACAGTACCGACATGAGAAGCAGGGGATTATTCACCTTCAATCCTGCTACCGTCGACGCCTTGCCAAAAAGGAGCTGGTGGCCCGCCGCAACGAGGCCAAGTCGGTCTCCCACTTCAAGGAGGTATCGTACAAACTGGAGAACAAGGTAGTCGAGCTTACCCAGAATCTGCAGAAGCGCATCAAAGACAACAAGGAGCTCTCTGCCAAGATTCGAGCGTTGGAGGCGCAGATCCTCATCTGGCAAGGCAAGCATGAAGAGATTGACTCCAAGAATCGCGGGCTTGCTGAAGAGCTTGCCAAGCCTACGATCGCCATGGCTGAATTCGATGCTCTACTCGCTGCCAAGAAAGAGCTCGATATCAAGCAGGAGCAATCGCTGAAGCGCATTGCAGAGCAGGACAAGCGTGTTGCTGACCTGACTGCTGAGCTCGAGAGGCAGGCTGACGAACTGAAAGCTCGGGCCGAGGCCCTTACTGGCGCTACAAAATCCTCCGAGGACGATGTCGCAACAATTAGCTCTTTACGATCCGAGGTTGCCTCTTTGCGCGAACAGCTGAACCGGGCCAATGCCCTCAACACTTTGCAGAAGAATTCGCAGCGTATCGAGAATGCCGCTCCTCCGGTCTTTAACATGTCTACCGGCAAGGAGAATGGATATGCTAGTGCTGGCAGCAAGCGACGCCCGCGTCGACACAGCGAAGCTGGACCATGGAGTGATGCCCCTGTGGGTCGCGATGAACACGAAGAGGCCATGCTGGCGGCTAAGCGTAGCGCCGCCACCGCAAATCGACACGTTTCTGTCGCCTTTGGCTTGCAAGGCCAGGTTCCTGGCTTTGGTCAAAGGAATGGATATGATGACGAATACGACGATGATGACCCGTCGGAGGAGATTATCCGGCTTCTTGAGAATGAAGAGCAGCTCGATGAAGACGTGCTTAACGGCCTTATTCGCTTCCTGAAGGTTCCTGCGCCAAGTCTACAGAATCCGCCTTCGCCCAAGGAGGTCCTCTTCCCTGCCCACCTCATCTCTTTGGTGACGAATGAGATGTGGAAGTACGGATTGGTGCGAGAGAGCGAGCGATTCCTCGCCAATGTCATGCAGACCATTCAACAGCACGTCATGTCGTTCCAAGGTGAAGAGGCGATCGTGCCAGGTATCTTCTGGCTTTCCAACGTCCACGAGATCCTCTCGTTTGTCTGCATTGCCGAAAGCGACATGCTTCAAGGTATTGGGCCAGGGGTCGATGGAGGCGCTCGATCATTCGAATGGGGAGACTACGAACGGTTGGTCACCATTGTCAAGCACGACTTGGATTCGCTAGAGTACAACATTTACCACACGTGGATGCAAGAGGCCAAGAAGAAGTTGCATAAGATGGTCATTCCAGCTCTGATCGAGAGCCAGTCGCTGCCAGGGTTTGTCACGAGCGACCATTCCGGTCGGCTCTTCAATCGACTGTTGTCGAACAATTCTACACCGTCGCACACCATGGACGACATCCTTGGCATCCTCAACAAGGTGTGGAAGAGCCTGAAGAGCTACTATGTGGAGCCTTCGGTTACCCAACAGGTGGTTACCGAGCTGCTCAAGCTGATTGGTGTAACCAGCTTCAACGACCTGTTGATGCGAAGGAATTTCTGCTCCTGGAAACGGGCGATGCAAATCCAGTACAACATCACAAGGATCGAGGAGTGGTGCAAATCACACGACATGCCTGAGGGTACTTTACAGCTGGAACACCTGATGCAGGCGACCAAGTTGCTGCAGTTGAAGAAGGCCACGCTGGGCGACATTGATATCATCTACGATGTTTGTTGGATGCTGACACCCACCCAGATCCAGAAGTTGATCTCGCATTACTATGTCGCAGATTACGAGAACCCCATCTCGCCGGAGATTCTCAAGGCAGTGGCCTCCCGCGTCGTTCCGAACGACAGGAATGACCACCTATTACTGCCACCCGAAGTGGACGAAGCCGGACCGTATGAGCTACCCTTGCCACGAGAAGTCACCGGCATCGAAACGTACTGCCCGGCTTACATTTCAGTGCCCGCGATCCGCAGGCTGGCCAACCGTGTCGCCTGATAGAATTGGCTATGTGGCTTCGCCTCACTCACGGCTGCGACTAACCTCACCATCCTCCTACACCGATCTCCATAAGTCATCCACTTTAACTATCCTGTACAGACGGTCACCGATCCGCATCCCGAAATACAAGCCGCCAGCATGTGATTCCAACGCATTTGCCGTAAATGACTACGTGTGCTGCTTTGGTGCTGCTGGCCGTCCACATGGATCAATCTGTGAACTGACCACAGACACGGAAATGCATAACTCCGGCCATAGCCGTGGCGAATCTCGTCATGGGCAAAGTGTGATGATGCGAGGACGTGGCGCAGTGGACCCTGACTCGATCGGCGCGTTTACCGAAGTGGGGAGAACGCAATGGACTCACGGCCGTATACGATGATGTCGATATCCGATCACTTCGGGAAGCCACGCGGCTGTATGCTGGAGGTGGGACGCGTCATCCTATCTGCCATACTCAGCCCAGCACAGCTTTCCTAGTTTAAAACTTGGCCGGATCCCTAATCGGGAAAGTGGAGTAGTTTGGATTTGTTACGAATCGCTGATATTCGAAATTTGGAACATCAAGCTGGTCTTAGACCGCCTGTTTACGCCCGCGTTTGTCGCAAGCCTCTTTAAATAGAGATAAGAATATGTATACTAATTCTGAATGGTATCGAGAGGGTGTCGGATTTCAACCCTAGGGCGAGTTTCTGCTGGCTGGCTTTGGGAACGGATGCTTAGCCTAAATTCGCCCACACGCTTGGCGGGGATTACATTTACATTGCCAGACGTCAAGGCAAGACGCAAGCTAGGCAAGTGGGAATTACATGCCGGATTGAGCCGCGAGCGTTTTCAGCCGGGCTTAGCAGCCTGCGTAGCAATCCAAAGCACTCCGTCCCCGCTCAGCCGACCAGTTGCCTGACTCACCGCTCGCGGGCTATAAGACTTGCTGACCCCTTGCTTGCATCGCCACATCCCTCATCTGCTAAATCTAAGCCTACACCCATCCACTCTCTGGGTCCTCGTCCATCAACCCTGCGCACAACTCTGCTCATCAAAGAGCCTCTGCCAGCTTTCTGTACCTCAAGCTCATCTATCTAGCCACCCGTGCTAGCATCACTCATTCGCCCCGTCCTCTCGCTTCTGATCAGCTTCATCCGACCATTGGTAAGTTTTCACTCGCTTCTCTCTTGTTCAGAGTAGTTCTTGGGTAATATTGGGAGGCAGTGACTGACGATAACGACTGCTTTCTTACTGCGTGTTCTTAGACACTCCTCAGATGCAGATCTTTGTCAAGACTCTCACAGGCAAGACAATCACCCTCGAGGTTGAGTCCTCGGATACCATTGACAATGTCAAAGCCAAGATTCAGGACAAGGAAGGAATTCCCCCGGACCAGCAGCGACTCATCTTCGCTGGTAAGCAGCTCGAGGATGGCCGAACCCTTTCTGACTACAACATTCAGAAGGAATCCACCCTTCACCTCGTCTTGAGACTGCGTGGCGGCATGCAAATCTTTGTCAAAACCCTCACGGGCAAGACCATCACCCTCGAGGTTGAGTCTTCCGACACCATTGACAATGTCAAGGCCAAGATCCAAGACAAAGAAGGCATTCCCCCGGATCAGCAGCGACTCATCTTTGCTGGCAAGCAGCTCGAAGATGGCCGAACGCTAAGCGACTACAACATTCAGAAGGAGTCAACGCTTCATCTTGTTCTGCGACTTCGAGGAGGCGCCAAGAAGCGATGCCAGAATGGCGCAGGGACAGAGGGGCAGTGCAAAGACGCTGCGATCAATCTGGTTGGCGAGTGCCCCCACTGCAGCCTCAAGTTCTGTGGCAAACATCGTCTGCCAGAACAGCACAAGTGCGTGCAGGTCGAGCAGGTGCGCAACGCAGCCTTTGCTGCCAACAAGGCCAAGCTGGAAAGCGAGCGGACGCAGGCTACGCGCGGTCTTGCCCACTAAGCAAGCAATCGCAAGCCGCCTTCCTGGCCCTGGCCTATTTATACCTGGTTCCACCCTGAACCGCCAGCATTATTCCTGTGTTCTGTTCGTTGCATCCACCTACCCACCATACCTGCCTTCTGACGAGCATGCACCGCATCTCGTCGGCCGGTTCCGTTTCCTCTCTCCTTCTCTCAGCATTGTATTACTTAGACAGAGGTTCCCATCTATAGCGGTCTCATTCCTGCATTTCAATAGATGCATGGTCACAGAATTTGTCTCACAGTCTTGGTTGTGTTGATACTGGCAGCGTAACGCTGGCATACCTAGAAAAGGGCAGATACGGTAGGTGGTGACATGGTGCATGCAGGAGGTACAAGTACAGTTGGCGCGGCGGCGGAACACGGCTCAAGAACGACGAGCTTAGACAACCACGCGGCGAGCTCAGCCGAGAATTCTTCGAGGCTTTCTGTCGAGCAGCTCGTCGTCGTCTTCGAGCTCGCGGTGGCGGCGGTTGAGTGTGGGGTGGGCGGAGGGTTCTGGCTTGACGCGCGGGGTGCGGCGCTGGGAGGGCGTGGAGAGGGGAGCAGCGACGAGCTGCTCGGTGTCTGTCTCGGCGACCTCGTCTCCGTTCTCGCTGTTGTGGCGGCGGGGCGGCTGCGAGCTGAGCAGCTCGTCTGCTTCTGTGTCTGATGCGTCGGCATGCGCCGAGCTGCGGCTGGCCAGCTGCCATACCGCGGGGCCGATGGGCCTTGACCGCCACGTCTTGCGGCACTCGGGGCAGGGGAAGCCGGTGCGGCGCGCCAGGTCCTGGTCCGAGTCGACGACGACACCAAACACCGTCCGCGCACAGTGCATGTGGTATCGTGCGGAACAGCTGCGCGGAGAGTGCGCACACGCAAGCCCGAGCGTGATCAGATCCTTGCAGTGGCTGCAGGTGTGGTAGTAGTCGTCGCCAAACTCGTTCTGCAGGTAGTTGCGCAACTCCAGCAGCGAGCGCGTCGAGAGCGTGTAGATGCCGTCAGCCGAGTAGTCGATCCACTGGTGGGCGACCAGATTCTTGAGCAGCTCTTCGGTCGCATCCCTCGTCAGGCTCGATCGGATCCTGCTGCCCAGCCGCACCGCCTCGAGCGCCGGCAAAGAATACGCCTCCTTCTTGGCCTTGAAGATCTCCTCCACCAGCTTCTTGATCAGCGCGATCTCCGGCGCAGAGTACCGCGTAGCGCCTTGAATCAGCGCGTCCGCCTTGGCATTCACGATGGCCAGCATCGGCTGGCTCGTCTGCTGATCGCGAAACCGACGCAATTCCACATCTACCATCGATAGCCGTTTGGAGCTCTCGGAGAGCATGTCCTCGTATGCCTCCGCGTCATACGGTACCTGCGCCACTGCGCAGCATCTTCGAAAGAGCCGCTTCGAGAACGAGGCTGTAACGATGCGGTGCGAGAGCAGCGACTGGAGGTACGCTACCCTTGCCAGGTTCGATTTGTCCCTCTCGGACATGGGCACAGGCAGCGCTGCTTAGACAGGACGCGCACCACCCAAGGCTTAGGTTGTGAGAGTGAGCGAGGGTCCAAAACGTCGTCCGTGAACGTTGTCTGGGAGCGAAGGGCGACTCAGCCTAATCACCTATACCCGCCAGAGAGCATGATGAGGGAAGTGTTGCTCTCGACACGCACTGAACGCGATACGCGTAAAAAGCTTTCGCGCTTATGATCTAACATTATCGCCCGCCTTCTCAAGGCCGAGCTTTCCCGTAACGCTCTCTCTTCTTTCCAATCATCCTTTCTCGACCATTACAGGTCTCGTTGAAGATGCTGGAAGTGTCGCCCCCAACACGGATTGCCGCCTTTCCGGCCAACTATCGCGAGTTCTTGCTTTCGCCTGGAGTACCTGCCCTTCCTGCGGCGCAGCAGACGCTTCTGCCGGGGCAGGTCTTTCAGCTGGCCCAGCCCAAGTGGCCGATCGACCACACCATGCCTTCTTTCTACGCTTTATCAGTCACCACCATATTCGCCGGCGTCCTGCTCGTAGCGCTCAAGGACGTTGCTGCTCTGTTAAACTACGAGATCCGGACGCGGCTCAAGGTGCCCGGCAACCCTGTGGTCGGTACCACGGTGTCTCTGCTCGCGTTCACCATGCTGTTGATTACGTACGAGAACGACATCAAGAAGCGCTCAGGCTACTACCCCGAGGGTACAGACCCAAGATGGATGGTGGCCCTCAATGCTTTCGCGGTGGTATGCGCCATCATCTGGGCCAGCAGCATTTTCCGCACCGCCATGGCGCCCAGCGACGCTTCGACAGACGAGCGCGCAGCCGAGAAGGACACAGCGCTAACCAAGGAAGAGCAGAAAGAACCGACCAGGCAGCAGAAGAAACAGGCCAAGCGCAACGCCAAAAAGCAGCTTTCTGCTAAGGATGAGTAGACTTACACAGCTGTTAGGGGATATTTCAACATTGCCACCCGAGCGGGGCTGCTTCGCATCAGCTTCTACATAATAGGATAATAGCAACGATAACTACAAGACGCCACGTAACATGAGTCTGCGGCAAGGATATGGATGTAAATCGGACAGTGGGAGCGGGTCTAAGCGATGACTTTACTTTGCCTCGGTATGCTGGCGGGGTCCCCGTCACGTGCGACGGACACCGAATCGCCAGCAAAGAGCTCACGGTCGATTCGACCCACCTGCAGCTCGTTTCAGAAAAGAATGCCCAGACGAAGGGGATGCATAAGATGTTGAGCGCGGCAAAAAGGAAGCTATCGACGAAAATCGAACAACAAGTGCAGAGCAAAGCAGGATAATATGACGGCTAGATGGACTGATGACGGAAAACGCGAGGCTCTTACGGGTTCGGAGCGTCAGCGAGCTTACAATGTGTTGTACTGGACCGCTTTGAAAAGGAAGGGCATGACTTCGGCCACGACGCCGTTGCCAATGCTCCGGCCGAAAACGCTCCAGCTGCCGCCCTTGGCGCCGATGAAGGGTGGGCAGGTCTCCGTCGGATACAGCCATTGCATTGTCAGACAGGTGGCGCCGAATGTGGCGGTGTAGACAAAGACCATGGCGGCGAGCGCCGCGCCCCACTTTTGGGCCAGCGGCAAGTTCTCGGCGTGGACCTAGTGCCGTACTGCTGTGCGTACTTGGCTGCCGCGCCGGCGATGGACAGGCTGATGCCCATACAACGTTGCCTCAATACAGCGTGTGCGGCCTGCCGGCTGATAGCAAGGCAATACGTCGGCGGGTGTGAAGGGGCCGCCGGAGGAGGTGATTAGCTTTTAAAAGCGATATTTGCCGTTTTACTGCTTGTTGCGCTCGACTACGGCGATCTCGAAAATCGCGCCGTAGCTCGTCGGTGATCACAGGGTCGTGTTCGTTGAAGGGATGGGACCGGAGTGGAGGCAGGGTGCAACGTGGCTCGTCAACGCGCCCATCTCAGCGAGCCAGCGCGGCGACCCTGGCAAGAAGGGCAGGCAGCCAATAGGACGTTTACGAGGACCAGCTGAAAGGCAAGCGGGAATGCCAGTTGAAGCCTCCGTGTGTGTAGTCCTCACGAGGGACGAGAGCCAGTAGACAAAAGTCGAAGCCGAGCGCCTGTTCGCGCTTGGTATGTTTCGAGACCACGAGACCCAGACGGGCACGACGGCGTTCAAGATGTCCGTCCCGCAGCCGGTGATGACGTGGGCACACATCATCCGGGTGATGCTGTGCGCTGACGTCTGCAGCGCCGCGCCCACGATGTCCAGAGGCACGCAGAGAAGAAGCCCTCATCCGCCCCGCGCTGTCGGCCACATAGCACCCGAGCATGCCGCCCATCAGCGTACCGGCGTAGTAGGCCGCCACACTACCTCCAATCGCCGCAGCGCCTCGCTGTGTATACTTTCCACCATTCACGCCGGACGCCGTACCCATCAGCCGCAGATAATCAGCCGACTCGTCGGCCCCAGACATCACACCTACAGAACAGAGTTGAGTAAGTGGCGCGACACGATACGCGACAACGTTAGCGACCTACTGCCGACACAACACGAGGAATTTACCGGGTATTATGTCTGCGTGCTCTGGTCAAACCCGAACAAGGCGATGGCTATGCCGGCGACGACCTGGTTGTCTTGGAACTTTGCCGACTACGGGGCAATCTGAAGAATGCCGCCCAGGATCTGGCGAATTCTTCCGAAGGACATGCAGCTTCTGTCGAAATCGTTGGCGGTCCAGATCCACATGGGTTGCTGCCAAGGCCCAGTCCGGCTAGGACCCGGTGCTGTTCTCAGAAACCAGCCCTAAGCATGTTGGGATACCTTCGTGGCAGGTCACCCACTACCTTCGATCTGGGCCGCCCACTTGATCTGGGTGAGCTTGAGCACCCGCTTCTCATACTAGATAGGACGCAGGGAGTTGCTCCAAGCGGGGCCTGGAAGGAGCGGGAAGCGGGCGACAAGTCGAGCTCCCTTGAGCGAGTTGGTGCTGTAGGCATTCCCATCAGGTCGAACAGTGCCCGCTACTGCTGTCCCGCCCGGCAGAGTTAGACAGCTTTTCTCCCGCAGGCCTTAAGATTGCCGGTGGCGATTCGGCGAATTTCGCGGCCGATGCGGGCTTGGCTTCACCGGTCAGAAAGGTCGCGGTAGTACTCGTGCGATACAACAACAACCCAAGACTGCACCGCGGTCTAACGTAAAGAGAAGGCGTCATAGGATCTTCTCAAGAAGAGACAAAGTTAGGCACCAAACATGCGCGTGGACATTTTCGTTGACGCCCCACTCGCCGATCATCTGCATCCCTCGCCAACTCGGACCCAGCCGTTTAAGTGTCAAAGAAGCAAGATGGCAGCGACTTCGCAAGCGGAAAGGCGGCCGTTCTGCCTGGTCAAATCGTCGATCAACATTGATGAGACATTTGCGGTGCCGCACATTGTGCGACCGGGCGAGACGATCTCGTCGACGGGCTTGATCTCGCGGCCGGGCGGCAAGGGGGCGAACGTGTCGGCTGCGATCGCGCTTGCGGGCGCGCGGGTGCTGCTGAGCGGCGCGGTCGGCAAGGATGCTACCTGGCCGATCGACGAACTGGCCAAGCGAGACGTCGATACCAGCGCGATCGAGATTCTGCCCGACACGCCGACGGGCCGTGCGTTCATCCAGATCGCCGCCGACGGCGAGAACAGCATCATTCTGCTCAAAGGCGCCAACTACAACACCAGCTCCAAGTCGGCCGACCCGGCGACGGTGTGGGTTAGCCTGCCCGAGCCTGTGACGCACCTCGTCCTGCAGAATGAGATCCCGCTGCAGACAACGATTGCCTTTCTCGACCATGCCAAGCAGCGCAGCCCGGCGCATGTCACGACGTTTTTCAACCCGTCCCCGATGCTCGCTCAGGCCGAGGTGGAACGCTTCCCCTGGGGCCAGGTGGACGTGCTGGTCGTCAATGAAGGCGAAGGGCTCGAGCTTCTCTCGGTCCTCCAGCCCGAGTCCGAGCACCAGCTAGCGGCGCTCTCCGACGGCGAGGACAAGTCTAGGCAGGTGCTCGAGACACTCTCGTCGCTGCCACAGCTGGGCAGGACGGCCTGGATTGTGCTGACGCGCGGCAGCAAGGGCGTGATGGCCAACGTCCTGCTCGTCGGCGCCGATGCGCCTACCTTCTTCAGCCTACCGCCCGTCAAGCCGAAGCAGGTGACCGACACCACAGGCGCCGGCGACACGTTTGCAGGCAACCTGATCGCCGCCCTCATGGGTCTCAACGTCGACTCGGACGACCAGCTGCTCACCTCCGCCCGCCCCGCCCAGGCGCACTTCGTCCACAAGGCCCTCCAGTGGGCCTCCACCGCCGCCAGCCTCGCCTGCGAGAAACAGGGCGCCATGCACAGCATCCCCCGAGCACAAGACGTCAAGCCTTTGATCCCCTCCCCGTAATAGCGTCCTTCTTCCCGAAACGAGCCGCATATAGCCATGGTTGCACGTGCATCAGCGATCGGGTCTGGCCTGAGTCACATGACGCGTAAGCAACGGTTGCCCAGTTGCCACTGTGGCGGTGGGTAACATCAAGTCGGGGCAAGCGACGTGATTGCCGATCGCGGAGGCCCTAACTTGCTCGCTATCTAGCCATCGTCATACCCGTCGAGGTCCGGATTGCACGTTATTGTGTCGAGGGGATAGGTCGCGCCCGCCCACTGTCGAGTATGTCTAGCCTCTTGATATCCACCAGCAATATAAGGACTATAAGATGCATTCCGCCACTTCAGACAGGCCAACAAGGCCTTTCGCCCCGGCCCACCTCGCAGTCCGAAGCGGGGTTTGTACGCGGCACAGTCAAGTCAATGTGAATTTGTGGATGTATGAATTCTCTAATCTCGGTGATGATCGGCGTGGTGAGGAAATTGGCGTGGCTCAGTTGGCCTCTCGGACCACCTTGTCAATCCAGCTAGCTACGTACTCGACGTTGTGTGTGGTCAGGCCGGCCATGGAGATTCTTGAGTTGGCGGTGAGATAGATGTGGCCCTCTTCGAGCAAGCGCTTGCACTGGGTGGTATTGAGGCCGAGGAAGGTGAACATGCCAATCTGTTTCAGAATGTGGTCCCAGTTGCCAGGTGTCTGCAGCTTTTTGGTGAGTAGGTTGAAGAGGCTCTCTCGCATAGAGATGATCCTGCCAGCCATCTCCTCTACGTCCTTCTGCCACTGCTGGAGAAGCTTAGGGTCGGTAAGGATCATGGTGACGACTCTGGCGCCAAAAGCGGGAGGATTCGAGATCTCGGCTCGCTGGATCAGAGCGAGCTGCGAGAAGACAGCCTGGTTCTGCTCTGAAGTGGCCGAGACAAGGTGAAGAGCACCAACTCGCTCGCCATACAGCCCCGCATTCTTGGCGAAACTCTGGCAGATGAGGAGAGGGATGCTCTTGCGCGAGACAAAGTGGCGCACCGCCCATGCATCGCGATCGAGATCACCCGAGGCGAAACCCTGGTAGGCGCAGTCGAAGAAGGCAAAGTGGCCCTTCTGGACAAAGATGTCGGCAATCTGCTTCCATTGTTCTTGTGTTGGGTCGACGCCGGTGGGGTTGTGAGCGCAAGCATGTAACAAGAAAATGCTCTGGTCTTGGGCCGACTTCAACGTGTTGGTGAACCCGGCAAAGTCAAGGGCAATGGTCTTGGGATCGTAGTAGGGATAGTCGACAGGCTTGATGCCGATGGAGTTGAAGATGGCCTTGTGATTAGCCCAGGTGGGATTTGAGATGTAGATCTGCTTGTCTACGCCAAGCTTTTGAAACTGGTAGAATCGCTCAAGGAAGACAGCGCCCAAGTGGTTGGCGCCGGTGCCGGAAATGGTCTGCACCGAGGCAACGCGCTTTTCTGCGATGGCGGCGGAACCGGCGCCGAGGATTAGCTTGGCAGCAGCGCTGGTGAATTCGGGGAGGCCAGTGATATTGAGATACTCATGATCTACGGTTTCGTCGGCAATGAGAGCGGTCTGAGCCTGCTTAACGGAAGGGAGGACGTAGGGCTTGCCATTGTTATCTCTGTAGGCGCCGACACCGAGGTTGACCTTGTTGGCGTATGTGTCTGCCTTATACGAGGCGGTTAGTTTGAAGATGCTGATGCCGATGTAACAATAGGGCAGTCAAAGGGGTCAGTAAATGGACAAAATCCATGACAGGGGTCGCTAACTGGAACTTACGCATCTTCGGGGGCGTTGGGAACCGAGCTCCATACGGTGAGAGCTGAATCGGAAAGGGATCCCATCATGTGTTAGCGTTCGGTATATGGAATCGAGCGATTGCAGCGAAAGAGGAAAGGACGGGTGATGAAGTTGTGCGAGCCAGCTTAGACGCTTTTAGATGTGCAAGAGACAAGTGCGAGAGAGCGAGAGAAGAGGTGCGGGAGAGGCGCGGGAGAGGTGCACTGGCAATGGTAAATGTCGAGTGGCTGGCAGGAAGGATTCAGTGTTGGCTGGTCACAGCAACACAACAATGAAGCCACTGAGCTGCGCGAGATTGCCGACTGCGTGGTCAGGGTGAGGGTCAAGCCGAGGCTCAGCTGCTCAGCCCTAGAGCGAGATTCAACAAGGGCCAGAATCGTAAATGAATTCGCCCCAAATTCAGAGGTACGCACTCAACCCAACCTTGAAAGTGGCTGCCCCACTTGAAAGTGGCCGCCCCAGTACGTTTGGGCCAACCATCTGACAGGAGCAAGAACAGGGATGCCGATGGAGAGGAGCAGGAGCCCAAAGGAGAATAGATGCTTACCGGTCTGGTTCATGCCGTTGTCGCCTGCAAGGTGGCCCTTGATGTTGTTGAGCCTGTCGGTCGCCATGGTTGCGGTAGGTAGCTGGACAGCGTGGGCCAAGGGCAGATAATAAGGGATGCAACGCGTTCCACTCTGTGCCAAGCTGCGACGGCCACCTGATGCTGCAGCCAACTGAATGCGAAACTGGCTTCGACGGGCGCGATTGGACACGGTCACGGATGGTGATGGGACGTGGCAAAGATGCACAGCGACGTCCGCAACGCCTCGAGATCGCCAGCTTCCAAAGCTGCAGCCCCAGTCAGCTCGGCGGTGAGCAAGTATGGTCAGCCAAGCTAGGTTATCTTGTGAGAGAGTCCATCCTTAGCCGGGTCGCATCAAGCAGCGCATCGCAGGACACTGCTCCAGTGCTTGTTCTACATCTGCCTTTTCCTAGTTCAATCATCCAACAGAATCACACGACAGTGTATTCAACCCGACATAACTTATCTTACTAATATCGATGAGGAATTTGTATAGTTATATGTGCTTTCGCACCTGTAGCGTTCAGGAGTGCGGGGTGGAACTGAATAGCGCGTGTTTGTATTCCGACCTACTCCGGACTGCGGCCATGATCAGCCTCTCTCCAGCTTTCGCCTCTCCACTCTGCGCTCGACGTTGTGGACCCGGCACTACCTGCTGCTCCTAGTCCAACCATACGGGTACTGCAACTTTTGGAGCATATGCAAGGCCAGGTTGCAGGATTTATTCGTACAATGTGTGTGTTGTATTACATGAGGAAATGACCAAGAGCATGCTCAGGCCGTGGCTTCTTCCATCTCGATATCCTCGCTGTTTGCCATTGGCTGCGCCTCGCCGCCGGGTGCCCCAGTCTTCTCTTCAGGTTCGTCCGGTTGAGTCCGTTTTGGGACAGCATCAACTGCAGCGTCCGAAGAGGAGGGGACGGCAGGCACGGCAACGGGAACAGCGGCTGTCTCTGCAGGCTCTTTTACATCCTGCGTCTCCGTCATTTCGCTGGCGTCAACAGCAGCGGCAGCATCAGTCGTTTGTACCTTTTCTGGCTCCTTGGCCTCGACGGTGTCCGCTTCCACTGTTCCATTGCCTCCCGCTCCTTCCAATAGCTGCATTCTCACGGCAGACCCGCTGAGGTTATCGTCCTCCGCAGCGCCGTTTACCTCGGTCTTGCCCTCCTCTACAGCTTCCACATCGGCCTCGGTCTTCGCCTTCGGCTTAGGCCTGGCCTTGGCCTTGGGCTGGGGCTTAGGATTCCTTTCATCCTCAATGGCCTGTAGCAGCCCACTGATGTTTTCTGGCTGGTCCATCTTTCCAAACAAGTGAAGATGGTTCCGACTGGCCACGCGCAAAGCCCTCCAGGCCAAGCTCTGTATGGTTTCCAGCGTTGCTTGCATTCGTTCATCCCCATCCAGTTTCTCGTGCTCTTCCTTGTTCAACTGTCCTGCAGGCGTCTCGGGGTCGATTCCAAGCTGTTTCTTCCGCAAGTTTGCTTTCATCTGCTCGCGCTTGATCGACTTTTCGTAGTGTTCAACACTTGGTATCGGCGGCATGAACTCGAGCTCCTCTAGACCGTCCGTCGTGATGGTGATCTCCATACCCATCTCGTCCTCTGTCTTGCGGGTTCCCGGTGTCGGTGGAGGCAGTCCATCCAGCCAGAGCTCGCTCAGCGCTGCTGTGCCCAGCTTGTGCGCATACGGCTCAGGCCTTTTCGCCAGCGACTGACGCGCCGAAGCAAACGCAGAGATCTGCTCGGCGGACAGTGGAGGCTTCTCGATCGAAGGGCACGATTCGGTCTTCCATCGAATCCAGTTGGCCTCCCTCTTCAAGATCTCCAAGACCGCATCCAGGAACATGCGTCCATCCGGTTGGATCTCGCGGATCAGCGCCTGGATCTCCCGCCACGTCGACCGGATCCACTTTTCGTCAGCCTCTTCCAATGTGAACAGCGCCTGCAGTGTCTTGTTCTTCCACTCCTTCCACTTCTCCTTGGCTGCTGGAGTGAAAGAGAGCAGATACTGAAAGAGGACCAGGTATTGCACCAGAACGTGCTTGCGAAACGATGCGTCACGGATCTCATACTCAAACAGCTTGCGGCCAGTGAGATATTTCGGAAAGAAGTGGCCACTGGCGGTGTCGGTGTCGTCGCTGTTGCCCGTCTGTTCCATCACAACATCTGTCGCTTCATCGGTTAGGACTCCGCCAATAATGTCTGGTTTCAGTCTTTTCTGCGGCTGATCAGTTGATTCGCCGGGTACGGCCGTTCCAATGGACTGGCCCGCGAAGAAGCCAGCGGGTGTCTGAGTATCGTAAGACTGGATGCGCTTGTTGTTGCTGTTAACGCCGGACTTTGCCCCTTCGGCAGCAGCGGCGCCAGCCAACTCTCTCTCTCTCTTGGTGACAGCGCCAAACAGCTCAAGGATCTTTTTTGTGCTAATTCTCAGTTCGGCCATTGGACCTTTGGCTCCGTCGGGCGCCGGATCATCGTCGGCCCCTGCTGTATCTGGGTCAGCAGTGTCGCCGTCAGCAGCTAGTGTTGCTATCGGAGTTGCGCTTCTTGTTGACGGCCGCGAGCCATCGAGACCAGCTCCCATGAGCAGTGGAGGATTGGAGAAGAAACGTTGCAACTTCCAAAACAGCTCATAGAAGCCATACGTGACCTTGAAGATGGCGTCCTTGTCCTCTTCTTCGTTGCCGCTGGTTGCAACATCGTCCGGTCGGGCCACACCGTTGCTTGTTTCCGCTTCTTTCTGAATCACCGTCTTATTCTCGACATTGAAGTCTCCGCGCAGATTCACACCGCTTCGTTCTCCAAGTGGGAAAACGGCTGCAAGTAAGCTGAGGATGCGGCCTGCAAAGACTGTGTGCTTCTGCGAAGGCTTCGATAGCCTTCTCAGCAGCTCGTTGCAGGTGCGGAGGAGCACGAGCCCTTTGCCCTTGGTGGGATGCAGATCAATGGTCAATGGCTTGACGCGAGACTCTGCGTACCCGAACAGATGAGAGCCCGAGGAAATCGGGTTGGCCTCGATCAACTCTTCCACGAGTGTCAGGGGCAACGTCGGGTCCACCAGATCCTCCAATGACAGCGCAAGGATCACATCGAGGTGGTCAAATACTGTCTTCAATGTTGCTGGCGACAACTCTTGTGCGACGTCCACCGCAGCGGACACTCCTGAAGCATCGAAGACAAACTTTCGGAATTCGTTGTTGCTGACCTCCAGGCACAGATTGCGTATCCGGATGGCGGAGTCGTCTTTTTCTGTTCCACTGGGGGATGTGTTGATAGCAAACGAGGCCTTGAGCTCGGGCGAATTTGCGAGTGGCTTTAGCGTCTCGAGGACAAGTGTGGGAGGTAGCAGAAGCTGTGCAGGATGCTGTCGACGCAGCTCGGCCAGGCTTTCGAGCAGTGTTGGGATGAGCTGACCCAGCGCCTGCCTGAGGCCTTCGACAGCCTGCTCGGAAGACAACATCTTACCTGCCAAACCAAAGCACACTGCAGCAAGAAGAACGGGTGGACGTAAACGAAGTAGATGGTAATGACGGGAGTCCGTCTGACCCTAGCTTCTTCTTCTTCGCTGTTGGTCCATCGCGTCTATCCCTCTTGTAATTACAACAAACAGAAGCTTAGTTTTGAAATGCCCGTGGGACCCTTCTCCACTTTCTGCCAGCCTGTTGTTTGTATTTCGACATGGACATGTTTGACGTGATTGCTTGCTTCTCCTCGTTCATGATCCTGCGCTTAAGCTCTTTCCGTCTAGCATCGCTGCATTGCGGGCTCACATAAGACGCTAAGCCGCCAGTGGAAACCTGGGTGACGTCAGCTATGTCCGACGCCGAGGTCGATATGGGCGATGACCGCGCCGTGGTCGATGACGTTGATATGGATGATGGTAAGCTGCTTTTTTGGGTTTGTCTCTCCGCCGCGATCTGAACGCTGACAAGACACACGGCACCCTTTGGTGTCTCCAGATCCAAACGTGAAGCGTAAAGGAAGAGGTTTCGACCCCCGCGGTGACGGTCCCGCTTTCGACGGTGTCAAGGCCGGCCGCTTCGAAACGCTGGACGAAGCCAAGGACAGCGAAGATCGAGCAGTGAGATGTAGGTTGGGGTCGGGTTGCTATCACTCCTTTCTCCATTACGAGCGCTGACAGGCTATGTGGTTCTTCCTGGCTACAGCTGTCGAGGGCTGGGTGATCATTGTCACAAACGTGCATGAGGAGGCATCAGAGGAAGAAGTGATTGACAAGTTCGCCGACTACGGCAACGTCAAAGACTGCCATCTGAATCTGGACAGAAGAACTGGCTACGTAAAGGTACGTTCCTTCCGCGTAGTCTGAATATCTTATAGAGGTCTTGTGCCCATCGCTGCCCACTTGCTAATACCTGTCGCTTGCTGCTCGACAATACAGGGCTACGCCTTACTACAGTTCGACGCACAAGAAGAAGCAAAGGCGGCGATAGAAGCATGCCAAAACGGCCTCACTCTGTTAGACGAGCCGCTCAAGGCTGATTATGCATTTGTGCGGCCACCCGCTGGCGGGGCTACGATTCGAGGAACAGCCGGTGGAAGGAGAGCGCCAGCCGCTTCAAGTAGAAACAGGAGTCGAAGCCCGGGTCACGGATGACATTGGAAACACGCCCCAGCCATGAATCGTCGCCCATATCAGCAAGATTACCCAAAATGTGGCCCTGTATGCCGTTCACTTTTCAGCTCACTTAGAGCAGGCCTACCTGGTTCAATGGTCACCGTCCAGACACTCAATCTTCGAGGCAACTTGTCATGGGAAGATACGTCGGGCGAGTGGGAAAGTTCACAGCAGTGTGCGAGTGAGTGTGCGGTCGCGCACTTTGTTTTACTGGCGTGCAAACATGTTAGAGTGTTTTGTGAGTAGCTTATATAAGCAAACTGTGATCGCTTCGTGTTCACCTCCACCACCGTCTGGAACTCGCAGTTAGAGGCCGCGTCCCAAGCAACACATATCAGAGCCCCACCGTTCCTTCACATCACCCTCAGATAGAGCTATCGGTATCGACGATTCCGAGCACTGCACATAGTCATCATCTCGCCACGCGGTAAGCGGCACACCAATCAAAATGGATGACGACAATGTCCAGCCGATTCCCAACTTGAAGTTGCAGCAGCACCTCTTCCAGCTAGCTCAGCACTCCAACCACTTGCCGGCAGCGGTCGTCGAGACGACGCAAAAGGCGCTTTTGGACGGCGTGGAGAAGGATGAAATGGCGCCATACTATCAATTGGTTCTGAGCGAGCCATCATTGAAAGGCCTTGTTACGGAGGACAAAGCGTTGATGCAGAAGCTCGAAGCAAAAAACAAGGAAGAGCTGGAAAAACTCGACGAGCAGCAAAAGGCAGTGGAGGAGAACGACGGAGAGATGGAGATCAACGGTGTATTGCGCCAGAGGGCAGCGTACTTTGCCAAGATCGGTGACAAGGAGAAGGCGCTCGAGGCACATAACATCGCCATCTCTAAGGGAGCCGGCCTCGGATCCAAGCTTGACCTGACGCTGACAAAGATTCGGATCGGCCTCTTCTTCGGCGATACAGACGTGGTCATTTCGTCCATCGCCGAGGCTAAAAAGCTTGTCGAGGAAGGAGGCGACTGGGACCGAAGGAATCGGCTGAAGGTGTATGAAGGCTTGCATCTGCTTTCCATTCGAGACTTTAAGGCGGGCGGCCAGCTCTTCCTAGAAGCGCTCAGCACCTTCACGGCGACGGAGCTGCTGGACTACAACGAGTTCGTCACGCTGACCGTCTTGGCCAACGCACTGACATTGAAAAGAACCGACCTGAAGAAGGAGATTATCGACTCGCCAGAGGTGCTGCAGGTCATCGACGAGATCCCTCACTTGCGAGCCTACGTCAGCAGCCTCTACGCGTGCGAATACGGCAACTTCTTCCGTGCGCTTGCCGAAGTCGAACAGGCACATGTGCTCTCCTCGCGGGTGCTCCACCAACACGGCCGCTTCTATGTAAGGGAGATGCGCATCATCGCCTACTCGCAGCTGCTGGAGAGCTACCAGTCGCTTTCGATCGACAACATGGCCACCGCCTTTGGTGTCTCCGGCGAGTTCATCGACAGTGAACTCTCGCGGTTCATCTCTTCCGGCCGGCTGCCCGCCGTGATTGACAAGGTGCATGGCATCGTCGAGACACGAAGGCCGGACCACAAGAACGCCCAGTACACCAAGATCATCAAAGAGGGCGACGTGTTGCTCAGTAAGTCTTCCAAGCGCACGCTTGCATCTCACAGCCGCGGCCTGACACAGTATGCTGACCCGACTCCCACCCTCCACCCCTCCTGCTTGCGTGCTGCGTTACAGACTCTCTGCAGAAACTTTCGCGCACTGCGCTTTAGACGCTTCGCCGCTTCGCCTGCACATGGTAATACGCATCCCTCCGCGCTCGGCTATGCTAGACCCGAATTATATCGGTGGTGTGTACATATAGGGTAAGGTGAGGGACCGCCTCCAGCGAGCACGAACCTCTTAGTCGACGTCGACGAGGCTGTTGAGACCAACAAGGGTGGTGTTAGTAGGGAGGTGTCGCTTGGTATAGGAGAGCGGAGAAGAAAGAAAACTTACTGATAAGAGGGAGCGTCGAGCTGTTCGGCGCCTTTGAGGAAGGGGATGGCGACGACAAAGACGTACTCGACGACGGTGGAGTTGAGTTTCTTAACGAGCTCGCCGGCGGCCTTAGCGGAGCCGCCGGTGGCGATGAGGTCGTCGATCACGAGGACGCGTGAGTTGGGGGGAAGGGATTCCTGCTGCATTTCGAAAATGTCCTGGCCGTACTCCTTTTCGTAGATAGCCTGGACGCAGGCGCCGGGAAGCTTGCCCGTCTTGCGGACGGGGACAAAGGCACAGCCCAGTCGCTGGGCGATGGTGGGACCCAGCAGGAAGCCACGTGCGTCGAGGCCGACCACCGCATCGATCTTGCGGTTGCCGAACGACTTGGCGCCCGCCTCCAGCGGCGTCTGCGAAGCCGGCGAGCTGTCATCCAGCGCCGGAATGGTGTGCGTGAAGATATGCGACATGATGTTGGTGATCAACAGCTCGAACGCCAGCGGATCCCTCAGCACGGGCAAGATGTCGCAGAAACGGACCCCCTTCTTCGGGTAGTCATCGTAGAAACCTACCACGGGCAGAGGAACCGGCACAGATGGCACGAGCGCGCGTCAGTACCCATCGCCGCCTGCTTTTGGCATCGACACGCCGGTGCACCCTGTCTCTGCCAAGCGCACTTACGAAACAAGGACTTGAGGTGGGCAACGTCGGACATTTTGCAGGCTATGGTTGGAGGACTGGACGAGAAGAAGCCACCGCTGATTCTCTGACTTTTTGCCGGTATGCAACCTTTGCCTCTGGCTCAAGATAAGCGTAGATCGGCGAAAATCCAATTCTGCACGCTTGCAAAACGTGTTAACCGGGACGGCATCCACGTTGCCGATGTTAAGTTCGTACTCATACTCACACCGTTAGCCAACGTGAACCGAGGCCCATCCTCGGCTCAACGACTGGATCTAACGGCATCACGAGGCGCCAAATAATTCAACAGCCAACACGCCAGAAAGCAGGGTTTAACGCGACTCGCGCCTTACGGCATTTCGGCATGCTCGATCCGACTCGAGTCCTGCTCGGTTCGGCTGGCATCCCCATCCCCTGCCTCGCAGTCGCACTGAGACCATTCATGATTCCCATGATGGGATTGAGCTAAGTAGTCTTGGGGCAATCTGACTGGCGCGGCAGAGGCACGTTTGGGGTCACCGCTCGTCTTGCTTGCGCGGTAGCCGCCAGCTGACGCCTCAGTCAGGTGGCTGCCGGCGGGAACAGTGTGTTGAGCTACAGTCCAAGTGCAAGGTGCAAGAGTAGGCAGTGCTATGGCCGACCGCAGGCTTAGCATATCGCACCCTGATGCTCGCTATGATTCTAACCACCATCTGTCTTTGACGCTGTCCATCACCTCGAGCACAGCTACGCTGCCATTCTCCGTAGCTATCCACTGCCTCGCGCGATCGCCTTCCATTTTGCCAGGCTGAGTGGCGTGTGGCATACCAGCTTTGTGACGGTACTTTGCGGTTGTCAGGCGACGAGATGCCGTATCTGGTGTATACGGCGCCGCGGGCGTTTCGCGAGCCGGCGCGGATGGTCTTCCTGCACCCGTCCGAGCGCGTTTCGCGAAGCGAGCTGGAGAGGCGCGACCGCCGCTACCAGGCACGGCGGCAGGCCGAGTTCAACAAGGCGTGGGCCGAAGACGCCACCCTCGTCGGCTCGGCCCACGACACAGGCGTCCCCTTCGACCGAGCCAGCATCCGCCGCACTAGGAGAGACAGCAGCGTCGCTATCCGCATCACCCAACGCCTCCGCCTGAAGAAGCTCAAAGGCCTGTTTTCCTCCTCCTAGCGGCTCTATCTAGCCATTCCAGCCCCCTTCCCCAACCCGGCGAACGTGCTTGTCCCAACCCGCACATGATACCCCTTCTCGGCCCTCGCCGTACACCTCTACACCAGCGATGCACGGCAGGCGAAACCCCCCCCCCCCGATCCTTGGTGCGTTTCTCGCACTCTGTTTGCCGTCATGTAATGAGGTAGACTTTGGTGAACAGCGTACCTTTTCGACTGGTATGTGGCAGCCATGGATCTCGGGTGTATATACAGCTGGCAGGGATCGTAAGAGCGGCGTGCTCAGAGTGGGGATCTTGGGAAGCGCGTTCTAAGGAATGGGAACAGGCTCTCCGTGCTCGTCGCGGACGACGACGACCTCAACGTCAGCGCGCTCGCCGTTGTCCATGAAGGTGACCGAGGTCATGTCGATAGGGTCGGTGCGCACGCCTCGCTTCTCCATGAAGCTCCGGCCAAGAATGACGGGGAAGTAGCTGTCCTCCGCCAGCATCACTGTGCAAGGCACCGCCTTGGAGCCCACCTGGACCGGCCACTTGCCGAGGTTGGTGATGCCGTTGAAACCGTATGTGCCGGGCGTGGTGTCCTTGGGGATAAAGCCGTGTGCCAGGGCGAAGCTGCGACTGACGTAGACGTGTCGGTAGCCCGACTTGAGCATCATGGGGACATCCTGGATCGGACCGATGCTACCCTTGAGAAGGCGGACGCCGAGCTGCGAGTGGAATTCTTGGAAGGCGATCTTGTGCGAAGGAGTCGAGGAGACCGTCTGGTTGGTCTTCTTTGTCTTGGAGGTGTACGTCGACAGCGCGTCGTCGCGAGTAGGCTTCGGTCGGGGCTGCTCGGGCACAGCAGGCTTGCTGTAGCCGGGGGCCACTGCAGGTTCTCGCGGCGGAGGGTACATGATGGAGTCGCGTCCACCGGCGGTCACTCCTCCGGCATCGCTGTAGTCATCGGCAGAGGGGATGTAGGGAGCGGCGACGCGGTGGATGCTGACGCCGCCGCTCTTTCCTCGACCGGGAGTGCGGTGGACCAGGGTGCTCTCGTCCACCAGGGGCACATTAGGGCCGTCGTGGGCCTCTTCGGCCGAGTGATCCTCCTTGGAAGGGATCTCTGGAGACTCGAGAAACACTGGAGATGCGACGACAAAGCAGACACGGTGCGGTCCGATGAGTCTCTCTATCCATGACCCATTAGATTCTTTTCGATGCCACTTACGATCAGCTTCTTTAGCGTTCCCAAATCGCTCCAGGAAGATGTCCCAGTCATCGGCTGTTCTCCGAAAATAGCGCAAACACCAAAGAGCAAAGAGCGTCAGATAGGGTTCGACCGTTATCCAACGAGAACCAAGATCCACTTACAGTCTTCAAGTGCATAGTTCTGCCCGGACCATCCATACTTTATTACCAAGGGAATACCGTCGTCCAGCTGCAGTCGGATCTTCTTTGCTGCACGAGACTTGAGACTGTGCATCAAGTTAACGAACGGATCAGCATCAGAACTCTCACCAGCCGGGCTCATCATACAGCCCGTTACTGCACCACTCACCTCTCTAGAGAGTCGTCAGACTTGAGCCGGAGAGCAAAGCTCGGAAGAGCGCCGGCGTGGAACTGCACTCAGGCATATTCAAGGGATGGGTCGAGTTAGTCACTGTAGCTGCATATTGTGACGGCGAACACCGATAGGAACGTACGTTTAGAATCGGTGCCATGGTGAGCTGGTCGATGGCGGTACGGTACAGCTTCAAAAAGAGGAGAGAGGGATGGTAGTAGTGGAGATGGTGGGCCCACAGATAGGTATGCTGCGGCCCTGCGGATGCGTGAGCGGCGACACCGAAGGCGAGCGATGTGCTTGGGGATCTACATTTCCCAAAGCGTGATGACGCATTACGAGGCACTCATCACTCGCGCTTACCAGCCTCGCGTTCCGGACAGCCTCGCGTTCCAGACCTTTGTCTGAACCCCACTCACCTCTCGCTTACACAATCGGCCGCATCGCAAGCTGACATTCTCTGTTAGGTCCGGCCCAATCCGCCTTTGCTGAGGGGGGTTGATATAATCACGGCGTATTTTTATGGACTCACGCATTTTCCCGATAGCGATCGCGCACCACCCCATTCGCGGGCCGTTACTCAAATGTAACATCAAACTTGTGATGACTAGGCATGAACGTGCGATATCTACAGAGTACGTGAACAAGGAGCATGATGCTTTCAAGAGTCAAAGACTCTCTCGTATGGCCCTCTGCGGTAACCAAGTGACATCCCGATAGTGTCAATGAGTTGCCCCTCAAAGCCATGTAGGAGATCATCTTCCTTGTTCTAGATGAGATCTCACCGCGCTGGATCGGGAATTTGCGTGATTCCATAAAAACATGCCGTGATTATATCAACGCCCTTGCTGAGAGGTAACTGTCCGTTTGTTAAAGCTTCGTTAGCCGCCTTTCACGCTTACAGGAAATGTGAATCTGTGCTCGTCGTCGCATACATACTCATCGGCTGGCCTCTCCACATCCCATTATTAAACATTCACATTCTCCATCTGCGTGCCATCGACCCACGTCCGTCTTCGTATTCTGCTGTCGAAGCTCAAGACCTCGCTAGCTTCCGCAGCTCCTTGCTATTAATAGGGGTACACCGCTTCCAGTATGGGTTTACGGACAGGTCTCATCGTAGGGACAACCTCGTTTCTGCTTGGTAAGCCGCCGGACCACGTGTTTCGATCCGTTGGATGAAGTGGATGAGCTGACGCTGTGATACCGCTATGCATGCGGGGCTGGACTGATAGGCACTCTGTCGATGCACTGGACGGCGGACCATCTCGTCCTTTGGCAGGCGCCTGTGACGTACGATTCGATCGTCACCGCGTACACCTATTACCAAGATACGATGGTGGACATGACGCCGCTGTTCCGCAGGTTCCTGCACGGAGTGGGAACGCTGGCGACGCTGCTTCTCTGTTCCAAGGCGCTCGGCGGACGCGAGAGCAACTGGCTCTTCGACGGCGCCTCGCTCTTCCTTTTCGGTGCTGCGGGCCTTGTCTACTACCACAAGATTGTGCCGAGCCTCGCTACCCTGCCCCCCAAGGCACCGACGCCCGGCGCAGGCGCCGTTGACGGAAGGGATGCCGTCTTCACTCCCCTCAGAGAAATCGCCACCTCTCACACCGTCCTCGCCGTCGCCCTCGTCGGCGTCATCCTGCTTCAGAGCGGACAGTACTACAGCGAACGGCTCGAAGAACGCGAACGCATCGAGGAGGACGAGGCCCGCATCCGCAGACGCCAACGTAGACGCGAGCAAGAGGACAAACGAAAGGAGCGCATTCAGTCTGCCGACGGCCCAAACACTACAGCAGCAGCGGCTTCATCCTGAGCGAGATCCACCTTACTCCGTTTTGACAGTTGTAACAGTCCCACTTGGAGGTTGTCACACACTTTGGAGCACACTCCGCAAAATTCATCGAGACAGGGGCACAGATCGAATTGGTTTTGGCGTTGACGAACAAGTAGATCAGAGGAAGAGCGGGCCAGCGTTTGTGTTTGTCCCGCCGTGAGGCGAACAACGGCTCAGGTGGATGGCTTGCATGCTTGACGGTGCTTGGCCGTATAGATTTCCACTGCGAGCGCTACGATGTACGAGTGCGAGGCCCGTTGTCAAAAAGGTAAGCAGGCAGCGTGTTGCCGTAGAGAGTTACTCTGCGCTGATCGCGCAAGTCTTGCTGAGTAGTTGCTGGCAGACGTCGCGCGCGCCCGGAGTTTGGAGTCGCTTGCACAGGACGTCGACGAGCCCATGGTCGTGCTGCAATTTTATCTGATCCCAGTGTTTGAGGGCGAAGGCAAGCTCAGCGCTTTGGACTTCAGGGTAGGCTAGAGTGAAAGAGCTGAAAAGCTCGGCCATGACGTTGGACGGTGTCAGTTGGGCTTTGATCTCTTCGAAAGCCAGAGCTTGTAAGTCATCCAGCTGGAACCGCAAAGCCAGCTTGTAGATCGATTTAGGACTGGCCGGCGGCAAAGCATGCGAAGCGGTGCCGCCAGTCTGACTCCTACCGGCTCCATATCCCACGGGATCGCAGGCGACACACTTTTCGTCCTCTCCGTGGCTGACACTGCAAGGGTGGGAGCGAACCGTGACCGAACTTGTAAGCTTGGCAAATTCGATGTGGCCAGTTTCGAGATAGAGATACATGCGGCGAAATGTGGTCACCGCCACATCTTGGACAGGGACAAACCTCATCTTACGAGGTGGCGGCATGTGAGGCGAGGCAGGTGGGCTCAGCGGCTTCGGAGTGACAGGTGCCGAAGTCATGGTGACGCGCTGCCACCCTTCTGTGTTGGCGGTGCGCTCTTCAGTGTCGTCTCGCGTAGCCCTAAGCGTGGTTAGGACGTCGTGGGCCGCTTCCCAAGATGTTTCACCCGCCCCACTCGACAGACTCAGCTGCTGCAGAGCTTCGTTGACGGAACCAGCTTGGGCGCTTGCGACCACATTGTTCAAACAATTGCACTTCTTCGCGATGATACGAGAATCTGCAAATACGCAACTGTAGTCCGTAGCCGTTGCGTCCGCCGGCACAACGACAACGAAGCAGAGGTCCGCCCAGAGACCATCTGTCATGGCGGCTGTCACGCGGTCCACATGCGACGTGTCAGAGATCGCTCTGCTTGACTCAATACTTGCGCAAGTGTATACAAGCTCCAGCGTTGTATAACAGTCGAACTCGTCATCACACTTCCACCTGCAAAGATCATCATTGTTGCCAAAGGGTTCTTCGGAGCCTTGCTTCTCCATCTCTGTAAGATCGAAGCGAATATCTACTTCATTGCTGGACGGATGGAGGACAAAGCATTGAGGGGCGCTTGAAATTCGGTCCACACAGTGTCCCTCCGGGTAATGGACCATCTTCAGCCAGGCATTAAAGATGACTAAAGGCTTGCTTGTCGTGGTAGCCGCCAACCGAGCAAGCACAGTCTCGCTGTTGCCGATGACCATAACGATTCTGGGGACAGTAATTTTCCACCAGGATTGGTGGCTTAAGATTTTTGCTGAGGCTGCAGCCAGAGACTGCTCGACGACAGACTTGCAGAGGCCAGGCTTCCTCGGCAAGGCATCAAACCTTCCAATACATATCACGCACGGAATCATCGGCTCCATGGCAAGGCCTGTCATTGTTGTTGCTGTAGCAGCCTACGTCGAAGGGACGGTGAGATAGGGAATAGCCTTTGGGGGCAGGTCAGAAGGAGCATAGGGGTTGGATCTTAAATGGCTTAGACAACAGTGGCTGCACAGACCACACGTAATGTGCCGCTTCAAAAATCTTGCCGCCTTATGAAGCTGTGAGTGGGAGCTTCGAAAGATTCATGAATTGCTGTACGCTCCTCATGCTAAATGGTCATTAGGTCGATCGATACACTGTATATGCGCACAACCTTCAATAAGCAGCACCCTCTGCTGGCTGGGGAAGTTTACGGTTGGCAGGGGAGGCCATTTCCCTGCGACAGACAGTGAAAATGTAGTGGAGCAAGGAATGTGTCAATGACCTAGTCATGGCCTCCTCCAACTCGGCCAGACCCGGTTCAGTCGGATAAGGAGTGCTTTGGGTGCTCCGTGCACCGACGGGAACGGAGTTGTGCATATACTCACCTTCGCAAGGAGAGAAGAATGGTCTCGAGCGTGCTCTCGCGCGACCATTGCGCAAAGATCGGCAGAGCGCTATAGTCAATGGTTCCGTCCGTTCTTACGCATGGCAAGTTGATCCTGGTCTGAAATCTGACTTCCGGAGGCTGGTCTGGGTACCCGGGACCGCAGTGAATGCTGAGTGAGTAGATTCGGTTCTGGAAAACCGAGTGGCCGGGCCCGATAATGGTGGCGTTCCAGTTGGACATCACTTAATGATGCAAAATGAGAAAGTGTATGGACATCAGCAGGCGAGCTAGCAGTCGAAGCCACCAAAGGCGCGCGTGGCCTGAAGATAGAGACTTACTCAGATCGCTCCCATCGTCAAGGCCATAGGAACAGCTTCCATCCCCGATACCCTTTTCTCCCTTCTCCAGCTCCTCAAGGAGGCGGAAGTTTCGTGGAACTGATCAGGCGCGAATTGTCAACGTGCAACGGTCAAGATGTCAGGACTCGGCCGACGACGCAGAACCTCTGAAATACGTAAGCCACCTACTTTTTGCCATTGTGATCGATAATGAGGTAGTGGAGCCGGATGAAGGATGGTCTGGGTAGTCGCAAGGGGTAGGGACAGGTCAAAGCGCCAAACTGGGATCTTGCAGCGTCACTATCGGTTGCCTTGAGCGGTTCGATGGCGAAAAAGACAAGATGCAGAGGTAAGGAGCGACGACACTTGCAGCCTGCTGTGTTTGAGTTGTTCAGCCTCGACCAGGATGCCCCGGCGCCTGCCTGAAGTAGTTAGTGTGCGCTTTGACGTCTGAAGGTTGTTCTGGTCAGCGTCTGAGAAGTGTGAGGGGGAGGGTAGTGAGTGATGGAATCGAGTGGTACGAGAACCATCAATTCAAGAGAATCACGTTGTGAGATTGAGTGGAGGTCGAGATCACCAACACGCGTGACTGGAGAACGTAACGCTCGACTCTCGTAGAAATGAACCAAATCTAACATACATAGCTTCTACTCGAGACCAACACGAGTCGATTCACATGGCTCCGAACTCCTCGGGTGCTCACGTTACATTATGGATCCACACACAGCTGTTGGACCTCTATCTCCTCTGGACAGTAGCGACTACAATTGCTAACGTGCCGCGTCCGTACTGCTCTCAGTTTAAGCTGCTATTTGGCTGCCATTGGCGCCTGGCTGATCGAGTTCAACGACTGCTGATCAGGAGCAACGTTGATGTCACCAAGCGCTGCACATGCGACATTTCGGAGCGATGACAAGGAGCTGTGATGAACAAGTCGAAAATCCCTTCAGCGTACTTGTTTAGGCAGCTTCACAGCGCTTTCAACGCTGCAGGACGTGAGAGAACCGTTGTTCCGTCCGTTGTAGATACATTTTGCATGCCGCTGTGAACAAGGCCTCGCGATGGCCAGCCAACCAGTCCCACTGCAATGGCGGATGGCCGGAGGTGAGATTCAAGGTGGCGTCTCAGGGGCTTGGTGGTGCCGTTTGTGGACAAGTCAGCGTCAGTTCACGAGTGCTCGATTCTGCGTCCTGTGGCTGAGCCAGTTGCTCTTCAGCCTCGAACCTGATTTACGCAAGGCGACCTCAGCTTTGCCTGCATGAAATTTAAGGTTTTGGTCCTATACTTGACATAGGGCCGTTCCGCCGCTTCACAAATTAATAACAATATGTCGACGCAAGGTGAGCGCCGTTCTCTCCTTGCCACCGGCAAATAGGTCTTTTAGTTTCTCGCTTTGTGGTCACCGCTGGAATTGGAAAAACGACGTTCAGAGAAGTTTGTTTGGTGCCCTCGAACAGCTGACAGACTGTAGCGATCTACAGTCCTCGTGGTAGATGTAGCTGAGTCGTCGTCAGGCATCCGAGCATTCGTACACTGTATGCTCTGAAATTATCCCGAGGTATAAGAGGGTATAATCTGCGGCCGCCCTGCAGTGTGGGCGGTCGGACGTGTTCTTTCAAACCGCAACCAATGCGGCTTCCCATGCCCCGCCGCTCCATCATTTAAATTGTCTCACGGTCTATCTAACCTTCCGCCTGCTGAGGGCTAAGAAATATGAGTATAGTGTGCTCCTGCCCATGCTGATCGTTCAGAGGCAGCTTGAACTTCCTGTGATTCTTCTTCCTTACCCACACCTATATAGAGACGCGATCATATGCTGGCCAAATTATTCCTCCCACTGAGGCAACCAAGTGTGCGGCAGTTACAAGCATCCTAATCCTTTGGCCCGTCATGCTGAACATGTCGAAGGTGAGTCCATGTCAATTTGCCAGCGATTCCACCTTCAAGTCGTTGACAGTACTTCGTCCTGTGCCTCAACGCTAGCTGGAAGCGAGTGCTCCAGACATACTGCGCAACACAAACGAAACAGCCGAGGCTTCTGCGGCAAGCGCTCGTGCAAATATGCAATTTCCCCCTCTTCGCAGTTTGTGTAACTCTGAGATACTGGCCGGTGGCGCCTTCAACCCGTCCCAGAGCATTGTTGGTCAGGCAAACAGGAGCCGACTTGCCGGCGGTGCCAAGCTGCTCGGGCAGGCTTCCAACTCGTATAACAAAGGCTTCAGTCGAGACGGCCAGGATGACCGCAAAATGCTTCTGGAGCAAGTAATCAGTCTTCTCGCTAGCATGCCGGTTCGTTCTAATATCAGCAGGACCCTTTCGAACGCACTAATCAGCCTCATCTGGTGCGACCTTCCCCATCCAGCGGTGTCGTTCTTGGGTAAGCAGAACAAGTTCCGAAGCCCAGACGGCTCCGGAAACAGCATCGAGAACCCCAACCTTGGCGCTTCCCATCAGCCCTACTCGCGAAATGTGCAACGAGTCCACCCCGAGCCCGTCAACCTTCCGGATCCTGGCACCGTCTTCGACCTGCTTTTGGCACGAGACCAGTTTCAGACTCACCCTTCAGGGATCAGTTCTCTGTTATTCAGTTTCGCCAACATCATCACTCATGACATCTTCTCCACCACGGGTGAGCCTGGTCTGCTTTCTAGCATCAACGAACATTCATCGTATCTTGACCTTCAGGTCATATACGGCGCAACTAAACAAGAGCAGGACAAGGTGCGAGCTTACTCCCTTGGTTTGCTCAAGGCGGACGCCTTCGGCGATTGGCGTGTAGCCATCATGCCGCCTGCTACCGGTGCGTTGGCCATTCTTTTCAGCCGAAGCCACAACTATATTGCAAAACGACTATATGCTATAAACGAAGGAAAACGATTCGCCGGGCTGGAAGGTCAGGCGCTTGACGATGAGCTATTTAATACCGCGAGGCTGGTCAACTGCGGCCTCTTCCTACACATCATCCTGCGCGATTATATACCTACAATATTAAACATTAACGACTCAGAGTGGTACGTCGACCCGCTCAAAGTGATCGCCGAATTTAGCGGTCCGCGCAAGGTTGCTCGAGGAACTGGCAACTCGGTTGCGGCTGAGTTCTCTGTTCTGTACCGATGGCATGCTGCCGTGTCACAGATGGATGAACAGTGGATGGAGAATTTTTTTCAGGATCAGTGGCCGCAGAAGAAGCCTGGAGAAATCTCTTCCCAACATTTCTTGACCGCAGTTGCTAAAATCAAGGCAAAATACAATGAGGCAGATCCGGGACAATGGATGCTCCATAACTGGAAAAGAGACCATCAAGGAAAGTTCGACGACGCCCTCCTCGCTAGCGTCATCAAGGCTGCCGTTTGCGACGTAGCAGGCGCATTCAAGGCCCGCGGTCACCCGAGCTGGTTTCGTCCTATTGAAATTTTAGGGCTTATCAAAGCCAGGAACGATTGGGCCCTTTGCACCTTGAACGAATTCCGGTCGTACCTTGGTCTCAAAACCTACGCTTCTTTCAGCGAATGGAATAAAGATCCGAAGGTATATGTGGCTGCAGAAACGCTTTACGGAGACATTGACAATCTCGAGCTGTATCCCGGTCTGATGGCGGAGGAAACAAAACCTAGTATGCCCGGCAGCGGGCTCTGTCCCGGATATACAATGTCGCGCGGTATCCTCAGTGATGCGATTGCGCTCACCAGAGGAGATCGCTTCTACACGAGTGACTTCTCTACTTCGAATCTCACCAGCTGCGGATACCAACACAGCGTTGTCCCTCAGCCTGGATCCCGTGGGCTAATTGGCAAGCTAATCATGTCGACGTTGCCAGGCCAGTTTCCTTACAATTCGACTTACGCTCTTTATCCGTTTCATGTGCCTACAAAAACCGCCGCGATGCTCAAAGAAAAAGGTGTTTTGGAACAATACGACACCTCGATCCCAGCCGACGCCCGACAGTGGCATACCGTGACATCTTACTCGGTCAGCAAGCGCGTCTTGGAAGACCCACGCCACTTTGTTTGCTTGCCGTCTATGGCCTACGATGAAAGCACCATGGTCGCGGCCATTCAGTCGATCAGCCACTGGCAAACCGTTTTGTCAGAATTCTACACTGTTCATACACAGAAGTCACTCAAGGAGAAGAGTGTCAGGTTTGCTATTCCCGGCAGACAGCGAGTGGTCGACGTGCTGGATATCATCAACACCGTTTCGGCGAGTTTCACATCAACGCTTTTTGCTCTTCCCATCCCAGGCGACCACAGCTTCGGCGTCGGAGTTTCTTCGAAGGACTTGCAAGCAGAGCTCGCCCAGTCACTCTCGTATGCACTGTACGGAGCCTATGACTGCCTTGGCCGCCACCAATGGCAGCTCGAAAAGCAGTACGAGGCATGTACCCATCGCCTTCGGGTCCTGCTCTTGGCACGGCTGCATACCATTGAAGGCATTCTCTCTCCTGTTTATGAGCTGGTGCAAGGCGTCAGCAACATGCTTGGTGGCCCTAGCAACCTTGCTGCCAATGACATGGCAAAGCAATTCTACCGCCATCTGCTCGGTTCTGGCAAGCACCGCAGCGAGCTGGCCGAAGATTGCCTCCGCATGATCATTTCGATGACTGCCACGCATTCGCTGGTTCTGCTGCAAGCGTTAAAGTGGTTCCTCGACGAGAAGAACCGCGAGCACCTGGAGATCATGCATTCTCTGGCGCGGCGGAACGACACTGAGGCTATGGACGAGATCCGCCACCGCGTCCTGGAGGCCTATCGGCTAAACAGCATCACACCGCCTCCACCAAAGTTTGCAGTCAAGCCGGCCACGCTCGTTCAGGCCGACTGGACCGAGCTGAGCATGCAGGCTGGAGACGGCATCTACATTTCTGCTGCCGCTCTGTACCGGGATGCGCAGACGTATGACGAGCCGGAGCGCTTCCAAGACCACCATGCGACCGAGGTGCGCCTTGGCCTCGGCGACCGCCCCAGCCAGTGCATCCTGCAGATCGCGCTGCCGGCCATCGCCAAACAGATTTTCAGGCACGCGGACCTCAGAATGGCTCCAGCCGGCCCGCCTCCCCAGGTCTTGGAGGACGGGCCGGCGCCCGGCGAGCAGCTCCCTTTCTTCATTAGCAACCACGGCACCGAACATCCCCTTCCCATCGACACGTCGATGCACATTATCTACGAAGCGTAATCGCGCCGTGGGTACGAGCGTGCATCGCCCATGTCGAAAGGCATGCCACGCGCAGGACGCACGCCGTGCAGCGAGCCGATCTATTCTCTTTGTTCATGATTCATTCTAAGGTAATATGCTTGTAGTGTCCTGGTCGGCGGCGAGTCTCTGCGCAGTGGCGAGCCGGTCCAGCCTCTCAGCTTCGTCCAAGTCTGCGTTGACGCTAGCGATGGAAGTGTGGACCTGGCGGGGAAGGGTGGCGAACGCGGAGGGCGGGGCGGCGGGATGGGGCAGGAGCGTGCTGGCGAGGTAGAAGCGGACCTTGAAGAGCGCCGACTTTGGCGATGTGGCGCGGGGGTGGTTAGTGGCGGGGGGGGCGGGGGGGAGGTGGTGGAGGAAGACGGCGAGGTCGGCGAGTGCGTTGAGCGCGACGGCATGGAGGGCTGGGGAGCGGTCCGGATGGCTGCGCTGCAGGTGGGCGGCGAGGCGGTAGCGCGGCTCGGCGTCGAGGGCCGTGTCGAGCGCCGGCACGATGCGGTCGCGTGCCACCAGGCGCGCGAGGTCCTGCAGCAGCTGCCGACGCAGCACATCCGCATCGCCGCCCGCCCGGTCCCCATACGCAAGGTGCGCGAGCAGCCACATCACAGCATCATCCGTGTCTTGCAGCAGCGTCCTTGTCACATCCCGCTGCGCAGCCGGCGGCTCCGCGACAGCCGCCGACCGTGCCACTGGCGCTGGCTGACGCGTTAGGAAGGGAACCAGCCGATCCAAGGCAGAGTAGGCATCCTCCGCCAATAACACCCACGACACCTCGCGACTGCCTGCTCCGGCTGCGCTCCCAGCGGGAGACGAGGGTAGGCATTCGGCAGGCGCTGGAACAGTCGGAGAGTCGGGCTCCAGAGGCGGAGGCCCTTCATCCTCATCGTCGGAACCGATCCTACTATGATGATTAGGATGTGGGATTGAAATCTCAGTTTGAGTGGACGTCTTGCAGTTACGTTGCTGAGGCTGCAGGACGATGCTCGAGAGGCTTTCGACATTCATCTGGCGGACAACGTAGGCGTAAGCCATCAACGTGGCAGCGAGATTGAAGGTCAGATCGGGCGCTCCATCCCTGCGATTTGACGAGCCTGCTATTACGCCTTGAAGGTCTGCGGCAAAGGTAGCGACCAGATCTGGTCTGCTAGCCAGCGATTCCGGACAGCCAATTTCATCCTCGAACCAGGGCGTCGTCTGCCAGAAGTTTGTGCGGGTCTTTCCGGCAGACCACCGCTGTGCATCTTCTGTGCCAAGAGCGTTCACGACGAGGTCCGAGCTCGAGGCTGTGGTTGTTTCAAGATCACGGAGCAGATTAGCGGGCGATGCCAGCGTCTTTTGTGATGGCGATGAGGTGGATGGCGAATCAAGGGCCAGCTTATCAGCCTTCTTCTTCAAGCGAGAGAGGAATATGGCTGCCTCTTTGGGGGTCTTGGTGCTCTGCTCAAATCTAGCCTTTTCTTTAGTAGTGAGCACGGCTAGCAGCTGATCCACAGACGCTGCTTCAATGTCGTTTGCGGTAACATTGCTGAGATGGCCGCGAGCGTCATCCAGCTCCTCGTCTTCGCTCTCTTCGTCGCTGAGGCTGTCGTCCAGCTCTTGAGCCGTTGCATCCGAGTCTTCAAGCTTCTTGAGAATGTCCAGGACCTTGGTCCGGTCTTGCTCCTTGCTGATTGCACCTCGCCCGAGCTGAGTTTTGAGCGCGGCAGTAGAAAAGGTAACAGAACAGACCTGATGCTCCTCCTTCCGAAAGCAGAGGAGAGAGCAGAACGGGATGTTGCAGCGCGGGCAGATGTACCTTGCGGCGTGGGTGTAACATATGTTACAGAGCCTGGATGACAGGCCTTGACTAGAAGTAGCGGTGGGGAGTAGGTCCTGCTCCCGGGCCTTATCCTTCTTGACTGCCCGTGAGATATTGTACAAGTCCGACAGGGACATCCTCGGCGATGATCCGTGGTCAGCCTGGCATCCTTGCTGCAACACTCGCGGTCCAGTAGGAGACTCAACGACAAGAATGTGCAAGTAAGATGCCTGGAGCGGGAATCCAGGATCAGCGTGAATATCGTAACCACAATCCAAACCTTTTGGTGAAGCGCTCAGGCTCCGCGGAGGTAAAGAGGAAGTGGAGCTGGGAGACTTTCTCTGTCGCGCGAGAAGGTGTGGTCGTAGTCACGTGGACAGCGTTCTCCCGATCTGGCTCTAGATTGCAGTTGAGAGTGTCGAGATCCGGATCCGACTTTGACTTCAAATTTCGGCTGTAGGCGCGTGGTTGGCTTGGTGGGCTCAGAAGAATCGAGGAAATCAGGAAATTTTTGCTGGGCTTTGAAGCGCCAAGTGGGGTTGGATGCGCCGCCTGCTCGCCATCATACTCCCACTCCTACCTGTCCATCTGCAGTTCTACCCCGGCTGCTCTGCACCTACGCTCGCCCATCATCTGACTGCCCCGCCAGACGTCAGCAGGTGCTCACTACCGAAAGCGATAGCAAAAGCGAAAGCATCGCGCACCGGACATACACCCGACCTCGGACTAACAGCATAAGCATGTCTTTCCGTGGAGGAGGACGTGGGGGCGCGCCCGGCGGACGTGGAGGCTTCTCATCCCCCGGCGGACGGGGTGGCTTTGCGCCCCGCGGCGGACGAGGCGGCTTCGGCGGAGCAGGACGCGGCGGATATGCCAACGCCGGCCCACCAGAGACCGTTCAGCCCATGGGCTCCTTCTTGCATGCGGTCGAAGGCGAAATGCTGTGCCAGTCGACAGATGCCAAGCACGTCCCATACTTTAACGCTCCTATCTAGTTCGTATCAGCCTCGATTGCTATCGTGCTTCTGCACCTTTGACGTCTCATGATGGACACTCGTTACTGTTCTGAACCGTGTTGCTGACCAGCATCTTCTTTCCCTGCTCCCTCCACTCCCTGCTCACCCTACAGCCTGGAAAACAAGTCGCAGATCGGCAAGGTAGACGAGATCCTTGGGCCTATCAACGAGGTCTACTTCACTATCAAGATGGACCCGGGTATGGTGGCCACGTCCTTTAAGGCGGAGGACAAGGTCTATATCTCGGGCGAAAAGCTGTTACCGATCGAGCGCTTCCTGCCAAAACCCAAGAGTCTTACCAAGGCGCCGAAGAAGAAGGGCGCTCGTGGTGGGCTTGGCGGTGCTGGTATGCGCGGGCGGGGTGCGCCAAGAGGGCGTGGCGGATTCGGCGGCGGACGCGGCGGCGGTTTCGGCGCCCCACGCGGCGGGGGCTTTGGCGACCGGGGCGGTGGACGCGGCGGCTTCGGCGGCGGACGCGGCGGTGGATTCGGCGGTGGCCGCGGTGGCAGTTTCGGCGCCCCGCGCGGCGCCCCTGGCGGACGGGGTGGCTTCGGCGGTCGAGGTCGTGGCCGAGGCGGCTACTAGTCCGCCTCTCCGCTCGCCTTTCCCGCATGCCACTTCCCGCCCTGCCACGCTCCCTTCCCCGGCTCTCCACCACACGTTTTCCCCCGCTGCGCTCCGCTCCCCGTGTACTATGTGTTACTATCGCTCGTTCGCTCTGCTTTGCTATACGACTCTTCTCTCAGGCAACATACACCGCGTCCCTTTCACTCTTCAGCGCATACTGGTGGGAATCGGCCCAAGCGGAGGACAGGGAGGACGGTCTATTTCGTGCTGAGATTGGGCTTGCAGTGCTCGGCGTCCTGCAGCGGGTTGGCGGCCCAGTGCGGGACGGGGGCATAGCGGAGGAGCGTCAGAGTAAGGAGGAAGATGGTCAGCGCGTTGACGCTGGCGCCGGCATCGAGGGCGGCGGAAAGGACATAGTTGAATTTCTCGAACCAGACGGGGTGCTTCTCGCGGAGGTGCTTCTGGGAGAGCCAGGAGAGGAAGAAGCCGGTCATGATGATGTTGGTCGGCACCGCGGGCGGCATCGCCGCCGAGTGGAGCACGATGGGGAAAGCCACCTGCCGCATCCACTTGATGCCGTACCGCCGGTACAGCCAGAACGGAATCACCGGCAGCACGGCGCCGATCAGAAACCCGAGATAGAGCATCCGGTACTGGCCAGAAAAGAACTCCGACGGCCCGATCAGCCCCCAAATGACCGAGGCCGAGAAAAAGATGTGCACCTTGCGCCCGTCCCACTGCCCCGAAGGATCCTCCGCCGTTCCGTCCAAAAACGCCCGGTACCCCGACGCCGGGTCGAGGACCACATTGAGGACGATCAGATTGACGACACAGCCGATCGCCGTGCCCCACAGCTGCGCGACAAACATGTGCTTGGGCGGGATCTTGATGTAGTGGCCCAGTTTCAGATCATTGACCAGGTCCAGAGCCTGGTTGAGCGACATGTACGCCATGGTTTTAAAGAGGATATTGCCGATCGGGTTGCCGGGCATGATGTAGCCGATGACAAACTCGGAAATGATGTTGAGACCTACGCCGGTATCCGACACCGCGCGGAGAATGCCCAGTGGTGCGATGAAGAGGAGCCCCATGACAATGGCTAGCATCAGTGCCCAGACCGGCAGCTGCAGCGCCGGGGTCAAAACCACTAGCAGCACGGAGGCCGCAGTGGAGATGGCAAATGTAATCAGATACCATTTGTGGGGGACGGATTCGTAAGCCTGCATCAGCCGATTGTGTACGTCGTCGTGCACCGGGTTCACGGCAGCCTTCTTGATGTCTCTCCAATGCCAGAGCAAGACGTGGGTGACCGTGCTCGTCAGGGTAGCAAAGCCAAGACCGTAAGAGAGGGCAAAGTAGGGGGTTAAGAGCATGGGTTTCTGCGTCTCCCAAGCCGCTTTGTCCAGCGTATTGTCCTTTAGTAGCAGTGTATCGACCACAAATTTCTGGTGGTCTGACTTGAAGAGGCCCGAGCCGAGGATAGCAGGGAAGGACTGTGCATCCCAGAAATTGAACCCCCAGTAAAGAATCGGCATGACGATGTACATCATGCCAGCGAGGCCGGCGTAGTAGTTGAGCGCAGCCCACCAGGGCTGATAAAAGGGGCCGCTCATACCGGCGGCGTTCCAGTCAAGGGTGAAGTTGAGGAAGCCAAGTCCGTGGTATCCGGAGCTCAACGAGCGGAAAACGGAGCTCTTGTTGTCGATCAGGCAAAGTACAGCAATGCTGGACAGCGTGGGCGCAAGCAGAGCGGGAAGAAACTGGTAGAGGAAAACGGCGATAAAGGCAAAGACGAAGAGTCGAAGCCGGGCGCGGGTGTTTGGCGCTTTGCGGTCATGCAAGGTATGGAAGAGGGAGCAGGTCACCAAGGTGCTTGGCCAGATCATTGAGGTCGGCTTGACGAGCAGGTTGGTGACCAAGCCTGCAAATCCAAAGCCAAGAATCTGGGTTGTGAGGAGCAAGGTCAAGGAAGAGAGCCAGTTCATGTGTTGATGGTAGAAAAGCTCCTGTATGTTGATGATGTCGCTAGCATAGGCAGAGGAGGCGCCTGAGGAAGCGATGATGGCGATCAGCATATGCTCTTTGATGCTGAAAGGACCCGGGTTGAGTTCGAATGACCAGGGGCCTATCTTGACAGTTTTGTCGGGAAGCCTGGCTGCAAGCCATCTCCCGATGGGCAGAGACACAAGAATGACAAAGTAGCTGCTGAAAGAGGGCGAGTTGGACTTGTAGAAGAAGAGCTGGGCGATGGCAGCGCCGATAACGCAGAAGAACGAGCCGATCAGCAAGGCTCTCCAAGTTAACGCCGGCAGTGTGGGGTCGTCGTGCTCAGGAACCGCCTTGCTAACGAGATGCATTGGATCGTCCGGGTCGTACTTTTCCGATATGGAGCCGGTGGAGCTATGTCCCGCGCGTCTCGACCTTTTGGGACGTGTCTTGTTCGCTGTCATCTCGTAAGCCTCTTCGTCGCCGGCGCTGTTGGCTGAGGCCGGCCCCAGCATGAGCGCGTCTTCTCCGGCGTCATCGTCATCGTTTGCATCGTCCTCCGAGGGGCGCTTGCCCATGTTGATGGTCGTCGAGTGAGTAGAACCCAGATTGCTGTCCTCGTCTGACTCGTGAGCAAGCTGATAGTGCTGTGCGCCCGACGGCCGCGGCTTAGGCCGGGCTCTTCTCGTCATATATGGCAGCGTCTGATTCGGCTCAGTACCTCCAGGTGACGAGTGCCTAGATGACCCAGCCATGATATGCTGATGTTAAGCAGCACGGTAGGTATAGCGAATCTCCAGAGGGGATGGCCTAGTGGCCGTCGCTCATGGAGTGGGGGAAGGGTCATCAACTCAATGTGGGTGGAAGGGTTAGGGTCCAGCTATGAGGTGGGCTCGTGCCCCCGTCCGAAGACGCTAGATCTGGAATATCTTCCATCGGCTGCTGTTGATCCCGATGATCGGGCCTGACAATGCTCTAACAACTGCGGTGATCGACAGGTGCAGCTGCTATGACGAATTGTGCAGCGGCCGGAAATGCTGCATTATGACCTCGCAGGATTCGACCAGCGCAGAAGACTGTCTCTACACAGCGTCACTCGACCTTGCCTCGAGCTCATCGTGCCGGTCAAGGGCCCCAGGCCGCCGCGTTGACCTTGTCCACTGTTTACAAAATGACGTGGGCCCGCACCTTACCGTATGCACAGCTGAGTAGCTGCCCGCAGCATGACCGTTTCTATCTGCTTCTAAGGCTTGCTTTCAGGAAGAAGAATTTTGAATAGCGCCCATGCTTGCCTGTCAGTCGTCGTAGTGTACGTTTGCTTAGTGGCTGGCAAGACAGTACTACAACGGGACTTATGACTGCTCGCTTGACCCAGACAGCCGCTTCCCGGACGTGGAACAAGGTCACGGCGATATATAGACCGTAGGCGCTCCACGTTCCACAGTTCTTCCCATCCCATCACACATTCATAGCATCTTCTTCCCGTACCAACACCGCACCAACACAACTGACAATGTCTACCAAGTCTCAAATTCAGATCCACACGTAAGTGCACCTTGTCCGAGTCTTTTGGTCGCTTGTCGAACCAAAGACGCATTACTAACGTCGCTGTGTATCGTATTTGCTGCCACAACAGCGAGGATGGGGACCAGCGGAACGCGCCCGGCCCGAACCCGGATGTGGGGATGCACCACGACGACGAGCGCAAGGAGCACGAGAAGGGGCAGGCCGGGTCGCACTCGACGCTAGACTCGAAGGACGAGAAGTCGATCAAGAACCGACTGGCGCAGGCGGGCAAGGAGGAGAAGGACGCGCGGCAAGCGGACAAGCAACCGGGCGAGAATCCCACCGACCCCGCCAAGCGCCACGGCAACCAGCCCTCGCGCGGCGCCCGCATCGACGAAGAGCTCCAGCAGGAAGACAACAAGACCCTCGAGAAGAAGGGCATCGCCTAACACGCCCCTGCCCACCCCGCCCCCGCCTCGCCTGCATCCCCTTTCCACGCACACGCTGTATCCACTGTATCAGTAGCTCCTGATGACTTCAACTAATCTGCTAACCATTGGCCGCCTCTAGTGCGCAGACCTGCACAGCGTCGCCTGTATCCGCCCGCGCCAGCCAGTCTGGTACAGGCAAAAGAGCAAGGAGAGTGGAAATACGTGTGATAGAATTACAGACGAGACCGGACAAGATGCGCAAGCAAGTGCAAGTCAGAAAGGGATCTGTGGGGGTGCTACGAAGAAGGCCTAGAGGGAGAACTGGCTCCTGGTAGAGGCGGGTGTGGGAGGCTCGGACTCGGAGTCGAGAAGGATGGGGTCGGTGGCGGTGCCTTTGGGGGTGCGGGGCGGGTTGTGCGGGGCGGGGGGGATGGGAGGGGGTGCGGGGTTGGCGAGGAGGGGATGCTGGGTCTGGGGGATGCCGTTGACGTGGACGGACTGGCCGTCGGGGGTGATGGTGTGGACGGTCTCGGTGCCGTGCGCGTCGACGGTGCGGGTGACTGTGTGGGTGCGGCCGTTGACGGTGCGGGTGCTGGTGCTCTGGCTGGAGCTGCCGAACCCGCCGACCGTGGTGGTGGATGAGCGGGTCTGGCTGGCGCCGTGCCCGCGCGGCGCGGATCCCATCATGCCGGAGAAGAGAGGGTCGGCAACGTGGCTGTGGCTCGGTGCGCCAAAGCCAAACCCCATTGTGTCGGCCATGCTTCGGTGGTTCTGGAAGAACGGGTCCTGGTCGCCAAAGAGGCTCCCGCCCGTCGCGGTGCCGCCCATCTGACCGCCGAACGGACCGGCCCCGCCCGCACCACCCGAGTGAAAGTCGCGACTGAACATCATATTGAACAGCTCGAACGGGTCGAAGCCATCGGCGCCGAACGGGCGGCCCGCTCTGCGGCCCGCCTGCGCCCGCCGCGCCGAGTCGGCGCTCGACTCCCACATGAAACTGAACGGAACTCCATCGGGGCTCGTGCCAAAGTGCTTGCGCGTCAAGTCATCACGGTAACCATCCCCGGCCTCGAAGCCGCCAGAGCCCCCCGGCGCCCACACATCGTAGTCCCGCTTCTTACGCTCGTCGCGCAGAAACTCGTACGCCTCGCCCACGACCTTGAAACGTGCCGTCGCCTCGTCCTTCAGGTGCGGCGGCGCCCGGTCCGGATGGCTCTTCAGAGCAAGCTTCTTGTACGCCGCCTTCACCTCTGCCGCCGAACAGCCCCGCTCGAGACCCAAGACGTCGTAGGGATTCGTATCTGGGAACCTGCCGCTCATGGCAAGCGTCGCCTGCTCTACAGCTTTATTCCAAGATTCGGTTTCGGACCTGGCTCGGTACGTAAAGCGAGAGGCTCCCTGCAACAAGCCCGAACGCTGGATGCCATATGGGCTCAATGTTGGTGGTTCAGAGGCAGGGTGTGACTGCTGTTCCCGCGGTGATGGACCTTGCGTTCTGTCGACCTCAGCTGAGCTTCCAAATTTCGATCCGCTTCTCCTCCACCTGTCACACCGCGCCACTTCCACTCGCACTCTACACGCTTCCTGTTTCTCCCGATGTTCTGCCCCAACTGCAGCCTCGATAAGGGCTCTTATGCCTCTGGCCTCCCGCTCAGACGGGCCTACCTCGGGCCTAGTCAGCGATCCGAGAGATACAACTACGTTGGGAAGACTGCTTTTACAGGCGTGCGGTGACAGAGCGGAAGGGTATCAGTGTGCGACTAGCGGAGGCGGCTCACGAGGTGGCGGCCGACTTTTTGCCAGTCAGATCGCGGGCAATGCCGCCGAGGATGTTGGCGATCTCGCGGCGAGACTCCCAGATGGGGAGGGCGCCGACGGCGAGGGTGGTCCAGACGAGCCAGATGAAGCCGAGCCAGATGTAGGCGGAGAGGCCGGTGACGTTCCAGATCCTGCGCGAGGCTAGGCAGGCAGGGATGATGATGCAGAGGATCACAGAGGCGACCACGCTGATCCAACTGGTCAGGCGCAGTGTCTTGCGCAGCTCGTTCGCGTCGAGCCCGGCAGCCTTGACGTAGTCGACCGTCTCGACCGTGTAGGCGACACTGGCGCCGGGGTGCGCCGACTTCTCTGCGTCCAACGGCGCCTTCTCCGGCTCGGGCGTCGAGGGCGACGCGGGCGAGGAACTGCCCGAGTGCGCCGCCATCCGCTGCACGACATCTTCCGGAGCATTGATCGCGCGTGTCAGGACAAAGTGATCCTCGGTGTTGGGGTACAGCACGCTGCCGACCAGCGTGATCACGGCCGACACTCCTAGTGAGACCAGGTTGCCCGCCAGCGTCGGGTAGTCCATGCCCGTGGTAGCAACAGTGACCTCGCCGTACAGAGTGCCTGCAGTGACCAGCCAGGCCATCACGCCGGAGCAGACACCCGCGATCATCGCGATCAGGCAGGCGTGTTTGTTGGTTGCCTTCCAGACAAGCCCACAGAAGATAGGAATAACCGCCGGGCTGATGATCACACCCATCATCAGGTAGAGCCAGCCGAGCGATATGTTGGCGTAGTGGAAAATGGTGCCGAACCCCGCCATCACGATGGCCCAGATCACGACACCGACGTGGCTGACGATAAAGATCTCCCGCTTGCTGGCGTTCGGCTTGATGTAGGGTTTGTAAACGTCAAACGTAAGCACCGAGGCTACGGCGACCTGCTGGGCACTCGAGGCCGACGTGACCGCAAGGAAGAGCAAGATGAGCATAGCTACGGCGCCGCTCTTGCCTGCCAGCGCGACGCCGACGGCAGGCGCAGCCAGGCCGGCTGTGACCTGTTCTGGGCTAAGCGCAGGCATCAGCGGATTGCCCGAGAAGGTAAGCGCACGAGCACTGAGGCCCATGGTCATCGAAAAGAGGAAGGGGATGGCGAACCACGCCGAGCCGCCCAGCAGAAACGCGCGGGCTGCGGTGGCCGGGTTCGAGGCGATCGAACGCTGATGGTAGGACTGGTCGGCAAAGACGGTTCCCAGATTGCCACAGATGTTGATGATGCCAAAGATGAGGCCGTTGAGCGAGCGGAAGGTAAGTGGGCTGCCTCCCGCATTGTCCTGGATCTGGTCGGACGTGTGTAGCAGACGGACCATCTCGCTGACGCTGCCGATCTCGTCGGATGTCGTCCAGACCTTGAAGAAGAAGTAGAAGATGATGACGAGGAGGCCGAGCGTGTGGGAGTAGTCCGCCAGTAAGGTGGCCCGCATGCCGCCGACAAGCACGTAGCAGGCGACACCGAGGGGAATCAGCCAGATGGCGGCCAACGTCGGGATGCCGGTCAAGGTATTGGCCACGGCGGAGCCGCCAGCCACTAGCTGGGAGGAGACCAGCAGGTTGGTCGCCAAGGCGAAAAAGAGGAAAGTGCAGTGGAGCAAGCTGCCCCATCGCACCCTCAACACCTCGAGATAGGTGCTGCAGAACGGAGCGTTGAGCTTGATCTTGCATGCCATGATCGAGCAGAGCAGGATCTGGATCGTCGCGCCGGATCCGTAGTAGTAGCCGCCGGAGACGCCATAGTTGTAGGTGACAGTGGTAGACTGAAGAAGTGTCGACGACCAAGTCCAGGCCGAGACGATTCCGGAGGCCACCAGACCGGGCTTGACGGAACGCGAAGCGGAGGCAAACTCGTCCGTGTCCTTAATGGAGCGGTCCGTGTAGCGCTGCTGGATGAACGAGAGGAGGATGATGAAGCCGGCAAAGAAGAAGCCGAGTCCGCAGACGACGGCCCATCCTGCCCCCTGCGGGAGCACCTGGGTGGTAGCTTCCATGATGATCTGCGTCGATGGGGTCGCTGCCAGCAGTAGCGTCGAGAGCAGGACTTGGGAGACTTGTACAAAGGAGATCAGCTACCGACGAGGAGGCGGGGGGGGCTGGGAAGGTGAGAGGAGTCGGACTCATTTTTAAGGTCTTGCTTTCGGCGAAGGACGGCACACTGTGGCGCAAGAAGTCGCAAAACGCGGCAAGGTCCTACCAGGCTCAATCGCCCAACACCCGCAACAGCGGCTCACCACGGCGTCTGCCTGCTAATCGATGCTATCCAGGACTAACGAGTACTACTGTATGAAGCGAGTCAGTTGCAGGGGAGGCGTCGATGGCAAGACAAATCGTTATCAGTGCATATGCGTAGCTCGCTTAGCATAGATCTCGACAGCCCTCCCGCGTGCTATGGCTTCTGTTGACT
Organism: Tranzscheliella williamsii; assembly: GCA_023212725.1. Classification (NCBI taxonomy): domain Eukaryota; kingdom Fungi; phylum Basidiomycota; class Ustilaginomycetes; order Ustilaginales; family Ustilaginaceae; genus Tranzscheliella; species Tranzscheliella williamsii. The sequence continues at coordinate 152,867 of JALBYF010000004.1, read as the reverse complement.
GTGCCTCAACCGCACTTGCTCAGCTGGTCAGCGAAGATTCACTTCCCCAGACTCCTTCCCCTCCCTACTTCCTCGGCTCGCCTCGTGTCCATATGGCACAGATCCAGTCAAACAAGCACGATGTAGCATACCGTAGCATGCCCAGCATGACGGAGAGAATCTTGGATATCTGTCAAGCATCGCCCTCGCAAATACGCATTCCAAAAAACTATCAGCTCCACGCTCGCACTTACGCAGGGATGGGAGTTTTTACAGCTTGGGAAGACGCTGGCCCTTGTGTGAAAGCAAGGAGATGGAAGTCCGCCACCTGCACCGTCGCCCGGGGTCGTACTACGAAGATGGACAGTGCGGACTTGAACGGATAGTGAGGCTGTCACGGGCTTGGCAGAACCCAAATGAGTCAGAGATAACCAGATAAGGAGGCGTGCTTGCGAGAATCTCATCCAGTCGCGTCGCACGGCCGAGCCACCGCAGCGTCGCCGGTCAGCCAATGAGAATCCGCAGAGATAAGCAGCCGCCTGATTAAACGCGCTCCCCATCTTGCGTTCCTTCCCGAAGCAGCGTCTGCCAGAGTCACTCGTCTGCCTTCCGACGGCAGCTCTCAGGAATACTCGGCATCCTTACTTGATTACTCGGTCACAATGATCCAGCTATCAGTGCTCGAACCCCTACGCCTGTCATCTGCGGCCATAGAACCTTGAAAGCACCGCATCCCGTCCGATCTGCGAAGTTAAGCAAGGTATCGCTTAGTCAGTACTACGGTGGGGGACCACGTGGGAATCCTGAGTGCCGCAGTTCCTTTTGCTGTTCTTTTTGGCCCGCCACGGTCTTTCTCCCCGCTCCTGGATAGCACCTAGGAAAGGCAGTGGATTGATTGTGAATGCTTGCATTAAGGGCGAAAAGCGTTCGAATTTTGGCAGGCAGGTAGACGGAATCTATAATGCAGGGAAAGTGCGGCGCAACCGCATGCTTTTTGAGCCAGTCGAGAGACCCATGATGTCTATTGGCATGCTAGTAGACGTGTAAGGTCGTTGAGGAGAGCAGCGAGGTTCGTTGATTTGGCCGATTTAGTGACCACCTCCTGGCGCAGCTTGTCTTGGAACACCTCTTTGGCCTCGAGCACCTCGAGCATGGGGCCAATGCTATCTGACCAAAATTGGGAAAGGTGAATGTGGAGCAGGAAAGCAGCCAGGAGCCGGTGCAGAGTTTCGTCCGATTCGGTCTCGTTGTTGACGGCCTGTAGCAGTGCCGAGGTCAACTCGGATTCCCAAGTCTCGCCGAGCCTGCTGCCAAGCATGGGCGGAGAACGCGGGTCCTTAGTGATCCACGGCGAACGTTGACGATGTTGCTGCAACGCCAGGTTGAAAGCACAGGCGGCAGCGGCGCTTCGCACGCCGGCATCAGGGCATAGCAGCAAAGTGGTGGTAAGCTCTAGTGCTAGGCTGCGAAGATTCTCGCGAGCCTCCAGCATGTCGTTGAACGTTGGCGATACGGTGAGGTTGGCTAGCAATTTGGCGCTGGTCAGATACACAGCGCGGCGCGAAGGCTCCCACTGGCCTTTGTAAGCAAAGTCGGAGACAAGCGCCAGCAGCCGACAGACGGGGTTGCTCTGGTAAGCTTGCGTTCGAACAGCGTGTTCAATGAAGGGCAGTTGCTTGATCCACTCCTCGTTCAGCACCGCTACGCGTAACATGTCGAGCAGGGGAAAGAGTGATGTGACGGGCAATAGCTTTTCGAAATGGTCGCAAGCGTTGCTGAGATTGGTTGAGAGGTTGGAAGGTGGTGCCTTAGCTGGTCTGCCGTCCTTGATAGTTTCCAGCCATGGTATGAGATCGGAAGCTACAACGCGGCGCGCAAGTTGAAGGTCAGCCTTTTCAGAGAAGCTCTTGGCCGGATGTTGGGCAAGCAAAGAGTCGAACTTTTGGAGAACCGATCGGTAGTTGAGCGCAGAGGTAAAGGTGTGTGGCTGCGAAGGGATGCTGGGGATGGAACGAGGATATGTTGATACATGAGGATGAGCTGGATATACTACGGAGAGCATTGACTGGATTGCTTCTTTGAGTTGGTTTGTGTCAGCCCCTTGGACCTGCCCGGCTTCCTCGCCCAGAGTGAAGAGCTTGACCGTGGGGGTAGCTGACACTTGTAAGGCCTGGAAAAGGCTACTAGATGCCACTCCGGAGTCGACTTGGACAAAGGCAATGCGCTTGTTATTCCCCTTTTGTTTTTCTTCGACATGATGTTGCTGTGCCAAATTATGGAAGAGCGGCTTGACAACATGGCAAGGGGGACAGCTCTCTGAGGTGAACAAGATAGCAATACAGGGAAAGAGTTTGCGGAGCTCTTCGAACTGTGTGGGTGATGAGATGTATCGGACGGCGTGCGTTGAGCCGTTCTGCGTTGATGTGCCAACCGGCGTGTTGTCGAGATAGGCTCTAGAGGCGACCTGGGTGAGCAGATCGTTACCGTTGGCAGGGATGCCGGCGAGTGGTGTTGGTGCGGAAGCTGCCGGTCCGCGGAACATAGCGTCGATCTGAGGACGCAACATCTGACCGAAGGGGGTACTGAGAAAGTCTTGTGGCAAAGTGCGGATGTGGTCAGGGATGTCGCGACCAGTGAGCATCTGGGAGACGTCTTGGGTAAAGTTGTTGCAATTCCAAGAGAGGAGGTCATAATCCTGAGCACGGAAACGCTGGCGAAGGTCGGGTAGCAGAGCGCGCTCAAAGGTGTCACGGTCAATGGAAGTGGTGCCAAGGTCGACCGTCTCTATAGGCGCGCCATGGTGAGAGGTACCAGGATAGACCGAGGAGATGCCTTGGCCGAAGAAATACTCGCGATCCCAAGCAACAATGCTGGTATGCCAGATGCCATCGATCTGACGGCCGGTCAGCGACATGGACATCTGCCTAGCCATGCCTCGCGAGAGGTCATATACGAAGAGCTTGACGGGAAAGTGAACATCTTGTTCGTCTTGCGCCGACATGCCGAACCTCCAGGGGATGGCTGCGAAGGTCCAGGAGAGGGTGGAGATGCTTGCGCCACACCAAGTTCACGAAGGCTGATGCCACTGAGCTTTGAGAGGAGGTGAGTGATGGAGGTGAGTATGGTAAGGGTCCAACATAACGCTCAGCCATCTTGGCAACTGTGACGTGCACTTTGGGCAGACGCGGCCTTACTCCGCTTAAAAACTCCACTTTGATGAACAAGCAAGATCGTGAGAGCAGCAGGGCGAAATCTAACACAGCAACGCGTCAAGGCGGACTTCTAGCAAACCCTTGCATATCGGTTGCAGTGTCGCTCTCCTCCTTTCAACTGTAGCTGTAGAGAAGATACGCGAAGATACAAGAGCCCACCAGCGATACAGAGTGTTGGCCACTGCGTGAGGTCTTTACCCAGCATGTAGTTGCTTGAAAGGCTGAGCATGGCAAGTGGACGAGAGCTATACATAAAGCGCAGCCTTTGATGGCACTGCCAGACCGAATCTTTTCGCACGCCACTCTGTAAGGCTTGACGCGTCCAGTTTTCAGAGCGTGTTGGTGAATAGGCAAAGGCCAAGTGAAGCCGACACTCACACTCAACGGCTCAGCGCGTCGCCTCGCTCGACTGCGCACTAAACCTATCACTGTGACTCAAGCGCGCGACAGGCAGTGTGTGTGTGTGTGTGCGTGTGTGTGTGTGTGTGTGTGTCTGTGTGAGTGGAGTCTGGATCACAGTCACCTATCCTCTCACTCACAAAACCACAAGACTTGGACTCGCAGGCTTACAGAATCACATTCCAAGCTGGCTGAACTGTGACTGAAGCTTGGCCGCCCACCAAACAGGCAATGTGAGGGCACAGTGCACAGGGCAACAGTCAACGCGAATTCTAGCCAGCCAAACGCTCTCCGCTTGACTTGCTCCCTTTGACCCTACCTTCGACTCCCATCAACTCTCTCCAACCCGCTTGCTCCGTAGGCTGCTACTTTGTCTAGCAATCATGGTCAAGGAGGTTTCGTCAGCTTCTGAGTTCGATGCCGAGCTCGCTGCCGCCGGCTCCAAGCTGGTCGTTGTCGACTTTCATGCGGTCTGTAAGTATCCCGCCCAGCCAAGCCAATCTCTACGCCCGTGCATGTCCCGAATAACATCTGTTCCTCGTGAACGACGTCCACTGATACCTTTGACGCATGCTCCATTCATCGTGCTCTGCAGGGTGCGGTCCGTGCAAGGTAGTTGCTCCCGTCTTCCAGCGTCTCGCTACGCAAGTAAGTCTCTCGCTCCTCTATCTCCGCGTAGATGCTCCATTGCTTGGACGCTGATTCATCTGCCGACAACGCTGCTGCTGCTTCTGCTGCTGCTGTTGCTGTTGCTGCTTCTGCTGCTTCTGCAATAGTATACCAACGCCGTATTCCTCAAGGTCGATGTCGACAAGGTGCAGCCAGTCGCACAGCGATATAGTGTACGAGCTATGCCTACTTTCCTCTTTCTCAAAACAAAGACTGTCGTCGATACCCTTCAGGGCGCCGATCCCAACCGTCTCACAGCAATGGTCAAGCAGCACTCGGCCGGTTCCTCTTCTGCCTTTTCAGGATCAGGTCAGACCCTTGCAGGCAGTTCCGCCTCTTCCAACACTCGACCTCTTGGCGCCAGAGCCGTCGGCGGCATTATTGATGGCCACGTAAGCTTCGAGAACCTCCTTCCTCTTTTCGTCCTCGGCGCCTACCTCCTGTATCTCTTGCTTGCCTAGTTGTCCGCTGCTCTACATTACTACAATGCAATTCTAGAGCCCTGTCGATACTGACCGCCATTTTGCGTCTTCCACCCGTCCGCCCATCAGTCCTCCCTTCTCCCGTTTGTGGAGTCCTCTCAGTCCTCAGCTCTCAATGAGAAGCCCAATCATCGTCTCCAGGACATTGTCAAAGGGCCCAACCCCGGTCAATGGCTTGAGAGTGATGCTGACGAACAGTTGCTCATCCATCTTAGTGTGAGTCGGCTTGCCACCACTGACATGCTTGTGACAACATGAGCTTCGGCCTGACGTTGTCATCATCTCCTTTTCCTCTGCTTCTGTGTCACAGTTCAAGCAGCGAGTCAAACTCTCGGGCATCTTACTCCGCACACTCCCTTCTTTCCTTGCCCATGCCCCCAAGCAGGTCAGGATCTTTGCCAACCGTCCCAACATTGGCTTTGACGAAGCCGTCAACGACAAAGCAGATCAGGAATTCGACTTGTCCGACGAGCATGTCAAAGGAGGAGAAACCGGCGGAGGCGGCAATGCCATCCCGCTGCGATTCGTCAAATTTCAGAATGTCGACTCGGTGACCATTGCTGTCCTGTCCAACCAAGACGAGACTGAAACGACCAGGATTGACGCTATTGATGTCTTTGGCCTCTCTGGCGAAAAAGTTGATATCGGTGACCTTCAGAAAATCGCAGCCGAGGCTGAACCCCGCGACCTAGCGTCGAAGCCACCTTCCAGAACCGGCTTGAAAGGAGGAAGTGGCGGCGGTAGCTACCCAAGAAGCTCATCCTATCCTAACTTACCCTCGGAGAACCAAACCCAAGCACGCCATAATCGCTCTCTGTCTACGCCAAGCCCAGGTCCTGCTCCTCTCAAGGCTAGCCGAAACCGGCCCCCTTCTCCAGCACCCGCCATTTACGAGGACGATGAGGAAGAGCACCAAGACCAATATGGACACACTACCACTACGTTCGCTCACGTGAAGCAAACTTCCATCCCGCTTTCACCTCCCTTCCTCAGCCGTGAAGAGCATGCCGATTTCGAAGCGGCTCAGGCCGCCATGGATCGAGAAAGTTTTGGAGGCTGGCATTATGCTCCACTACTAATTGCCATGGCGCCTCCTGTTGGTGCCATTCTCGGCGGTCATTCTGACGCATGGAGCGATGCCATCCTGCTCGTACTGGCGAGCTTCTGGCTCTATCAGTTCCTTCGAGTGCCTTGGGACTTGTACTATACTTCCCGGACTCGATCCGTTCTCTCCCACGATCAGGCCGATGACCACCTGCACGGTGACCAAGACGACGACGAGACACGGGCAGATTCGACGAGCAGCGAGAACAAGTCTACTGCCACCAATCACAGTGAAGCCCAGTTGCGCGAGTCCGCCGCGGCCGAGCTGCGTCGCGCTGAACTGATGAGCTTGTTGTTCTGCCTCCTGAGCCCCTTGCTTGGAGCCTACATGCTTCACTGGATGCGTGACACGATGGTTGATGGCGGACGGTACCTCAATGCCTTCAACATCCGTCTATTCACTCTGGCGGCAGGCATCAAGCCCTGGTCCCATGCCATCACGCTAATTCGACGCCGTATGCTCCACCTGCAGGAAGAAGTACACTATCCCTCTTCGAAGGTCGAGGGGATGAATCACCGTCTGAGACGTCTCGAAGCTGATCTAGCCGCTCTGCGCAAACTTTTTGCTACGAAGAACGACGTGCGGGTCCTGCGCGAGTTTGATGCACAGATTGGGCGCGCGGTTCGCCGAACAGAGCGCAAGGAGGAGCATCTGCGACTGTCAGCAGAGGAGAAGTTTAGCATGGTCGAGAGCAGGCTCGAAGATCTGTTGCGCGAAGTCGCCATCAACGCCGAATTGATCGAGGAAGAACGGAGGGAAAGAGAACGTACAGCTAGCTTAAGAATCTCTCTGTTCACAGCTATCAAAGATCTTCTCGGCTCCGGTATCACTATCCGTCGGGCTTCGCCCAATCTCTACATCGACGACGTGTCCAAGGGCCTACCCAACCACACTACCCTGGGCATTGGCATGTCGAGCCCCACCGGCGACCGATTCGCCGTCGATAGCATGCAGAGTACCGTCCAGTCGGGAAGCCGCCAGCTCGGTAGCGCCCCTGCTCCGGTCTCAGCGAAAGATCAGCACCCATCTCTGCAGCCGACGTCTACCACTGCTCCTACGTCACCGCCACTGGACTCCCACATGGTCCACCAGTATTACAGCCGGCATCCAGGCGGATCCAGCACGCGCGGGCACCACCCTCACCGCCATCAGGTTTCAGACCCGTGGTGGGAACGTGGAGCGGCCTTCTACCTCTTTTTGCCACTCAACGTATCTAGCGCTGCGATCCGGTTCGCCGGGGAGAAGGTCAAGGGCATCCTCGAGGACTCGGAAAGCGAGGTTGCGCTCAGGCAGCGGAAGACGATCCAGTACCAGAGGCATCTCGCCGAGCAGCAGCTTCAGCAGCAGCAACAGCCGTCCCCTTCTGCCTCGAGCCCAGCACGCAGCCGCCCCGCCGTACCGGTCAGCAGCACGCCGCTGTCGGCCAAGACGGGCAGTGGCGCCTACAGGACTCGCTAGCCTGCTCCTGCTCGCTGGTTCATGTCGCGCCCGCGTTTGCCCCGCATCTCGTTCCTGTCGCCTGCCCGCAGTGCACGCCCCGTCTGGGCTCGCTCCATGGATACCCTACCCTCTTTGCACCTTCTCCACGTATCATATAGCAGCGCATTTGCCCTCTTGTCTCAATACCCGTTGGGGAACCCTTGGTCGGCGCAGAGCGGCCATTGCAATGTATTTATTCGTCTCGCACGCCGCAGTATCCATACCATAGGGGAGCCGTTGCCGGTCGGGCGGAGGGGGAAATTGCGTTGTGCTGGTTCGGCACCGCTGCGTGGTCAGCGCGGTCTGGGGGCGGTGGGTTAGGGAGTTAGGTGGTGGTGAGCCAGATGGCGGAGGCGAGGATGCCTGTGCCAATGAGGAGCATGACGGCGCGGACGGTGCGGGCGGTGTGTGCGTCGTTGTGGAAGGTGCCTTCGGTTTCGTCAAAGTCGACCTGTTCCGACTCGAGCTGGCGTTCGGCGGCGAGGTAGTCGGCGAGGCCGGTGGCGAGGGCGAGCAGGGCGAGGAGGAAGAAGAGGATGGCGAACGCTTTCGACGCGCGCGGCAGGGCGGTCCAGCTGGGCGGTGAGTTTCCCCTCCGCCCTCCCGCACCGCCCTTGTCCGGCAGCTTGAACTCCAGCAGCAGTGATGCAGCCAGCACCGCCAGCAGCGTTGACAGTCGCAGCCACGTCAAGAAATTTCGCTCCCGTGCAAGAAAGTCCCGCGCCGACGTCGCCGACGTCGTCCGCACCGCGAAGAACATTCTCGCCCCCCGCAGCGGCCGCACCACCCCGCCGCACCATACCCCCTTCCACACCCCCAATACCGTTGGCACACTGCCACAACCCCCGTCTACCGCACCCGCATCGCCACATCTACCCGCCGTCCCAGCAGGTGACACATCTGGCGAGCACGACCGCGTGCCCGAGCCGCTCGACCGCCCCCGCGCGTGCGCGTTCGGTATGTGCAGCGACAACCGCCCACCCTCGCTGCTCCCCCCCGCAACACCGGCATCGCTACTGTCCGCGTTGCTACTCTCGATCGCACCCTTCCCCGGCGGAGTGGGCTCGCCATCAGCCATCTTCAGCCTGCTTGGCCGCCTAAATCGCTGCAACGGACACCTCGCCGTGGAGGATGCGGGCAGTAGCTGACAGCATAACGCACAAGCCAGGTCTGGCGCTTGATGGACGTCCCATAATCGAATTTCTCACTGTGTCGATCTAACAGCCGTTTTTCACTACCCTTCAGACCCCGACGGAACTTGTCCATGTGGCTCCAGCGGGCGCTGAAATGTAGCCGCAGCCAGCATTCAGCCACGAACATTCTGGTTCCGCAGGTTTGGCGACGGAATTGCCAGCAGGTTTCAGATCCGGGCAGTGCTGTGAGCGGCATGATACCAAACCCGCAGTTGCGCTCTTGTCTGTTGATAAGGAGACGAGCGAAAGCTAAGCTTTAGAAGCAGGTACGAGCTATGCCGTATGCACGCAGGCTACTTCCACTAACGGGAACCATCAAAGTTACGAAATGGCAAGTGCCTACACGGGGATCCGGGCCTGGTGTAGGCTGTCTTTGCAACCAGTGTGAGTCACAGTGGATGTGAATAGTGCGGAAGGCCAAGACGCCGTGCTGCAGCCACGGATAATATACTTACGATGGTGGCGAAGTTTTGTGGAGACTACCCCCGCCCGGTATCACTCGCACAGCACCATCGCCTCGTACTAGACTGTACAGCCGCCTGGTTCTAGCTCCTCTCGGCAAAAGCGCATACTTGTAGGAAAGGCACGGATCAACAATGGTGCGCGACGCCAGGAGAAGATGGGCGACGCCAGAAGAAAAAGCCCGGGACTGAAACCCCGAAAAAGCCCCTACATATTCACAATGTGCGCTCTTCCGCTCAGAGGCCCTGCCGTTCCTTGCGGGTAGCCCATCGGAGCATACTAGGCTGACGCTAGGCAAAAGTCTACGAGCGCTGGGCCCAGCCACCACTGCCAGTCGCAGCTGTGTCGGCATATCAGAACCAGAAGCCCTCCGACGGATCCAAGTGGATTTTCACTTTCCCGCCCGCAGCTCCTACACTTGTTGCATTGCTTGGACTGTACTGCCAGGTCGCGACATCGCCCTGGCCCGCCTCGAGATTATTTGTAAGGCCGGTATCTGCACAGTGCTTCGGAACTGTAGGCTTGCACGGTTTCGTCCGCCAGCGTGGCGAGGACCCCACCTTCGCCTGTAGGATGGCCTACAGTTGCCTGTAAATTGAGAAGGGCGGCAGTAAGGTCAGCCAGCGAAAGCGGTCGGCCTTCGGACCTTGACGGTGTCGCCACACGGCCCAGCCAACCAGCATACGTGCAGGTTGGGCCTGCCACCGGTGACACAGCACGCTAGGGGTAAGGTACGGATAGCATACAGTAAGCGTCTCAAGCGCGCCTTCCACCAACCAACCAACGGTCCATTGAGACAACGGGGTAAGGTGCGTCACGGGTCTTTTCTCAGCACGTCTGGCATCTTTCTTCCATCAGTCACACTAGTAGTGGCAGGCGGGTAGGATGGGATTGGCAGCCTTTCGGCCCTTTTTAGGCTCAGACCAACAGGGGAAATGCGCTGAGATCACGTAGTTAGCGCGCTTAGCAGACGCCCCTCTTGCAGACAATACACGCTGGTTGGCTCTCGCTCACCTACTGCTTTCGCTGCATCGCTGCCTTGGCACAGCGGCCTACCGCTTCGTCCAGCGATAACGGTGAGCCTGCCCGCGGAGTAGCACGGCCTGTGGGGTCCGCTCCATTCCCTTAGGACCAGCTCCTAGGCCTGGCTCTTTCTCGAAGCGACAGAGCCTATCTTGGTCCACTGTCAATGTCCACTACGACACATCGATTCTAGTTTGGGCGGGCCATGCCTTGGGCAGTCAGGCCACTTGGCCAGAGCGCGTGCTGCGCAACCTAGCTGGCCTCTTGCTCTTCCCTCCCTGCTAGGCTGGTTGGTTGCATTTGTTTGCGATTTGCCCAAGGCGGTTACTAAAGCCAAGTGCTTTAGACAGTGCCTCCACGCTCGCTTGCCATCTCTACCAATCATTTCACTTTGGAGCGCTTCGGCTGCTGCGCGAAGAAATGTGAACAATTGCGAACGGACCCTATGGCCAATTGTTGTATGGACGGCAAATTGTGGCATGACCCCCTTAATGTCTCATCCCTTTCCCCTGGTTCGTTCGCAAAGTGGCACTCCAATGTAGGGTGCATGCACAGATACGCGCCATCGATATTAAAGTTCAAGCACCTTTCCGGGCTGCTGCAGTGCTCCAGCATCCTGCGCCCTATCCTGCGCGGGCCAGCGGCAACCGCAACGATGAGCGCTTCGCAGGTGCCTCTCGTAAACTAGCACTAGCAGCGAACCTGAGGCGGGTATTTGGAGAGGAGAGAAAGGGATATGGCGTCCTCTATGCTTCGGTCGGATCCGATACGCGGTTCGGCAGCGAACCGAAGTGGGCTAGTTAAACTGTTCAAGCATAGAGCATAAAGCGGTGGGCTAGATGATCGCAGCCACCCAAAATCGACTTGGCGGTTGTAGAGAGCGACTAAGAGGGGCAGGATAGCAGCTTGGCAAGGTGCACCAAGCGCAAGACGGCGCAACGCTTCCAGAGCACGTCCATGGATTCAATCGGATTGGCTCCGATTGCCAAATCTTGCTAAAAAAAAGCGAAACTTGGCTCCCGCCGAAGCGGGGCTGTATGCTCGCTGTAGGCAGTGTGGGTTCGGCTCGGCTGGAGCGATGACCAGGAGATGGATAAGGGCCAGTGCTAAGCAACTTGTAGACCGTGCGCACAGCTTGAGAGGTAGGGAGGAATACGAAATAGGGCAGATAGCCAGTAAACCGGTTAACTAAAATAGCTGTGGGAGAAGAGTCCTGAAAGAACTCGCGTCTGTCATGCGCGCCCTCCAAGCTGTCCATCTGCAACACAGCTGCAGGTGCGGCAGATCCGTGCAGTTAGTTCACCTTGCAACAGGCCTTGCCGCGAACTAAGGCCACTTTCTCCCTATTTCTCTCTGTCACTCATACTCTCTTTCTCTTCAAACAAAGGATGCGGGCGGCCATATCGTCCCGCTTCAGTTCCGATGGTCGCTCGAAGCGGGTCCAGACGTTAGGCTCAGCCTTTGTGCATTCTTCTGCGTTTCGGCTGTCAGAGGATTGCATGCCTTACCCTTTATGGCTCCTCCGGCGTCAAATTCCTTTCCTCGCCCTGCTCTGCTCCGCTCTCCCGCTTCAACGTTCGCCGTCTCTTTGCGAAGGCAAGCGCTCCAGTGATAGTGAGCCCGACAGTGCCTCGATAATCATAATCTCTCTATTTGCCGCTCGCTTCGCTTCCTTTCTTTCAGTGGCGCGCAACAGCAGCAGCCCGAGTCCGTAGGCGGTACGTCTAACTGATAAAGCTAGCCCAGTCCGTCGCTGAACGGAGTCTTCTCGACCTCCTTTCTTCCCCCATTCGTTTCCTCTTTCTATATCGCCAGCTTTGACTCCCTTGCCGCCCTTTTCTTCCAGGCCTTTCTGCACATTCAAGCATCAAGCATCTGGCTCCTATTCCGTCTTCATTACCTCCTTCAGCGCGATTCACGATCTCATCGCTGCTCCCAACTTTCATTCCGGAAACCAGCCAACCTGACTAACGAACAACAACCCGGCCCATCACACGATTCACCAAGATCGTCCATTTCGCCGTAACGACCATAGCTCCTGTCTGCAACTCCATCATACCATCATCAGTCTGACATACCATATACCAAGCTGCCGTTTCTTCACTTGGCCACACGACAATTTTGCTTTTTGCTCTTACTTTTCCTTCAGTGCAACACCACTATGACCATTGCCAGCTTCAAAGCCGAGCAAAGGGGGCGGTCCCCAGGCCCCGTAGCTTCCCGACGCGGTTCGGACGATAGCGTCGTCAGCATTGATGACCAGGATTCGCCGGGCGACAGTGCGCCTAGCTCTGCTGCCAGGCTCAGCAAGCGTCGCAAGAGATCCGAACTCTCGCCTTCCTCCAAAGCGACCCATAGCATCATCGAGAAAGAACGTCGAGAGGCGATGAACGAAAAGTTTTCTGAACTGGCTGCCAATATTCCCGAGCTGGTCGAAGCCATTTCTTCCGGCAAGCGACCTACCAAAGGCGAGATCGTCAAGGCCAGCATTTTCCGGCATCAAGAACAGGAGCGCAGGATCCAGGAAATGCAGTTTGAACTGCAGGCACTCAGGTCGAGCAACAGCCTGCAGGGCATTTCGGTGGACTCGGGCATGGCCGCTTCGGCGCCGCCCATGAATATGCCATCCATGCAAAGCCTTCCGATGAACTACCAGGTCCAGCCTTCCCATCCGATCGTCAGCCAACAAGCAGAGGGCAACCTTTGGCTTGGCCAGCTGCTTCAGAAGGCGCACAACCAGGAGGTCCGGCCTCACGACCTGCCGCCGGTAGCCAACCTGCCCGAGTCTCTTCCGCCGGTCTCTCCCTTCAAGGAGACCTCGATGATCTCGGACTGGGGGATCTCATCCCTCCAGCCGACCTTTGCCGAGAATGGAGATTACGGCGCCAGCCTTAATTCGTTTGACTTGAGCAAAACCCTGGTCAACAATGGAATGCTCGACAGCCTCACCCGGACCGACTTTAGCTCCATCTCGTCTTTCTCGTCTCCTACGTTTACCTCATCTGACAGCGACTCGTCGTTCAGCACAGAGAACTTGGAGACAGGCATGGACGAGCGGAGATTCCTGGCGGATAGCATGAGCTTTGAACCTTTTGCCTTGCCTACCAACGTAGCAGAACAGACCCCCCTTACTTCGCTCATCGGGCTCCCTGCTGCGTCCGAACACGACGTTGGCTCTGCGCCACCGACAAAGAAGGCTAAAGTCGTCACCATCAGCCGCGCCCCGGTCAAGCGCGGTCGGAAAGACGCCAAGAAAGCGGCCGGCGCAGACGACTGCGCAAGGCCCTTTCCCACTCTCCTTGCCACCACCTAGTCCCTAACTATTCTCCCCTGGCTCAGCGTCTCTATACGCGCATCCCGCTGCGATTGCGCTATCCATTCCAGCCCACTCTCCCTTTCCACCCGTGTACTCTTACTTGTATCCTGTACTCTCCCCTCCATATCACCCGTGCTGTCTCTAATTTGGCCCAATACCACGTCATTTTCTGGTTACCTCAGCCTATTGTGGCGTGCCACCGAGGCGGAGCGGGACGGGAAAGCAGAGCGTCGTAAGCGTAAGTAACCCGCAAATACGCTGTAGCCTGGGCGGACGTCGGAACGCGCTCGGATGGCTACACGGCTCCCATTTTGGCAGATCCGCGCCTCATTTGCTGAACTGGGGTCATCGCTGTGTGGCAAGTGCCAAACGAGGGCCGGCACATAGGAGACGGCGGGCGATGATGCGTGGCGACGTCTGGCCCGCTCGGGTCGGTTCATTTCGGCGGGGAAGCAAGCTTCCGAAAGATCGGCTCGTTGGAGCGACGAGGCGGCTGCATGACGAGGATAAGCTCGAGGCCGACGGCCTCGACCTGGGCGGGCTGCTGGTGGTGTAGGTGTCGCGTCTTGGGGGCAGCGAGCAGCTAGGCCGGAAGGGGTGCGGATGGCAAATTACGGCCGCGCGGAGGGCGTGCGCTGGGCGGGTGGCAGTCGGTGCTATGGCTATTGTTGTCATTGTCGCCACAATGTGAAGCAGCGGGCGCGGGGCGGGGAGGGTGACTGCTTCATCGCGGCGGCGGGGGGAGGTTGAGACTGGCTTGCGGAGCGGGGGTGCCACCGGGGGCAGTTTTGGGGCAGGCGGGGCGGTGGTGTAAGATATATAAGTGCGCTGGTGCGGGTGTTAGCGGGGGTGAGGCGGACAGGAACGATGAAGCTGCTGTGTGTGCGAGCTGCGGTGGTGAGTGTGTGGGCGGTCGCGCTTGTCGGTGCGCGGCCGCTTGCGCCCAAGCCCGCAATGCTGGCCGCCTCGGCGGTGGAGCGCTTCCAAGAGACCGCCGCTCGCGTCGTCCCGGTGGTGGAGAACAACAAGTTCTCGCTGCTGGTCCCCGAGCGCCAGGTCAACGACGCGCGTGCACGGCTGGACAACGCACTGTCGAGGATGGGCTACAGGGTGCGCCACGGCGAGTTGATCGCGAAAAGGTAAGCGCCTCTCTCCGCCGGACTACATGCACATACTGACGCCGAGGGTGTTGCAGACGGTCGACTAGGGTACCGGGCGAAGTGGGGCCGCAGCGCGCGTACGCCGAGTGAGTCGACTCGACCCGGCGCGCGGGGACACACATACTGACACCACACACAGACATCTCGCGCGGCTGTACACCGCGCTGGCCGCCACACCCGCCGACGGCTACGTACGGCTGGCCTACACCGACACCGACATCCACCAACCCTTCTCGCTCGCCGTCGCCGACGCCATCCGCACCCGCTCCTCCACCCCGCTCACAGACAGCGCCCAGAAACTAGGCTTCCCCATCGGCAACACCGCCTACGACGCCAACAGCCACTCCAACGCCCACCTCGCCCTCCTCCTCCCCTCCCACCCCCACCACCCCTCCCCAGAACAGATGCCCGACGTCAACGCCTTTCGCCGCCACATAGTCACCCTGTAGCCGGCCACGCACGCACGAAAACCACTCACCGTGCCCACCCCGCACAGCGGCGTCCCAGACTTGGGCACACAGCGAACGGAGCACGTCCTGGCATCAACGTCCTTACATAATGGCATCCGATAGGGAGCGGGGAGACAAGAGGGCAGGACAGGGCGCGAGTGCGGGAGGAGGCGCTAGTCGCCCTCGTCGACAAAGATCTCGCGGTACTTGTCGAGGATGGTCTCGACAGCGCGACACTGGAAGCTCATGTCGTGGATCTGGATGCCGGCGCCATTGCTGGCTGCGCCGGTCGCTGGATCCTCGTAGCCGGCAGGGGGCGGGGAGAGAAGGGTGGGGCCAAAGACAATGGCGAGGTTGCTGGTAGACATCTGGTTGAGGTGTTCGAGCGCGCGGACGCGGTCGAGGTGCGCCATGAGAAACTTGAGCGTCGCATAGTTGGCGTCCGGCAGCTCGTTGACGCGCTCGTGCAGCCGGATGTGGCGCAGCCGGTCGTTCTCGATCTTGGCCGCCTCGATGAAGCCCGAGTAAAGCTCGTGGGTCAGCAGCGGCTCCGGCAGCTCGCGGAACCAAAGCTTCAGACAGCCGGCTACTATGTTGATATCCTGGATCGCCTCATCCGACGTCAGATCCACCGCCGCCCAGTCCATGTCGAACTTGGCCTTGAGCCGCTGCACCTTGGACGTTGTCCCCGAGAGCCGGTAGATGCCCATGTTCTCGATCCCCACCTCTTCGATTGCCTGCGTGCACTTCTCCACAATCGGCGGCACCTCGACGCCGTCCCGCGTCATCTGCTCGGCAAGATCAACGCCAAAGATCGGCCGCTCTGATACGGCAGCCGTCCGTGCCCCACCCGTCCCGCCAGCACCCTTGGCCGGAGCATTCAAGAAGCCTTCTTCGTACGGCCCTTCCCTGCGCGGGCCTTTGTAGTCGCGCCCGTGCGCCACTTGGTAGTTTGCCATGTACTGCTTGAAATCGGCGCGGTTGTCGATCGTTTCGACGGCGCCCTTCAGCCCGGACCCGGCCGCGACGTCGGTGCCGACGGGCGAGATGGTCATACCGTCATTCAGAATGGTGCTTTCGTAAAGGAAGGCATAGCGCGCCAGATGGTACTGCGTGCCGTTGTCAATCTCTTCGGCATTTTCCTTCAGAGAGCGCAAGATGCGCGGCAGTTGCAGGTTGAAATACTCCTGGCGGATACCTTGGGTGCTGAGTACTTCGCGGCGAAACGAGTCGCTAGCGGTGCTGGTGCGCGCGCGAATCTCCTCCTCTTGCTTGAGGATCTGCTGCGGGTTCTTATTTTTGAAGAGCAAGCCGCTCTTGCCGATAGCCTTGCCGAGCGTTCTCTTGCCGCCACCGCCCGGGCCGGACTGCATCTCGCCGGACTTGGTGCTTTCGCCGGATTTGAGGAGAAGCAGACGCTCCAGGTCCTCCGCAGCGGCATCGAAGCGGGTGCGCGCCTTCTCAACGCCCGACTCGGCGTCCTGCAGATTCTTCTCCAGGCGAGAGCCCGTCTCGCGCGCCTGCTTGCGGCTCTTGTCCACCTCCTTGGCCAAATTGCTGAGCTCGTCGCTCATCTCATTGAGCTTGCCGGCAAAGCGCAGCCGATTGTCGGCGAGGGTGTCGTGCGTCTTGATCATCGACTGCCATGACTTGACAAACGTGCCCGCCTTGGCGTCGCTCAGCGAATAGGTCTCCAGCGTCGATCGCGTCAGTTTGGACATGGCGCGCGCATACTCCTCCTCGATGGTGGCGCGCTTCTTGAGAAAGGCGGACGCCTCGCGCGCCGAGACCATGCTCTGCTTGATTCGGTCAAAGAGGAGGGGCATGCCGCAGTCGAGGTCGCACAACGAGCGGAGGACGCCTTCGTCAAAGCTTGTCGGCACAATGTCCTCCCTGGTGGGCCCGCCGGTGGCCATAGACAGACTGGTGCCGGAGATGCTCATGGAGGAAGGCTGATGTATGATGTTGCTGTGGCTATTGCTGTTGTGATAGAGGGTGCCGCTGCTAGGAGCCGTTGAATCGGCGAAACTTGGAGAAGAGGCGACGCCCTGGCCAGCAGCGGCGCTGTTGCCGAAGCGTGGCGAAGGGCCGTCGGCGTGCATGTATCCTCTGGAATCGTCGTGCGCTGCTTGGTCGGCCAAGGTAGGCGTATGCATGGAGGAAGGGTCGTCGTTGCGAAAGGACTGCATGCTTGGCCTGCTGTCCGGCGGTTCGAAACCAGCCATATTACCAGTGTTCGGATAGTGCGGATGGTCGTATTGATCTGTGAAAGTTGTGACGGGTAAAAGGGGGAGGAGGAGGTGGCGGCGAGGCGATACATGTTCAGTTGCAGGACGAGAGACGGTAAGAGGTAGGAAGGAAGCAGTGTGTCAGATACATGTGACGCCCCGGTTCTAAGAGGTGAAAACAACGAGCATGGATTGCTGATGTCTGTGGTGTGGCAGGGTCCGAGCGCGGCGAAGTCTGGCGCGCGCCGCAAGGGAGCGTCTCGACAGCAGTACTTACGCGGTGAAGAGAGGCCCGAGAGCACGTCATTGTCGCCGTGGTGCATCTGGGCCTCGTTGGACATGTCGGACTGATTGCCGGGCGAAGTACCAAAGGCGGGATGTGCAGTGTTGGGACTGAGACCCTGACTGCTGCCATTTTCATTGGCAGATGCACCTCCCAGCCATGCGCCTTCATGCGCGTTAGCTCCTTGGTAGGCCGGCTTCATTGCCTCAACTTGCCCGTGGCCGTCTTCGCGGATATTAGTGTGGGTAGAAGAGTGACCGGTCGAATGGGACGAAGGGGCCGTATAGTCGGCCGTCGTTGCTGAATGGACGTCTCAGTGCAGCTATACGAGGGTGTACGACGGCTGGGAAGACGTCGAAGCTTGATACGATGGATCCAAATTGGGGATCCAGATCGGCTTAGCTGCTGCTAAAGGGATCGAGCGTAGTTTGTAACGGTGTGCCTTGAAAGCGCTGTACCAGAAAGGTGGCTTGGCGTCGCAGTCGGGTACAAGATGCGGCGCGGCGCTTACGATAGACGGTTGCAGATAGGGGGGAGCTAAGTAGATGCCGCCGGCTTCGCGGAGAGGTGGCAGACGTTCACTGCTGACGTTGTGGCAGGTGCTCGTTGGGACGACCGGTGGGCTGTATCACTTGGTACAGTTGCAGGTATACAGGCAATGGCGGTGTCGATGACGCTGCACAGTCACAGCGATTTCCGATGCGAAGGGTATCAGGAAGGTGTCGACCGAGTGGCATGCATGTCCAGATTGGGTGCGCTGACGGGGGTGCGCTGGAGGGGGGGAGGTTACCGGCGCGCTCGCGCCGTGTTGGTGCGTGAGCGATGGAAGCCTGTCTGTGTGCGTTGCGCGGGTGGCTAGAAAGGACCGTGAGTGGTGAGCAGCGACGAGAGACAAGCAGACACAGCTCAGCTCGAGAATGGTAGCCTGGTAGATCGGTCAATGCGGCTCGAAGTCGAAACATACCAGCCAATCTGTCAGGACTTGCCGTGCAAAGGCGCTGCAGCTTCCTGATGATCCGCTTCCCGTACCGTACTCCTCACTCAACACTCACACTCCAGTGCTCACTCCGCACTCTCTCTTCGCACTCTCACTGGCACTCTCACATTCACAATTCGTGATTAATGTTACGGCTTCTGACAGTACGCGCTTCTACCTTGGCGTTGTATTGTTTACGCCGGCATGTGTTAATCGACATGATAGAGGATCTTTAGCCAGTCGAGCTTTTAAATTGTAGTTGATATTGGACTACTTATCAGGTTCCTTACACGGCGCGCCGTGTATGTTAGCGGTGGGATGTTGTTAGCACACCTCGACGAGAGGCAAGTCGTGCCTCTGGTAGGCCAAATGGGAGCACATCACGCGGTGCAGCCAAACCCAGCCCAGCCAGCCAAGCCCAGCCACTTGGCAATCGAAATGTGACAGGCAGAGGAGGCATTCCAGCGGCACAGAAAAGAGAATAAAGTAGCATAAAAAAGACAAGCCAGCAGCCGGTCCCGAGCGAGAGTGTCCATAATAGCGAAGCGACAATCCACAATCAAAACAAGACTAGGAGCATCTAGCAGAGGAAAGAGCGGAGCGGGTATGCGTTGGCCCGTTGGAGGCGCTGTTGGGCTGCGCAGAGCGGCTACGACTTGCGTGTCACCTGCTCGCGAGCCGCCTTGATCAGCGGCGTCAACGTCCGCAGGCTTTCGGAGCGCTTGAGGAAGGGGTGCGCCAGCATCCCCACAGCATCTGGTCGACGTTCCGCATCCACATCCAGGCACGTCTTGAGGAAGTCGGTGAATGTGCCAGACAGGTTTTCCGGATTGTTGATTTTCGGTGTCCCATTGGTGGCAATCAGGTAGAGCGCCCTCAGCGGATTCTCGTTCAGGTACGGCGGTTCCCCCTCGACCATCTCGATACACATGATGCCCAAGCTCCAGATATCCACCTTGGGCCCGTACTCTTTGCGCGTCACCACCTCGGGCGCCATCCAGTAGGGGGTCCCCACCATTGTCGTCCGTTTGGCCTGCGACTCGCCGATCTGGGCGCAGAAGCCAAAGTCGGTCAGCTTGATATCGCCGTGCAAGCTGAGCAAAACGTTGTCCGACTTGATATCTCGGTGGATTACACCATGCTCGTGCAAATGTCGCAGCCCTTCCAACACTTCCCGGCTGACAGCAGCGATCTGCCCCTCGGTCATGATGTTACACGTCACCACGTCCGTCAAGCTTCCCCCCTCCATGTACTCCATCACCACCCAGAGATCTCCCTTGAACAGGAACGAGTCAATGTAGTTGACAATGTTTCGGTGGCGTGACTCTTTCATCACCAGGATCTCGTTGATAATCAGGTCCTTCTTCGGCTGCTGTTCCAGATTCATCTGCTTGATCGCTACCGAGACGTTCGTGCCCACCTGATACGCCGTAAAGACACCTCCGGAGGCGCCTTGCCCGATCTTCTGCAGGCTTCTGTACAGTTTCGTTGGATCCGCATCGGTACAGATGGCCTGCAGTTTGGCAATCACTTCCGAATCCTTGATCGTGTTCTTTTTCGTCTCCCTACGACGCGGTACCGCGCCCGGCGCCTTTCCATTCTTGCTCGAAGAGGGAGCAATAGGTGACGTCGCAGCGCCCGGAAGAGCCACCTTGGCCGATGTGGAGCCGTCTCCCGTACGACCTGCTGAACTCGGTTTGACAACGCCCGTGCCGGAATCTAGTCTCGAGCTGGCAGGCCCAGTAGGAGAGGGAGCAGGCCGGCTTGGCTTCAAAGCGCTTTCTGCAGAACGTTGTCCAGCCGAAATCTGACGAGCATCTGGAATGGATGCGTCAGCAAGATGTTTATTTGTCTGAAACGAGCCAGGAGGTGGTGGTGCGGCTCGTGGCTTCTCGTACAGCGTCGGTGTTTTGATACCTTCCTCACTACCTGTATCGGTACGCGGCGTTCCGGGTGCATGATTCCCCTTGGCGCCACCCATCTTCTTCCACACATCCGTATCACCATCCTCTTTGGTAGCATCTTGATAGAAGGCTACAATATCCATCACAGCTTGTGGATTGGCCTCTTGATCCTGACGCGAGATACCCGATTCCTGGAGCAGCTGCTGCCATTCTTTGGGAAGTCCAGTGAACTCTCCCGTATCTGAATTGAAGCCGACGTGAGTAAGATGGACGGGGTCGTAAGGCGTAGAAATTTCAATCTTTTTCTGAGCCGAGAAGACGTCGCTCATTGAGTTGACAAATCCGCCAAAGACGCTCTTGAAGGTGTTTCTGCTACCTGGAATGGCGCTGCCATCGCGGCTCCTTTCACGGTCTCTACCGCTTGGGAGGAAGTGGCTTTGCGAAGTGGCCGGGGTGTTTGGCTCGCCTAAAGGTCCACTTTCCAGGGTAGGTGACGATTGATTCAGAGTGGGTGAACCGATAAACGGATGCTGCTGCTGCTGCTGCTGTTGTTGTTGTTGTTGTTGTTGTTGGTGCTGTGGGCCGATGCTGGAATGCGAGCGCTGGGCCAGGACGGGGGCGATCTGTTGCGAGGCTGTGCCTGCTGAAAGGCTCTGAAAGTTGTCCGGTCCGGATGTGTGGGAGCGAACAGGGCGTGGCGGCATGGCGGACGGCGACCAAGGGGTGGTAGGATGGCTGGTCTGAACTGGTGAAGAGTTGGGAGGGTTAGCAGCATAGCCCGAAATGCTGAAGGGGAGACCGGCCTGCGAAGGGAGGCCCGACTTGGGGGAATGTGCGGAGCTGAGCGAGGTGTTGATGCTAGGCTGTGGTCGATAGGAGGTAGGCGCATGTGAGGATGGCTGAGCTGCGCTAGATTGATTCCAGACGGAAGCAGAGGTGATGACCGGAGAGGCAGAGGCGGAAGCGGACGCGGATGGTGTGCCGCCGTTGCGAGGTATAGCCGAACCGGAGGCGGAAGGGCCAGCGCCGGGAGCTCGAGAAAAACTGCTGGGAGGTGCGGGCGCGCTTCTTTGTGGGACGAGGTCCATCTCACCGAAATCGAAGCTACTGGCAAGGCCGCTGAAGGTACCATCGCCGTTGCCAATGCCTTGTACGCCTTTGAGATAGTTGGGAGTGGAAGGAGGATCCATAGTCTGCGATGAAGAAGCGGCTGTGGGGCGTGCGGTGACGTCTGCCAGGGCTTCGGAGGTATTCGGCATAACCTGTGCACCTTGGAAGTCGTGAGGATGCCTGATCACCGACCTCTTCGGGGAGGGATGCATGATGGTGTTGGTAAAGAGGAGAAAATCTGCACCGGCGGCGCTCACAGACGGCGCTGATAGCAATTGTTCGGAGAAGAGAGACTACAACAAAAGATCACGATAAGGCTCAAATGGCAACAGGATCCAGCTGTCTGCTTCGCCAATTGATACGCCTAGGGGCAAAAACGTGCTTTGGTTGCGACCTCTTGCTTTCACTGCGGTGTACGACAATGCTGTTGCACGCAGCCGGACGGGTCGAAGGAGTGGAACGGCGTCAACGACGGAGATGACGATGCGGCCGGGATGAGCTAGCGGCTGTGTGGAAAGAAAATTTGGTGGGGTAGATGGAGAGAAAGAGGCGACGGAGAGCTGCGAGATGAACCGAATTGATTGGGGAAGGTGGTGAGGGGGTGGGATGGTACGCCAGAGAAGTCACAGTCAATAGCTGGTAGTGGTGTCGCACTCACTAATAATCCAAGAGGAGCTGTAAGCTAACCAACGCCTTGACCGGACGGAGGAATATGCAAGCAAGCAATCCATAAAAGCAACAGACACAGCAGAAAGCAAGACAGGTA
The DNA here is from genome assembly GCA_023212725.1 of Tranzscheliella williamsii. Lineage (NCBI taxonomy): Eukaryota > Fungi > Basidiomycota > Ustilaginomycetes > Ustilaginales > Ustilaginaceae > Tranzscheliella > Tranzscheliella williamsii. Next base: position 130,672 of record JALBYF010000004.1, on the reverse strand, counting down.
CAGCTTGGCCGTCGATCAGCCGTTACAGCAGATAACACTGTAATAGCCAGCGCCGTCCGAATCCAATCCACATTTGCCAAGACGAGCGCGAGTGCAATACAAAACACGCACCCTGGCCTTTGTCGAAGCGCACACGGTATAAGTCAGATTGTGCATCTGCTGCCCTCTGCTGCCCTGCCCTAGCGAACATCAGTAGCCGTTCTGCCATGAGTCGTCGTCAAATTAACACACTGGAAATCGCTACCGTAGAGAGGTGCACTTGGCTATACCAGCACTAGGGTCCAAATCATGTTGAAGCTGCTTGGCTGGCTTAGATAAGAGGGATGGGAGTCACCGCTTGTCTGTGAGATCCCAGCAAAACCAGTCACAGTCACGATTTGCGTAGCCAGAGTCACAGTTGGTGATGTTCTGTGGTCGAGTCAGTCACAGCGTGGGGTGGAGTGGCGAAATACAAATGGATCTATGCATAAATAACCACTTGTAATGCGTGCAGATTTTCATTAATAAGGAACGGCGATATAACAACAATATTAATCACGAATATGGCGAGTCACGAAGCGTCGTTGTTGGCCGACATATGAGGCGCGCAGTTGGAAGAAAGCCTCCTTCATGCTGCCATTCTCCGTCACTTACAAAAGCAGCAAGCACCTCGCTCTGCCCTTCCCTCTTCCAATATCTCCTTCTACCGTTCACCGTACCTGTAGGTCAAGCAACAGACAACACGGAACAACCATCCCCCAGGTTTCGCCCTTGATAGCTACCACCGACCCTCTCTACCGGTCTTGGTTGAGGTAGCACCGACCGCACCCCGCCCTTCCTACTCTCTACCCATCGATCGCAGCATGACCGACCAGATTCGAGCCACTTTCGCCGCCAAGGCGGAAAGGAACGAGGCCGTCTTCGTCAGCTTTGTTACCGCCGGTTTTCCCGCCAAGAATGACACGGTCGATATCCTTCTTGCGCTGGAAGAGGGTGGCGCAGATATCATCGAGCTCGGCGTCCCCTTCTCCGACCCGCAAGCAGATGGTCCCGCCATTCAGGACAGCAACCAGGTAGCACTCGAGCAAGGCGTCGGCTTCACCGAGTGTCTCGAATACATTCGACAGGCCCGCTCCAAAGGTCTCAAAGCACCGGTCCTGCTCATGGGCTATTATAACCCCACTCTTGCCTATGGCGAACAAAAGGCCGTACAAGACGCTAAAGCGGCTGGTGCCAACGGTTTCATCATCGTAGATCTCCCTCCTGAGGAGGCTGCGGATTTCCGATCCTATTGCACGCGCTTTGGGCTTTCCTATGTGCCTTTAATCGCACCGTCGACTTCCGTATCTCGTATCAAGCATCTTGCCTCCCTCGCCGACTCCTTCATCTATGTCGTTTCCAAGATGGGCACCACTGGCGCCACTGCTAGCGTGTCTAGCACCCTCGCCGAACTAATTGCCAAGATTAGAGACATCACCAGCATTCCCCTTGCCGTGGGCTTTGGTGTTTCTACCCGTGAGCACTTCATCGAGGTAGGAGAGCATGCCGATGGTGTTGTCATCGGAAGCAAGCTTGTATCCAAACTCAAGCAAGCTGCGCCGAACACCGCTGCTCGTGTTGAAGCGGCTCGATCCTACTGTGCGGAAATCACCGGCAAGAGCGACGGTGGCATTCGACGAAAAACACCTCTCAATATCAAGCAGGTTGTTGACCAGCCAGACTCCATTCCCACTCCTAAGGTCGATGCCGTCGTCAACGGTGATAAGACTCCCCTTGCCGGCTTTGACACCATTGTGGATGCGGAGGGCAAGCTTCGACCGCCCCGCTTTGGCAAGTTTGGAGGCCAATATATCCCCGAGGCTCTTTTCGACGCTCATGTCGAATTGGAAAAGGCCTACTTGAATGCTCTGAGCGACCCCAGCTTCTGGAAAGAATTCGAGAGCTACTACGAATACATTGGTCGACCCAGCGAGCTCTATCTTGCCGAGCGCATGAGCCAGGCTGCCGGAGGTGCCCAAATCTGGTTCAAGCGTGAAGATCTGAACCACACTGGATCTCACAAGATCAATAACGCCATCGGCCAGATTCTGCTAGCAAGGCGGCTGGGTAAGACGCGTATCATCGCTGAAACGGGCGCCGGCCAGCACGGCGTCGCCACTGCCACTGCCTGTGCCAAATTTGGCATGGAATGCATCATCTACATGGGTGCCGAAGACGTGAGGCGACAGTCTTTGAACGCCTTCCGCATCAAGATGCTGGGCGCCAAAGTCGTCGCGGTCGAGAGCGGAAGTAAAACGCTCAAGGACGCCATCAACGAAGCGAATCGAGACTGGGTCACCAATCTGCACAACACACATTACATTGTCGGTTCCGCCATCGGGCCCCATCCGTTCCCATCGATCGTGAGAGACTTCCAGTCCATCATCGGTAAGGAGGTCAAGCAGCAGCTGCAGGAAAAGAAAGGCAAGCTTCCGGATGCCGTGGTTGCGTGCGTCGGCGGTGGCTCCAACGCCATCGGTATCTTTCATTCTTTCGTTCAAGATAAGACTGTTCGGCTTGTGGGCGTCGAAGCAGGTGGTGATGGTGTCGATACCAACCGACACTCTGCGACTCTAACCAAGGGCACTCCCGGTGTTCTTCATGGTGTCCGAACCTACCTCTTGCAGGACCAGTTTGGGCAGATTACCGAAACACATTCCATCAGTGCCGGCCTGGACTACCCAGGTGTTGGTCCAGAGCATGCTTTTTTAAAAGATTCGGGACGCGCAGAGTATGTCGTCGCCACCGACGAAGAGGCACTGCGTGGCTTCAAGATGTGCACCCAGCTCGAAGGCATCATCCCGGCGCTCGAGACATCACACGCCCTTTGGGTCGCCTTTCACCTGGCCAAGGAGATGACGCCTGACCAGGACGTCGTGGTCAGCCTTAGTGGACGCGGCGACAAGGATGTAGAGCAGATCGCCAACGCCATTGCTCACGGTGGCTGGGGGGAGCGTCTCGGCTGGAACATCGCCTAACGTTGACCCACTCGCCGGTGTGCTCCAGCCACAGGATCTCTGCTACCTTCCTTACGCCGGCTCTCCTTCTAACTTTGGCTTCGCATTCGGCCTGTGAGCGGCTTCGGCTATCAAATGTTACCCATATTGCAATGCGGCGGATATTCATCGTAACAAGAACACAAAATGCTTCCATTTTCTTCCCCATTTTTCTCTATTTTTTCGATGACATTTTTGGCTCAAAGTTGAAGGACACGAGTGTATAAGCGATATGAATCAGATATCGCATGTCGAGAGGATCGGCGGCCTAAGTATTTTGACCCGTAATATGCATTGCGGTTCTATATTCCTTCTCGCATTTGCCTACCATTCTACGTCTGTCATCTACGCTAGGCCGAGTCTCTACGCATGGATATTTTTTGATCACATAGTAGGCACAGGGAGCACTGACAATGAAGTCGTGAATGGCTGCGACGCTGCGACGTGTGGCGCGGTCAATTAGCACGACGCGTGGAAAACCAACACTTCACACTCACGCGGCGTTGCAGGCAACTTTGCCTCCACTCACGCACCTTGACTTGCTTTCAAATTGCGCAGCCGCCAAGATTCACATTGCTTCGTCTTGACCACACACGACACATGGGCTCGTAGGGGCTTGATCGCATGCAGCATGAATGTACTCATCTCTGCCAGCGATATCAAGAGTACGTAGGCAGCCGTCCTCGCGATGGCGTACAACTGGTTAACGTTGCGCCTTCCGGTTTGATATCCTCTTCCTTGTTGTGCGATACAGCCTTCTACAATGCCCTGTACTGTCTAGGTCGATTCTCCGACACATTCTGGCTGCAATGTAATCCTCGAAAGGATGCACAGGCTCAGGTACGTGCCGTCTCCCATGACCCGGACATCGTCGGCGCTGTCTGACCCTCGGCTGCCTTCCTTACCGCCTTGCTCTTGCTAATCAGATCCGCCTGTCCGCCATCAATCCGACAAATTCGGCCTTTTGTATGTTCATCTTTGAGCCTGACTTCTTTCTTCAAATACGGAGCAAGTCTGACCAGAAGATTGAATGCCAGATCCAGCTCAAGGTATGCAATTGTTATGCCGCTTTCTTCGTGATGAGGCTGCGTTTCAGAAATCTCTGACGTGACCCTTTCTTGGCGTTGGTTGTGGTTTGCATCGAGTTCAGACGGTTCTGTCTATTTTGAAGGCTCGTGGAAAGTCTGTCGAACGCTGCGAGCTGGAACTGACCGATGATGCTGAGGAATGCAGATTTGGTATCAAGCTTCACTGCAACCATGGTATTCTCAAAGTCCACAAACTGACCTACGAACCAAAGCGCGGCTTGTTGCCAACCGCCGATCCCAACCCGCCGAACTTCTTCAGCATCAACGCGCAGACCGCGCAGGAGTGGACAGAGCACTTTCTCAGCAGTGCCAAGAATGGCGAGATCACGTTGCTGTGCACTCCTGATGCCTGCGCAGCGCGAAGCAAGGAGGAAGAAGTGCCGGATGGTAAAGGCCAGATTCGCAAGGCTATCCACACTGAGGTCAAGATCGCAGTGGAAGAGTTCCGCGATTACAACGTTCCGGACGAAGCGTTGCTCACCTTTTCACTGAAGGAGTTCAAGGCGACAGTCTCACTCGCTGACGCACTTCAGGTTCCCCTCGAGGTAAATTTTAGCGATGGGGATGAGCCGCTCTTCATCCGCTTGCGGGTCGAGGCTGCTTTCGCAGCAGAGTTTGTCATTGCCACAACAAAGGGGGACAGACCAGCCCTTTCTTCCAGCGCAAGCGGCCCCACTAATGCGCATCCCACGCAAACGCAGGGTAGAAAACGACAGAACAGCTCCAACATGAATAGCGCAAACGGCCATGCAGCTATTGCAATATCGCGTACTGCAACCACAGACAGTCGTGTCCCTTCCGAGGCCTCAACGCAGCCTGGTATTCCCAGCAATAGGCCTGAGGCGGTGGCTCCAAACCAACACGCATCAGGGCCTGTTCTACCTTGCCCGTCGAACAGCGTCACGACGGATTCGGTATCTGCTGAGGACAACGTCGCGATCCCCATGGAATCGACGCCTTTCGAAAAGGCACCGGCTCATGCGCGGACCGATGAAGAGGACGAGGAAACACTCCCCCTCTTCTTTGGCAGCGCGTCGCAGGATCTGAGTTCGCAGCAGGCAGGTCCAAACCAAGCCGAGGCCGACGTCGACACTGACGCTCTGAGAGATTCAGAAAACGATGGGTTCAACGAAACTGTCCAGCCCACGCCCGTTTCTCGAGGCGGCGATCCGCACGATTTCGTCGCACCCGCCCCTCACTCTCAGGATACCTCGAGCGATAATTCAGACTACGAGCCCACATCGGACCAGCAGCTCCCGCGTAAGAAGTTCCGACCCCTCTTTTAAGAGCTACGCCGTCCAACGGCTGCAACATGTAGCGTCACGCCTTGTCACATCTGGGCGGGTGGCACTGTGCGGCGCAGTTGGACTGCCTTATACCTCCGTCTCGACGCTTGGCGCCATGTGCCACAACCAGAAAGCAAGTACAACGAACGTACGTAATATGATATCCACTTTATTGTTAGATCCACATGTGCACGTGCCATTGTGGGAAGTTGTGAGCCTCGCTTGGCTGTACGGCCGGTATTATTGTGGTTGATCTTCTTTGCAATTGACGGGTTTGGTGTATGCTGCGTGTTCATATGCATGCTTTCTCAACAGATTTCGGATCATGAAATCAGGACGGCTGACTACATGGGAGAACCGCCCGTCGTTGCTATCCGGACGGGCGATACTTCAAACTCAAACGCATTACGGACTACAATAGGCGTGATGTGCAAGTACGTGTGATGCATTAGTCGGAGTCGTCCATAAGTGATGAGTTGTTAACCAATATATCCAGTCAGGTCTCCCGTTAACATAGGTGGGAAGTGTGAATGCGAAGTGTTGGTCTTTGGCCTTTGGCCGATCCGACCTCTCTAAGCAGCCGAAGCCTCCAGCCCGCCGCGACGTCGCTGAGTCTCGAGAATCCCAACGCACTACCTTCAACAACCATTGTAACTCTCTAGCGCGCTTGACCAAACAGGCGAGTTCAAGCATAGCAGAGCTGAGCAGCCACTGCAACCTCTTGGCTGAGTCTGCCTCGCCCGCCTCTCATCGACGTTGGCCACGCCCAGCGCGCTACATACCCAGCCCTACGGCCGGCGCCCCTCTAGCAGGCGCTTCTCCCAGCAGTCCAACCTGCCCGCTGCCACCCAGCATCCTCTGCCAGGACTACCCACCGCACATCGCTTGTTCTCGCCCGCCTTCCATCGTTTGGGTCTACGTCAACGTTTGACCTTCTGTCTCCCCAACACTTCCGCACCAAAGACCCGACAATACGACTCGACCGCGACATTCACTAGTGTTTACAGAATCCATCAACGTGCAAGCTCTCACTGTGCCTCGTCCATACTCATGCGCTACAGCCACATCGCTTGGGTAGATGCGCAGCTGCTGAGGTCGTCACAGCCGGTCTAGGAACGAACATTGCGAGGAGGCACGTCTTACGCCGTCCTCAGGTCGATATCTTCGTATAGGTAGCTAAACCGCCCTTTTGCTCTCTGTCTCTTTGCTGACAGTCTCAGAGCGGTTCTGAAGCCGACCAGTGTCTCATTACGGCTCTTCCGCCGATCTCGTTTCGTCGTCGTAGAAGTCAAGCCGGGACTGGGCCAAGTCGGAACAGCTGCCTCCAATGAGCTCTGAGCGTAGAAGTTCCAGGCAGCGCGTCAGCTCAATGCTTGATCGCCCTAGCCATACAGAGTCCTTGCTTTCGAATACTACCACCTCCGACACGCCCGGCAGCGTCAGTCGCTCGCGGCTAACATCGAGCTCAGGTTCAACCGCATCGCCATCGCTGCCCAACTCAGCCGGAAGACGTTTTCGAACGCTGTCAACCTCATCCCGAACCCGGGCCCATGACTCGTCGCTTGACGAGCGCCGAAATCCCACGGAGAGGTCGTATGTCACTCTCGGGCCCAGATCCTCTGCAGCACTCCCGCCGACTTCGCCTGGAAATCGCAGGACTTCGTGGACACCCCAGAAGACTCTGCAGCTCGACAACCAGATGCTCCCAGACTTTGACCCGAATCTGTCCGCTACCAGCCATAGCACACTTGCATCGAGACCGTCAACGGCCTCCAAAATACCAGCCTTTGGCCGCTTAGGCTCAACGGTCGCACATCCTCGCCTTGGTGATGCGCTTCTCGGCCAGCGAAAGACCAGCGACACTACCTCGCGTCCCCTCCTGTCCGCTTCTTCTTCAAGCTCCTCCGTCAGTTTTCCCCAGAGGCGAGAATCGTTGGCCAGGTCAGTCAAGCAGCAAACCACATCTACCAACGCCTTTCCCATGAGTCAGTCAAGTACGGCTGTGACTTCCGCTTCGCGGTCGTCCAGCAGCTTCATGGGGCCTCCGGTGTCGGCATCGCAAACTTCAAGCTTGGGCTACGGACGCCCCCACGAAAGCCACCAACGTCCATCATCGCACACATCCTCTCAATCTGGTCAGCCTATCTCGCCCTCCCTGCCCAGCTTCGAGTTCAACAGCTCTTTTGCAAGTCCGCTCCTTGAGGACGGACCGTCTGCTGTCTCGCGTAGAAACGGCGGTATGGCGGAGATAGACGAAGAAGACGATGCCACCACTCCACAAGCCGCCTCAGGATACTTTCCTCCTAGCTCACAGCTTGGCGCCAAACTGAATGGGAAATCTCAAAACTTACGACTTACTACGCGCGAGTCTCCGGCCCTCTCATCGCGCTTCTCCAATTTTTCCAGTGCTCTAGGCACCCCCGAAGCTAGTGACGATCCTGGCAAGATGGTCCGCAAACTATCGAATACGACCTCGATGCCCATCTCCCGGCCTGAAGAAAGTGCCGCTACCTCTAGCAGACGTTCACGAGAACCCCAGGCGACGGCTGGGCTCGGCATAGGATTTCACAGCATACCATTGGAGCAGAAGAGTCAAGCCGAGTCGACACCTGGCAGAGGCATCAACGCTACCAATTTCAGAGGCAGCACAGGTAATCCAGCAGCAGCCGTGCAGACGCCAGATCGTTACGGCCAACAAGCCCTTTCTCCGACTGGAACTCCTATTGTGTACGATCGTACCGGTCAAATTGGGATCGGTGAGCTCGCTACACCACGGTGGGGGTTTTCCGCCACGAAGCTGCCCAACTGGAAGTCCAGCACCGATGGCACCCCCTTATCGACAAGGAAGGCCGGCCAACAACGAGCAGTGAGCGCCGCCCTCACCGGTGGCGGTACCACCTTCGAACATCCTAGCAGCTTAGTCCCTGACCCTGAAAACACGCAGCTTGGCAGTAAGGGCGGTGGTACCAACCAGGGTGCCGCCACCGGTCTGCACAGCCGCAGGGTAAATTCCACTCGTCATTCGCGTTCTATCTCATACTCATCCATCAACAGCCTTCAGAGAAATGCTTTAGGAGAACCCGAAGGGTCGCTTGCCAAACTACCGACAAGTCCATCCGTTCCCGCTGGGCATTTGCCCTTAGACGGTAGCACTTCTCTCTACTCATTGGCACGAGGCTACGCCGATCACAGATCCGATTTCATTGCTGAGCTTGACGGAGTGGCGGCCACCATTGGCACAGCTCCGGATAGTCCTTCCTATTCTATCAGTGCACTCACAGAATCCGATGACAGCATCGCACAACAACACGACGCCGGCTTGTCGACCCTGATTGCCGATGAAAGCGACACTTCTGACAAGTTCACAAGAATTGGCGATCTGTCTTGGGCTGCTGGCGAGACAGGACCTTTTGGTTCCGAGCTGGCAGTAAAGGGTATGGCAGGTTCTAAGTCGATGAACTTCGTCGAAGACAACTTCGGAAACGGTATCGGCGATGAAGAGTGGAGGCAGAGCTTCGACCTGAACGCTGCCATCTCCGAGCTGCTCCAGGATCATGACGAGCTTCACCGCCAGAGGCAGCACGACGGAACTGCCTCAGCTTCTCAGGATTCCGGCGACGAGCTTTCTGCTGCTTCTAAGGCGCTTACCCAGCTCACCCTAGATAGATCCCAGGACAACGGCACCACTGCAGCAAGCTCCGCCGTGCGAGCATCCACGAGACACTCTGAAAGCGTGACAAGAACCATTGACGAGGGTAGCGATGGTCAGAGATCGACATTCGATCCAACCGCCAGTCCTCGGACTAACCTTTCCGTCGGCAGAAGGAGTCGCGATGTCAGCGTATCATCCCAAGTCGCCGGCAATACTGCTTCCAAACTGACGCGCAACAGCGCGTCCCTTCGTAGCAAGCGATCATCATCTGCAAGCATTGGTCAGTCTCTTTTACGAGGTTCAGTCCCATTTGGACATGCAGACGAGTTCGAACATCGGCTCAACCACCGAGAAGACGGTGCTGCAGATGCGCTGAGGAAGCTCGATGGGCTGGGAAGCACCCCTAGATCCAGCCGAGAGATGAAGGGTGAGACCAGAAGTCCGAGAATGAGTCGACAAGCCTCTCGACCCGGAAGCGCTGGGCACAGAACTCCTGGCGGCACTAGCCGTACTTCGTCACCTGCCTTGAGAAGTCGGCGATCGAGCAACTATGATTCACCCGCTTCTCGCCATACAGATAAGAGCAGAGCCCCTGAAGACCAAAGCGCGCGCAACAGCTTGCGCTCATCCAAGATGGCGCCCAAGCGCCCTGGCGAAGACTCAGCTAATAGCTCTGGCATGTCGGTTGATGCATCCCGTAATTCTGTTTACTCGAGTCCGAGGCTGCGCCGCTCGCAGCTACCTCCATTGCCGCAAAATGAGATCACCCAAGGCTCTCGTCGGGCCTCGGGTATCCAGACACTTGCCAAGGACGCCTCAGGTGGCTCTTCTATGGGACCTGCCACGGTTACCCGCAGCTCGTCCAGGTCTAGGCGCCCGAGCAGCAACGGCGAGGCAAGTGTCGGAGCCTTCTCGGAAGGACGAAGGCAGGATCCCAGCAACGGCGCTGGCGACGATGCAGATTCACGCAACGCTGCAATTCCGCCTGTACCACCTCTTCCGAAAGTCTGGGAAGTATCGCGTTCAACATCGTTGAACTCGGACTCTTTCCCAGCTGCCACGGCCAGCCCTAGCCTCAATGCCAGTCACAGTTTTGCGTCCACCCTCAACACTGGGGCTACGGACAAGGCTTCTACTCCCAAGTCGCCATTGAGCCCACGTATGCATGAACTTGCCGAGCTGGCAGCGCTTGCGGCTGTCAAATCCGATTCAGAACTGCTCGACGAAAAGGCCTCCACAATCTCCCCATTGGTCGGCTCATCGCAGCAAGCTCACCTTTCCAAAGTTGATGAGGATCCTAGACCATCGCCGACGGCCTCATCCGAGATCGAAATCTTGGCTGCCGACCCATCCAGCGCGGTGTCTGCTCCTGAACTGCAGAGGAGGTCGGGTCTCCTCCATCATTCGAGCGTCGGTTCGCTGAGTAGATTAGTGCGAAGTGGTTCCAAAGATACCGATCGTACTCCTCCCAGTCCGCAAGCCGTGCGGTCCTCAACAGACACAGCCAACAGCCCCAAGGTGAGACGGACGCCCTCGATCTTTCACAGAGGCCCCAAGTCAAGCGATGGACCGCCGTCTGGCGAGGGCGCCTCGCTTGACAACGCTCCGGGCTCGTCAGGCCGCCTCTCCCGCAAATCGATCATGGGCCTTGCTGGAGGTCTGCTGAGTCGATCGGCTTCGAAGAAAGTGGCAACAGGGGTCGCAGACAGCGGATCCCCAGCTTCCAAAGCTGCTCGTGCTAAAGCATCTGATCTGACACCCTCCACCTCTCGACGTCTAAGCCTTGTGGCTCGCAAGCGTGAGCAGCCCTGGTCATCAGAGTCATCTACTGCAATGGGTTCGGTGAAGGCTGGAAATCCTACAGAAGCTACGAACGGGTCTTCCAATGTCTCTGCTGAGGTGAACGCCTCGGCGCAGACTTTCAAGGGTTCAAGTGGTCAGAAGCTCAGCCCTGCGCGCGGAACAAAATTGACAGTCTACGAAGGCGAAACAGACTCCCTGTCAAACTTTAGCCCGAGCATTGGGAGTCGGACTACCTCGCCCAGCAAAGCGAATTCCCTCTCCAGCCGTATACCCAGAGTGACGACGATGAAAAGCATAACCAAGACGACGCCAGTTAGCAAAGGAGGCAGCTCCAGTAGCTCCGAAAGCGGCAGCTTGATGAGGTCTGCTGTGGCCGCTTCATCCTCCATCCCTATGAGCAAGACGCATCATTCGTCTCTGGCGGCTAGCATGGGAATGCACGCCAACAACGACGAGGAAACAGCCAAATCGGCAGGAAATTCCGACTCGACGTCTAGCACTGCCCGACAGTATTCGAGCATCAAGGGTTCTCCGTCGGTCTCGCAGTCCAATGTTTCCAGCAGTTTAACACCGATCCTCAATGCTTACGCCGCTGCCAAGACGCCGGCCGAGATTGAGGGCGTCTTACGACGAGCTAGGATCGCCGCCTATTCTTCCAGCCTGACTGTTAGCGACCGTGAGGTTCTCAACAACCTTGCCAACCGACAAGAGCAGAAGAAATCTGGTGGTGCCAGAGCCATACAGGCTGCCAACGATGGCAGTGACGCGAAGGGGCCGAAGACAGTCAAGAATGTCACAGCAGCTGCAGCGGCCCCTACTGGTTTGCAAGCTTCGGCTATCCGAAGCTCGCCAGCAGCATCCAAGGAGGCGGTGAACGTCACTGTCCCGATCCGGAAAACCCGTGCGTCTCTCAGTGCGGCTACAGCATCGCCGCGTGTCTCGAGGGCGCCAGTGGCTGCCTCCAGCACCACCTCGGACCGTTCAGGTAAACCGAGCGTTGGTGAACTTGCCACCACCCGCAGCCCTGTTCTCTCCGAAGGTGGCGGTTCCAACGGGTCGTCACGTGCCACGCCTAGCCAGGACGAAGAGGAGCGCCTCGGCGATAATGAAATGGACGCCTACATCAAGAGACAGCAAGCCAGGAAGCTGGCCGCCGGTGCTTCGCAGGCGGAGTTGGACAAGATGCTGGAGTTCCCGGAGCCGGTGGCGCCCAGCCGCATGCTCTCGCCACGTCAGGCCGAGGTCATGTACGGCAACAAGATGTCCGAGTTTGAGCTGCGTGAGATCTTCAGTTACAGCGAGATCTTTTACTGCGGTCAGAACGCGAGCAAAAAGCACATGGCCACGGTCGACGCGGTTGACCAGAATCACGGCTTTGATGACGAACGCGGGGATTATCTAGTCAGCAATCGGGACCACCTCGCCTTCCGCTACGAGATCATCGACCTGCTAGGCAGAGGCTCGTTCGGCCAGGTCCTGCAGTGCCGAGATCACAAAACGGGCAAAACGGTGGCCATCAAACTGATCAGGAACAAGAAGCGCTTCCATCACCAAGCGCTGGTCGAAGTCCGCATTCTGGAGAACTTGACCAAGTGGGATCCCGACGAGAAGTTCAACGTGATCAGGATGACCGAGTCGTTCCTTTTCCGGAACCATCTGTGCATTGCCACGGAGCTGCTCAGCATCAACCTTTACGAACTGATCAAAGCGAACCAGTTTGCAGGATTTTCCAGCATCCTGATCCGGAGATTCACGTCGCAGGTGCTGCAGTCGCTTTCGCTTATGAAACACCACCGGATCGTCCACTGCGATCTGAAGCCGGAGAATATCCTGCTGCAGCATCCGCGAAAGAGCGGGATCAAGGTGATCGACTTTGGTTCGAGCTGCTTCGAAAACGAAAAGGTCTACACGTACATCCAGAGCCGTTTCTACCGTTCGCCCGAGGTGATCCTGGGTATGAACTACCACACTGCGATCGACATATGGAGTCTCGGATGCATCATTGCCGAGCTGTACACCGGCTACCCGCTGTTTCCGGGGGAAAACGAGCAGGAGCAGCTGGCGTGTATCATGGAGGTTCTCGGCGTGCCTGACCGGTACCTGGTGGAGCGGAGCTCGCGGAAGAAGCTCTTCTTTGACAGCACGGGCCAGCCGCGGCCGGTGGTCAATTCGAAGGGCAAACGGCGGCGGCCGAGCTCCAAGACGCTGGGGCAGGTGCTCAAGTCGAGCGACGAGCTCTTCCTCGACTTTATCGCCAAGTGTCTGGTGTGGGATCCCGAGCGGCGGCTCAAGCCGGATGCGGCGATGCGGCATGCGTGGATCCAGCAGGGACGGCGGCTCGCGCTGGGGGCACACGGCGCGCTGGGCGATCCCACCACCGCCGCCGCTGCGCCTCGCAAGAGCGTCAGCGCCACCGGCAGCACCGCCACAACGCCGCGCGGCAAGACCGCCTACGCGTCCACCCCGCGCCGCACCACCACTGCCGCGCTCACACCGCACCAGACGCCCGTCCGCGTCCCCAAGGCATAGCCAAGCCCCCCACCTTACGCACACATACCCTCACCCATTTAGCCCGTAATCTCATCCTCTTATGTCTCGTCCATTTGTCTATTGGTGACGCGTGCACGCTGGCTGTGGGAGATCAACAAGAGCGGGCAAGGCGCGCGGCGGGGCGCGATGGCAGAGTGCGCGTGTACAGTACATGCGAGGAGCGGTGGAGCGGCGGCGCATGGCAGCGGGGCAGGCGGGGCACTAGAGATAAGCGGCCTGACCGCGGCGTGCGAGCTCGAGGACCTTCCAGCCGCCGGTGATTTCGTTGTCGAGCTCCTGCTCTACGCGGGTGAGGACGAGGGCGTAGCGGCAGAGGTCGGGCTGGCGGTCGTTGCCCGCCTTGACAGTGCCGTCTTTGGGGTCGGTAAAGAACATGAGTTCCTGGGTGGTGAAGCTGACCACGAGGACGGGGATGTTGTTGTCCAGAATCTTGGCCTGGAGGATGTCGACGGCCTTGAGGTCGAGCAGGCGGCCCTCGGGGAGGAAGCCCTTCTGGAGATACGGGTCGAGGGTGGCCATGAGCAGGTTGTACGTCGCCTCGCCGCACCACTGGCGGAGGAGGTGGCGCGCGGCGCCGTGGTAGGCGTCGATGATCTCGGGGACCACATACTCGCGCAGCTCGCGCTGGAATGTCTCGATGCTGAACGACGGATCGAGCAGCTTCATCTCGCGCGTCACCTTGGCAAACTCGTTTTCCTCCAACAGCGAGCCGAACCAGTCGGTCACCCCGCGGATCCGCTCCACCACCGGGTTCTCGGACTCGTTGTACGCCTCCTGCATCTCGCCCAGCCGGCGCATCAGCGGGTTGGACGACTTGAAACTCGACCAGGCCTGCTTGTACGCTGGCTCGGGCCGCAACACCAGCGACTGCCCCGCCTCGGCATTGGCCACCACCGAGCGCACCCGCACCGCGTATCCTGCCGGCTTCCGCGGCGCAGCCTTCGCCTCGCCCTCCGCCGCCGAGGCGGACGAAGACGAGGTCGCGCCCGACGACGACGATGACGCGGCGCCGTCTTCTGCCTGCTGCGCTGCACCGTCGGCGTCCAGGTCGTCAGGGGCGGCGTAGCTCTTCAAGACCGCTGCGGCAGCCTCGGCCGAGTCGATGTCCTTGGAGGGCATGGGGCGACCGATCTTCCTCAACCTGGCCTCCCTCTTGATTCTCCGGACCTCTACGGCATCCTTCTCCTTGTCGACATAGATGCGTAGTGCCGAGCCTCCGTCGTCGAAGGCTTCGGTGAGCGTATCGCTGAGCTGTCGGTAGGCTTCTGTGTTGCGGATGGGGGCGGTGGTGTCTTGGAGCTGGCGGGCGAGGCGGGTGCTGATGGCGCCGAGCCCCTTGATGAGCTCCGACTCTTCCATCTGGCGCAGCGTCGCGCCGACCGCGTCGCCGACCTGGCCGCCGGACTTGCGGAGCGCTTCGGCGGCGGCCTGCAGCTTGGGATTCTCCTTGATCGAGGCGACGATGCGCGCACGCTCGTACGTCTCGCGCATCTTCTTCATGGTTTCCGAGTCCTGCATCTTGCCCACGTCGCCAGAGAGCTGCCGCATGTTCTCCTGCAGCTCCTGGTTCTTGCGCAGTTCCGCCTTGAGCGTATCGACGAACACGGCAAACGGCGACTTGGGCGCATTCGACGCAGCGCGCGACGTGTGCAAGGCGCGGGCGCGCACCGCTGGCCACTGGATGCTGCTGACTGGCTTCGCCGCCACCAAGGCTGCAGAGCAACGAAAACCGGCGCCCGAAGCGAAACGCCTCGGCGTGACGACAGCATGGGCAGACCGAGACGCCAGCCATATGCGGGCAGCAGCCTGCGACGCCGACAGTGTCTGTGTTGACCGGACCATGCTTGCGCCGTGTGACGATGTACCACGGTAACGACCCAAAGGAGAAAGACAGACCAGCACCCGCAATCGAAAGGCAGAAGCCTGGCGAGGAGGATAGGGTGGCAAGGGCGGGCCGTTGAGATGGTTTCTGTGGATGGAAAGCGCAAGCGGAGTGGAAGGTGGGGATGATGGGGTCAGTGGCAGCGAAGGGATGTTCGGCCATCGGGCTCAGCCCATAACTCACCGATGGCACGGAGAGCTGAGTCTGTTCAGTCACATTTTTATTCCCATTTTTGGCTGGTGGAGCCTGGAAGAATCAGAATCCACAATCAATTCCAGAGCTCAGAATTACCTCATTCATCCGTGCCATTTTCAAAAAGAAGAAAAAGGTCCGGCTGCTTCCTCGCCCTCCTCTTTCCGTGGTGGGTCTTCCGCAAGCCGCCGCCGATCACGCGGGAGAGCATGGGCAAGGGTGGCTGTGAGAATCTAACATTCTCTCGCTGCCAAGTCACACGGACGCCCCAAGAAGATGCACTGCACAGATGTCGGTCGATGCTGAAAGGGTCACAGTCACAGTAATGGCAGAGCGAAAATAGAGTACAGCGTGGTTCAGTGGGACTGGGGTAAGGGTCCGCGCTAGAAAGGCAGACCGGGCTTGAGCTTGTTGCGCGCCTCGGTCTGCGCCTGCGAGGCATGCCAGAGCAAAGTAATGACATAAAAAAAGGCAATCAGTAACGCTGCTGGCAGCAGGGATACAACAGGAGGCCATCTTGGGCTACTTACGGCTTCCCAGTCCTTGACGGTGGCGTGCATGTTGCGGAGCTTGGTCTCGATGTCGTGGGATCTGCGGAGGCGGTCCTTGTCTATCTTGCTGCCCTTGAAGACCTTGGCTCTTCCGGCGTAGGGGCCTACGTTTCTGACGCTCTGGCGGGCTGCGTCGAGGGCGGCGCGCGCCTCCTCTTCCGGGATGCGCTGCTTGGGTTTGATCGACTTTTTGCCTAGGCCGGAGGGCTTCTGGGTCAGGACGGGCGCTGCCGAGGGGCTCGACAGAGGCGTGTACTGGAAATGCGTCGACCCGGCTTCGAACGCGGTGTGCTGTGCGAGCTTTTCCATCCGCTTCTGCAGCCGCGCCACCTTGGGCCCGTCCGGGAGCACATCGAGCTGACCCCTCAGCATCGCCTCCTTGGCCAGCTTCGCCTGTCGCCGCAGCGAATACCGGGGCGGCGCCCAGCACCCCGACGTCGCCGACTTGGTCGGCTCAAACAGCGACGCCGGCGCAGCATCCAATCTCGTGTCCGACCCCGACGAGGTAGGCAGCGTCGATGACGAAGCGGAAGCCGACGCGCCGTGGTTCATCACAAACCTGTCGAGCACCGTGCCGTAGGAGCTGATGTGTTTCGAGCCATTGCGCAGGAGCGTCGCTCGGAAGGCCATCGTGGATGCTCTCCTGGTCTTGCTTTGTGCAGTAGGCGGCTCAAACAGGCCAAAGGCGGAACCAGCGAAAAGCAGAGCGATGCAGAGGTGCAGATAGGATGGCGTCGAAAGGCAGCCAGACCTTCCTCCCCAAACCTTCACAAAGTCATGAGTGTTTGTTGCTTTTCGCTCAAGAAGCAGATTTGGGCATGTTAAGCCGGCGTTCTTTCTTTTTATTCGCGCGAGTGGAGTCAAGCTCGATAGCAAAGGCGAGCATCATTCTCCTCGATTATTGCCGCGGAGAAAGTAGCCACTCACCCACAACGAAGCAGAGTCACACACTCAGGGCATTGTGACTTGCCAAGAATCGTAAATGGTCTCGGTGTAGGCATCTAAGCATTCGACAGGTCCACCACACTACAGACACCACCGTCGAGACGCCATCATCGAGACACGGTCGTCGACACGCCATCATCGAGACACGAGTGTCGTTCTGTCTGGCGCTGTTTTCGGGAGTTCTTCGTCGCTCACCTCCAGCAGCAAATGGCTCAGATGACGGCGCCGAACCCGCCGTCGGGCCAGTTCATTGCGTCGGTGCGGCAGTCGTGTCGGCAGGTACGCGAGTCTTCCGGGATCGAGGCGGACACCGAGGCGATCGATGCGTTCTTGCACGAGCTGGACCGGGGCATGTTTGAGCGGCTTCGGGAGCAGCATGGGCTGCAGTTTCCGCTCAAGTTCCCCAACCTTGTAGCTGAGGTCAACTTTCTGGGCGTGCTGGCGCTGCTGAATGGGCTGAGTGGGTACCGGACGGCGTTTCACGCGGCGAATGGGAGCGGGGTGTATCAGAACATTGTGCGTTTGCTGTTTGGGCTCTACATTACAGGGTCGGGCGGGAGCGGGGGGGTGCAGACCGGGTCGGCGCTGTTGACCGCGGAGGGACTGAGCGCGCTCGAGCCGGGAAGGGTGGCGGAACTGATGGGCGTCAGTCTGCACCAGGAGCGCGCGCACGACACCATCCCCGGCCTCGTCGTCGGCACGCGCGGCGGCGAGCTGCACGACGCCGTCCAGCTCATTGTCGCCGTCTGCAACGACACTGGCCGCCGCCTCCTCGACGCCGGCTACCCCGACATGGGCACCTGGATCCTGGAAACACTCGACGCTGCCAAGGCGCTCCCCGACCTAGCACGCGCGGACGCTTTCGTCAACAAGCTCGTCTCCTTCCTTCCCGCATTCGCAGACCAGGCCCGCCTGCCCCTCATCCCCGCCCACCTGGACGTCTACGTGTATAAACGCGCGTTTTTCCTCCTCCACTCCCTACACCTCCGCCTCCAGGCTCGCGCAGATCACGTCCCGCCCGTCCCGGACACCTTCGCCACCCTACCCATGTTCGTCGACAATGTCCTCCCCACCATGGCCGTCTGGTTCCGCTTCTTCCGCGCCCCCGCCACGTCCGACCTCCGGCTCCAGCCGCTGTTCGACTGGCTCCGCTCCGCATCCAACACCGTCCTCTCCCGCTCCACCCTCGCGACCATGGCCCCCAACCTGCCCGGACCCCTGCTCGACAGCACACAGGCCTACATCATCCGCGCTGCTACCCTCGACATCGGCGCCCTCGTCACCGCCCGCGCCCGCTCCCTCGCCGCCACCGACCCCAACCTCGCCTGGCTCGCCACCATGACCGAAGTCGACCTCGACGGATACCTCTGGGCCCTCGCCAAGGACGATCCCGCCCTCAGAAAGGTCCCCCGCTTCATGCAGAAGGACACCATGATGTTCTAGGCTCCTGCCCATCACATCGCATGGCCTGCTTCCGGATTCGTAGACAGTTTCCATCACTCGGGTTACGCCGCACTGTAACAATACCATTTCGTTCGAGTACAAGTACAATAGATGACAGGGTACCGCCGGCTCCTGGCTGCGCGCCCGATGGAAGCCTGAATGGGCCGGGGTGGGCAGGCACTACGTTCAGAGCTGGTGCGGCGGCGGAGGCGAGACGTCGGGCTGCATGATGCCCATCTGGACCGCGGCGATCCAGTCGCTGAGGCCGCGGCCCTCGTTGGCGCGCTGGACGCCCTCGTCGGCGTAGTACGACTTGAGCGCGCTGGGCTGCGCGGGTGACAGCACCGGGTGGGCGTGCACGTACGCCGGTACACCGTAGTGGGGCGCCGGCACCGGCTGGCCCTGTGGCCGTTCGTGCGCATGCGCGTGCTGGTGCATGTACGCGGGTTGCGTCTCGTGAACATGCGGGAACGGCTCGCCTGCAGCATGCGCCGACGGCGCTTGCGGACCGCTTTCATACATCCAGCCGCCATTCGCGCCCGGGCCCTCCGTACCCGGCAGGCCGGCTACCGCACCGGCAGGCACAGAATTGTGCCCGAACACCGAGCGTGATACCGCAGAGGAATGCGCTGTTGCCATCTCCGCGGCATCCTCAACAATGGCCGGCGGATAGCGCACTGCCGAGCTACCGCCTGAGGACGGCGGCCAAGCTGTCGAGATACTGGCGGGCTGCGAACCTCCCCCTCGATGGATCTCGGGCGCAGATGCAGATGGTGGATTCAGTACTTGGCCGGAGTCTGCCGTGGTCGCCAGCTGCTCGGAAGGAGAGATGGGTGAGCGTTTGAGTTGTGTGTTCCACGACCTCGCTTGCCAATCCAGAGCGGGCAAAGTTTCAGATTGGCACTGCGACGATTCGGCAGCGCTAGTTTGTGTGCTGGCAAATGCTTCGACACGCGACATTTTGCTTCCGCTCCCGGTGCTACTTTCGCTGCTCCTCGAAGCCGTGTCCTGATAGCTTCTGCTCCGTGTTCGCGGATGGAGCAGGGGTATCAGCTTTTCGTCCAGCTTGATATCCTCCATCCGGACACAGTCCGGGG
Source organism: Tranzscheliella williamsii (assembly GCA_023212725.1). Lineage (NCBI taxonomy): Eukaryota > Fungi > Basidiomycota > Ustilaginomycetes > Ustilaginales > Ustilaginaceae > Tranzscheliella > Tranzscheliella williamsii. The sequence goes on along the minus strand of JALBYF010000004.1, from coordinate 111,169 downwards.
AATCCTTGATAACCGCGTCAAGGCTCACGCGGAGGGCATTTCGAAGTTGCCGAATGAGCTGCAGGCACTTCTGACCAAAAAGGAGGAACGACGGTAAAGAGGCTTCCGGCTTGCGCATCGAGGCATCGATATCCTCGAGACTCTGATCGATGATTTTGATGAAATGCGTCACCGTTGGCCAGCAATTGGCTTGGTCAGATAGTCCTGGCACTCCTTTGCCTTTGCTCCGGATCAGCAAGAGAGCCGCCGTCGCCAAAGTCATGTTGGGCTCGGTGAGGTATTGATAGTACCATGCCGAGCCATAGTAGTCTGACGGCCGGCCCTGAAGCCGGCGCAGTTCTTTTACGGCGGCGATCGACCTCAGGGCGCTGTCAGTTGCTATGTAGCGGCTCGTCGCTAGCTCTCCGTTGTTGATTTTGCCGTTAGGGAAGAAGAATTGTCGATGGAGTAGACCCCTCTCCCATGAGGTTGTAAGCTGGACCCAAGATCTACGGCGGGCACGGAAAGGATCCTTGTTGTCATAGGCGGTGTTAGGGCTGTCGAAATCATACGAGGGATCCAGTTGTTCCATGATGGACATGATCTTGGCATCCGTCTCCATGGCCTTGCGATGTAACGGAGGGCCATGGCAAAGCGTACTGGAGAGAAGCTGTGCGACATGGGCGCCCTCAACTTGAAGTAACGGTAGAAAGGGATCAGGTGGTGCACCACTCCCGATCCAAGGAGGCGCGTCGCTAGGTCGGCCGACACTGAATTGCGATTCAACAATCATAGGCTTGGTGTTGGCGCCGATGGCAAATGCGTGGTCGTACCCGTATACGAGCCAGGCCAGACGACGGCGATGGTCGAGCTCCACTTGGGAGAGCTGATCGGTGGCGCCTGGGTCCTCAAAGAGCTTACAGCTGGTTGCAGCTCGCACCGTCACTTCCCATTGCGGAAACTGGACAGGACCAGTGCCATGAAGCCCTTGGCTCGTCCAGAGAGAAAAGGCGCAGATGTTTGCCTGGACGAGGTCAATGGTCATCTCGTCCAAGCGGACACACTCTTGAATCAATGCTGGTATGTGATGACACAGAAGCACAAGACACCGAACACGAGGTGTCAGATCGACCTCCATGGTGACCGGACCCTGCTGCGTGGCACGCACGAGCGAGGCAGGTATGGAGTTGGCGATGGCGTCGGTATCCATCGTCTCCACCGTTTCTCCGAGTACGGACGCAAGGAGCGCAAGCCGGGAGAGGTCGCCCTGCTGAAAAGCGATTGCCTGACCAGCAAGTGGATCGTTATGATGCGGGAGCCTTTTGCACGGCAAAATTACGCGAAGCCAGAGGTCCTCCATATGCGCTTCTAGGAGATCCTGGGCGGTGATGGTAAATTTCCAGTCGATATGCCAGATAAAGTAGCGCAGCAAGCTGGCGAGTTCGGGCCAGTCAGGAAGGACATGGCAGAAGGCTAGAATCTTGTCGAAGCATGGCTGCTCGGTATATTGATCCGTTAAGCGCTGGGAGGAAGCATGGGAAGCGGTAGCCGAGGAAAGGGATTTGGGCGAGTTGGAATCACTAAAGGTACTGTCATCCACGCTGAGATCCTTGAGCAGAAGATTGAGAAAGGCGGTCATGGGATGCTCAGCATCGTCCCTGGATTCTACAGGAGAGCTTCTTGATGTCTCGGTTTGAGCGTCATCGGTAGGCTTGCGAGTGGTCAAGCCAGCCAAGGCGTTGATCTCGGCGAGGGATCTGCGTGCCTGTTTCTTCTGAAGGGCTGTGTAGTAGAGTCAACAAGGTGGTTAGAGCATGTACGGGGCTGCGCGGGGAGAAAGGACTGCGCTGGGAGGAAAATGGCGAGATGAGCCTAGAAACGTACTTTCCTGGTCCAGCTCGCTGGTGTTGAAAGTCTTGCACAGGTGAACGGTGCCTCTTTTTACGCACGTCGAGCATGGCCGTTTGCGATCGCACTTTGAGCCACGAAACGACGACAGGAGGGGTCAGCAGACTGACTGGGGCGAACGGCTGCGCTGCACGGCTCGGGTGACTCACCTTTACTTTGCGGAGGTAACACTCCAGGCAGACAGTAGGTAGGCCGGCCTTGCGACGGCTGCTCCCGGCCGTCACTGGAGGTGGCATGGTAGGTTGACGAGTAGCGTGGCGAGACGACAAGGTGGGCAGATGGGTTCGCAAACGTTGCCCTGAGCGGCACGCGTCCTGGTGCGAAGGTGTGCTGAAGGTCGCTCCTATCTATCTCTAGCCACGGCAGTGCCGCATCAGAGCATGTTGGCAGTGGGATGCTTGTAAAAGACAGAGACCGTGGCCAAGAGCCTTGATGGAGGCGTGTCTGCCCGGCCGACCACGTCAGTTACTGTAGGTAGACGGTGCCAAGTTGCACCGAGATGAAACTCGGAGTGCGACAAGGACGAGGGCCGGTGGTGACTCGCTGCAACACAAGGCCAACAAAGATGGGATTGGAGCCAACAGACAAGATGAAACGAGCAATCACACAATAATAGCTGCAAATAGGAAGGATGAAGACGGTAAGCCGAACCGTAGGTGGGTTCATCGACGGTGAATTTTCCACAGCCCAGCAGAGAAAGAGCGCAGTAACAGTGTTCTAACTTGGCCGGATATCTAAGGTACGATCATAGGTCAACAGACATCGGCTCCATCGCCGCGGACAACCATCCCTTTGGAAATCTGATTCAGTGAGTCTGTCAGTGGTGCAGTGGTGCAGTGGTGCAGTGGTGCAGTGGTGCAGTGGTGCAGTGGTGCAGTGGTGCAGTGGTGCAGTGGCTGTCTGGTTAAGCACACTTGTGACTACTCTAAATTTTAGTCGACCGAGCATGAAATGTAGCAGGCAATCATCGGCTCCTCCTGCGGCTCACGCACGTTATTGATAATGGTATCTGCGCAACATTGCCTTCACTCGTTTCCAGCGTGCGCCTAACTCCGTAGTCTGGTCTGGCAGACGCATCAGAAGTAGCTTAGCATCATTCCTATCCCACGATCCGCTCACACACGGCGAAGACATGCGCTCTAACGGGACGGGCTTTCCGGGTAAGTGCTCAAGGGCTCTGCTATCGGCGCGTTCGCCGAAAATAGCTAGAATGGGCTCGGCACACTACTACCGCGAGGATTAGCGCTATTTCTTGTTTTCTATTTGGCGCTTGATGCGGGATGACTGCGGATGCGGCGAGATGCAGAGGCCAAATCCAAGACATTGGTAAGCAGAGGGCAGCAATGAATACTTAATCAGGGTTCAGAATAGCATCGGTTCGAGTCAGCCTTCTGTGACTACTGAGCTGCATTTGGCGGAGGCTTCCAATGCAGTCTTCGACCCATCTCGTAGACGTCCTCCAGAACATCCTCTAATCGATTATCCCTTTGGAACACCTGGAACAGTCGGTAGAGCCGGAGTGCGGCTAGCGCATCTTCGATCGAGTCGTGGCCTCCTTCCACTGCTGTCGAGCCGGCGCCCGAGGCAGTGCGCGACAATTCGGCGGTGGTGGCGCTGTCGGGTGCTGCGCTGGCCTTCTCCCGCTCCTGCACCTCTCTTGCTGTGATCTGATTGTTGGCCATGATCCCGCTCTGAATATCGATCTTGAGTAGGAACCATGACAGGAAACGGAGGCTCAGTCGTCGCGAGTGATTCGGCGAACGGTACAGCTCCACTGTGTCAATCACCTGGTTCGGAGGTACGTAGATGTTGATGATCCGGAAGTCCTTCTTCAGGCCGTGGCCGATGAAGACGCATCCGCGATCTACGAGCAGGCGCAGCTTCTTGTACGCAGACTTGTGAGGGACGACCGTGTGTCGCGAAATTTTGGGATCCAGATCGCCGGGCAATATGCCCGAAAACTTGGTCAGATAGTCGACCACTGGCTCCTGTGTGTAGATGTGGTCGTCGATGAACGCCTCGCCCTCCTTCTCGCCCTGGCCACGCACCACCGAGACTCGCGCCAGTGAGAGCCTTGTGGGCCGGATCACCGACCGTGTGCCGTCCGAGCGGATCTCTAGCTCCTCTTGATTTAGCGCAACGAACTCGGCGTCGATCGCCACCAATGTCCCCGGTCCCGGCAGCTCTTCCTCGGACAGCGGCGTGTGTCGGATCCTCTTCGGGTCGCGGTTTCGAGCAATGTTGAAGTCTTGGCGCAAGATGGAGGGGTCGATGCAGGTCTGTCCCTCGCTCAGTCTCGCCATCGAAAGCGGAGCGACGTCTTCGCGCTCCCACATGAGCACCGAGGGTATCTTCCACACATTCGGGAACCGAAGCGCTTCCGCCTCCGAGATGTTGCGCACGAGGAAATCGTTGAACAGGTACCAAGGCCCTACGTTGGCCGTTTTCGCCTTGGCGCCTTTCTTGCTGCTCGATGAGCCCGCGCTGCCGCTGCCGATAGCAGCCCCGGATGGGCCCGTCTCCTCCGAGCCCCGACGCTCAGCTTCGGGAACGCGTACAAGGGCGCACAGATGCGGCTGCTCCTTTTCTGCCGAGATCTGCACCACCATCGAGCGCAGCTTGTAGATCGCCGCATCCCCGCCAAGCGCTGCCTTGACCTGCTCGACATCGCTCTGTGTATGTACCGGCAGTACGCGGACGTCGTCTCCGCGGACATCGATGGCGATGCGGGGCGGGAGGTAGGGGCGTGGCGGTCCGGGAGCCGTCTTGCCTCCTTGCCCTGTGGTAGTGTGCGCTGCACGGTGCAGGGGCGGCCCGCCACGTCTTACCTGATTCTGACCGGGGGGGCCGCCGGAAAAGGGGCCGCCATGCATGCTGTCGTAAGGGTGCGCTGGTTGCTGCAAAGGGCCCAAAAGCCGCTTGTTCAGCATGCCCTGACTCTGGCTGTCGTCGAGCCAGTAGTGGAGATGCTCGGGCGCGTGAATGGCTGCATTGACCGAGAGGATCTGTGGAAGCTCTGCGTTGGGTGGCAGTACACGTCGGCTCCTGAACATGGTTGTGAATTGGCAAGCACGGCAGGGTGCTCTGTTCTGCGCCTCGCGCAGCAGCGACGCTCTCAGCACGGATGCAAAGTCGGAAAGCGGTGCCGGCTCGTTGGACATGGGCCTGCGCGGATATACCATGTCGACCGACATTGCGGGATTGGTGCGGCTGGACTCCCGCCCACAATGGGTGCAGACCGTCTTGGTGGACGTGTTGAGCGCCAGGAGTTGAGTGATGACGGATGCGGAGGCCGTAGACGGCGTGTCAGGGCGTTGTGCCTGCGGACCGCCAAGGACCGGCGACGTAGGGCTGGCCTGGGCCCTCCGGCCTCCCCTGTTGAGGCCCATGGGAGGACCGAGGCCAGGCGGGGCGCCAGGGCTGCGAGGTCCGGCACCGCTAACATCCACTCCGCTGCTGCCAGCCGTGGTGAGCGACTGTGCCTCGGTAGAGGTACATTCCAAAACAAACCGGTTGAGGGTCTGGACAAGCTGGCTATAGGCGATCTCATTCTTGGAGGTTGTAGAGCCACTTTTAGAACCGCTCGAAGAGTTAGTCGGGGCGTCTTCGCCGTCCATGAGTCCGAGGCTGGCAGCCTTGTGGCTATTGCCGAATGCGCGGAGAAAGTTGGTCGCCTGGCAGTTGGCTCCTTTGGCATCCTCGAGCATGCGGAAGAGGAAGCCAGCCTCACAAAGCAAGCAGTTCTCACGGACACAGTTCTGTAGGATGTGCGCCTTGGCAGCGTCGCGGAAAGGCGGCAGATAGTGCAGAGCCTGGAGGTAAGAGTTGGCATACGAATTCTGAATGTGCGTTTCCAGCCCACTGTAGGGCGTCTTGTTGTAGAAATCGAAATCAAAGTCTTCGATACCAAACTTGGAGTACTGAATCGTCTTGAGTCGATAGTAGGACGGCATCTGCCCTTTGGCAAGGAGCCGCTCGGCCGTCTCGAGGTCTTCCTGTCCTTCTTCCTCTTCTTCTTCGTCGTCCTCATCCTCGTTCTCGTCCTCGTCATTTTCGCCGGCTTTGCTCTGCTCGCGATTCTCTGCGCCCTCTTTCGCCAAGGCGTTTTTGACCTTGCTTGTAGCGTCGGCTGCGGATCGCTCCAGCCTGGTATCCGTCGACGGTGATGAACTGTCCCCACCATCTGCGCTCTTGGTTGGACTTTTCTTCTTCTTTTTCTTGTCGCCGGACGTGCCGCCAGCAGCAGCAGCGGCGGCGGCCTTTTTGCTTAACTCCTTCTCCTTTTCGCTGAGGAAGAGCGGGATGCCAATTTTCTTGCGGTCCTGGGGCCTCTGCAAAGCGCTTGGTCGTGTTCCACCCGGGCCTTTGCCGGTGATGACGTTTCGCTTGCCTCTTAGATGCGACGGAAGAGTGGCATAGCCTAGATAGTCGACGGTCTTGAGGTTGGATAGCACGGCTGGATCGATTTTGGTGGGCGAGTTGAAGAGCGGCGAGGCTTCGGAGTAATACTGGTCATAGTCAAAGTGGGAGAGGAGTTTTTCGGAATAGTAGGGCATTCCAATGCTGGAGAGCGGCGTTTCTGTGGTCCAGTTGACGAAAGGTGGTGGTTCGGGGTGGTTGGGGAACTCGAGCTGGGAAGAGGCAAATGCGTTAAAGCGGAGGTTGGAAGTGTCGGATGAGCTACTCCATAGTCGAACGGTGCCGTCAGCTTCGCCGAAGGCGATGAAGTCGGCAGAAGGAGAGATGGCGAGTGATGTGGTGAAAGAGGTGGCGCCGGTATAGAAGAAGCGCGCGTCGCCTGGCGTGCCGATGTCGACGATCTGGAACTGACCTTGTGGTGCCGAGACGACAATGGTGGAGGAGAGTTTCGGGTGGATAGCCAAGAGGGCAGGGCCACCGGGCGCTGCAAATGGAATAGGTACAAGGGCGCGCAGCGTTCTCAGGTCGTGCACCTTGATGAGCGGTTCGGGGACGGGATGCCCTTGCCGGACGGTCCAACCCACCGAGTAGACAATGTTGCCGTCGGCCTGTACATCGATCAAACCGCCAGGGTGGGCATGAAGCTTGTGTTCGATCCGCAGCGACCTTGGATCGCGCAGCTGTATGTGGCCATTCATGGTACCAGCACAGATCAAGCGACCGCTTTTCCTGACTTGGAGCAAGGGAGCTTCGGAAGGGACACGCCTAAGAACGCTTCCAGTGTTGTTGTTCACCACGAGCAGCTGGTCATTCTCCTGATCCACTTCTCCCGTATTGGCAGCAGACTGAGAGATGCCGCCGGTAATGATGTCTGAGCTTGCAGCGAGGGGCGAGGCACACATGGAGGCTAGGTTCATGCTGGTCGTACCGAGGTCTTTGGTTAGAGTGTTCCACCTGGCCAGGCCGTGGCGGGTGGAGCACTTGATACTGTTGTCACCAATGGAATAGATGTTTCGCTCGTCTATGAGGATGCCTTTGGCAGCGGTGGGGCGTGTGGGGACGCCATGGCCGGCATAGGATGTGTAACGAGAGAGCTGTGGTGAGTAGAGGGACGAGACTGTGCCGAAGGACGTGCCCTGCCAGAGGAGCTCGCTGAAAGGGTCAAAGCAAAGGGAGGTGACAGCTGGCGGCAGGCCCATGGGCCCGCTGGCGTTGCCGAACTGGGTATGCTCGCTCCATTCTGCCATGGCGCGAAGCTAGACGGTGCCGCTACGGATGGCTTTTCTTACAGAGAAAGACGGGGATTTGCTCATGCGCTCGAGATGAGCGTCAATAGTGATGTGCTTGGATCGCTGCGCCCGGCTCGCCGCTGTGACATGCATAGCTCTTACGATGCGATGAGCGACAACTCGGTGAGCGGGATAAAGACGGAGAGAGGCAAGGAAGTCGGCCAAGTCGCAGATAGCCTGACCGGCGTTGGCCGTCACGTCGTTCTGTCGCTTCTTGCGACTTCCGTGTCGTGCGGCCGCGCCGTGTTCAGCGGTGTCTTCTGGGCCCCAGAGCTGTTAGATTCTTCCTAGCCCCATCCCCAATGCCCTAACAGAAAGACAGTTGAAGGGGACGACACGTGCGGCAATCGGGCGGAGATCGCAGGCTGCAATCGATGTCATACGAGCGGCTGTGGTGCGGCGCTGTTGCAAAACGTCATTTGCCACGTCCGCTCTTGGACCGCACCTCGCATTGAATTGATAAGATTGCTTTTTTGAATGGGATTACGAGCGAATGGCTATACTGTGACGGAATAACTAGCAAAGGCAGGAAAAGGCAAAGTGGAGAGAAATGAGAAATGAGAAATGAGAAATGATTGCGGACAAATGCACAGACAGCCATGCAACACTCACAGTCTCAATACTCCATGCGACTCACCCTTCGCAAAGTTGATCACCTTCTGCATCCTTTCTTCCTTGCTTGCTTGCCAACCACCAATTCCACCACGACGCAGAGCTCTACTCGATCCTGCCGTTCCATAGCAACGCGGTACTGTCGACGTGTTCCAGTTCTTCGATTTCCATGCCAGGTACCATACCGGCCATTACCGATCCCTCTCTTGTCGACGCCTCCTCTGCTAGCACTTCCGCCACCAACATAGCAGCTTCCGATCACCACGTTTCCCGCGCTACCGTCGTCTCTAGTCAAGTCTCGGATCCGCTCGCCTCGATTCCCTCGGATCCGCTCGCGCCCTCGCTCGTCACCCCCGCCCCCCTTTCGCATCCTACCTCGGGCGTCGCCTCCAAAGGAGCCTCGCAGCTAGTATCCACCTCAGCCTTCAGCTCCGCGCTTGCCCCTTCCAATCTTCAGGCCAATATGAACAAGGATCTTTCCACCTCGGCTTCGTCCGAAGGCGTGCGCCAACGCAAGAAGGGACAGGCCGCTACCGCCCAAGATGCCCACGATAGCGAGCTTGTCAAGTTCATCGAGACCGACGGCCACTTTTCGCTGGTGCGCAACTTCCACCTGGCAGACGCTTTCACTCTGATGAACGCCTTCTGCGGCGCCCAGAGTCTCTTCGCCTCGGCCAGGTATCTGATCACTTCGGACCCCAAGCATGCCTGGTTCGCCCTCTGGTTCCCTGTCTTTGGCGCCATCTTTGATCTTCTGGATGGCAAGGTAGCCCGATGGAGGAAATCCTCCTCGATGCTCGGCCAGGAACTCGACAGCTTGGCCGACTCGCTTTCCTTTGGTGCCGCTCCCGCCTTTGCCGCCTATGCGCTTGGGTTGCGCACCCCGCTGGACGGTTTGATGCTTACTCTGTTCGTCTGTGCCGGCGTTGCTCGCCTGGCTCGATTCAATGTTACCGCTGCCAGCATTCCCCACGACAGCACCGGCAAAGCCAGGTATTTCGAGGGACTTCCTATCCCCTCGTCGCTCGTCCTCGTCGGCGGGATGGCCGTGTGTCTGCTGACGGGGCGCATCGAGCCGGGCGGACTGCCGCTCGCGCTGGCCAAGGAGCGCGGCGCTCTCGCCGCCGATGGCCTCACTTTTACGGGATCGCTGCGCGGGTACCTGCCCGCCGCGTTCAGTGGCCGCGGCGTGCCGCTCGGCACCTTTGCCATCGACCTCTCCAAGCCCGTCCAGCTCCTCTTGGAAAACGTCCCCGGCTTCTCCGCCAAGTCGGCCGCCCACTGGGCCACCTCGCTCGCCAAGTTCGAGGCACACTACCTCGCCTTCCTCTGGCTCGCCTGGGCCACCGCCATGGTTTCCAAGACCCTCCGCGTGCCCAAGCCCTAATCACCCCTCCGCGTCCCCTCGTCTCCCCCGCGCCCCCACCCCCCGGGCTACCGTGCACATCCTCCGCGCCAACGCCGCGTTTGCCAATGTACATCCTCCGCGCTTCACCGTAAAAGGGCCTGCTCGGCCGGGTTGGCTTCCCCGTAAAGACAAGCTGGTGACGCACCCATCATTGTCGTTTAGCGACTCAACGTCCGGCGTGCGGTGGGATACAGGGGGGGCAGGGGGGCAGGGGGATGGGAGTGGGGCAAAGTAGATGCGGGGGGCGGCGGGCGCGACGCCCTTCCGTGCGCAGTGGTGTTATTTTGTGTTGGTGGGGGTTAGGGCGGGCGCGCTTTGGCGAGGCGCGCGGCGATGGCAGCGGCCGCGCTCTGGCGCGCTGCGAAGTCGGTGTGCTGCGGAGCGGGCGGCATCGAGGCGTTCGGAGCGGCAGCGGGAGCGCACGCTGCGGCGGGGGGCGACAAAGCCGGCCGACCTGGCACGACTGCCCCCCCGCCGGACGCCTGCTCGCCCGTCGAAGCCGCACTCATGGCTAGCCGCCGCGCGTACGCTTCTTCCCCCGTCTGGGCCAAATCCACCCGCGCACCCCCTCGCCTCGCGTCGCCCCTCCCCAGCTGTGACTCACGAGACGTCTCGTTGTTCTCGTCGTTGCTGGCCGTCGTTGGGCTGGCCAACGCGCTAGCAAAGTGCGCAGGCGGCGCAAATCGGCTGAATCGGCGGCTCGGCTCTCCCTGCTCCGGCTCGGCCGCCTGCTCCCAGTCGTAGTGGCTTTGACTCTTCTCTTGCTGCCAGCGCATGTAGTTCCGCTCGGCCTCTCTCCGTCCGTAGATTAACTGCTTGAAGGCCATATAGTCGTTCGGGATACGCGGGTCGTAGTCGGCGTTCATGTTCTGCCCAGGCGGTGGTGAGTTGCCGTGCTTGCGCCTCTTCTGCGTCAGCAGTGGAACGAGTGGGTTGGCTAGTCAGGAACAGCTCGCCGCGGTACTACAATACGGCCAACAAAGACTCACCTTCTTTCTCGCCATCTTCTTGCCAGCGCTTGTGGCCATAAAGCCATTCACGTCCTCGTCTCCGTCTGCTGCGCCTTCTCCATCTCCGGTATACGTTTCGTCGTAGTCGTCCGGCCGAGAGTGTTGCCCAAAGGGCCGGAATTCGCCGCGCGCTTCCGCTGCTTGGCGCACCAGCGCCTTGTCCCGCTCTAGAACCTCGGGCGGGAGTGTGAATGGCGGCGGCTCCCGCACCGGATACGCCTGGAGCTGTGCGAGTACTTCGGCTTCGTCGTAGTGAGAGCCTGGGGCAGCAAGGGCAGAGACGGTGACAGTAGACGTGGCGGCTGGTTCAGACCGAGCCACAGCAGCCGCAGCTCCTCGAATCTCCAAACCAGCTTTGACACCTGTAGGATTGCGTGCTGGTGCTGGCAACGTTGTTGTACTGGTGCTTTCGGCTGGCGTGGCTGCATTTCTGTTCAGAGATGCATCCGCCTCCTCAGAGAAAGAGGCAGGAGGGACAGGCGGCGCTAACGAGGCTACAAAAGCAGCGTTGGGCCGGGGCTTGTTCTTACTCGCTGCAACACTCTTTCGCGGAGCGAAGCGCAGTGCAGCCGACCAGCCTGTGAGAGAGCGGATCAGAAAAAAGCGAACGATAGTGGGGCAGTTCAGCCCACGATGGAGGAAGAAAGAGGGAGGACAAGAACGGTAGGTGAGCACAGCTGTTCGAACGCCTCGCAGTCATGCTCCGTCACGACCGGCTCGTGCCCTGTGCTCACTGATTCTGCTCAGGAGCAGGGGGTAGTGAGGGCCGTGCGAGTGCGGAGGGGGGTGCGACTCGAGCCGAAAGACAGAGTGACCGCTGCGAGCCGTGCCGGAGGAAGTGTACCTGAAGACTTTGCTGCGTTGGTCGAGGCGCCTGCTGACCCACCGGCTGCCGCTGAAGGAACTTCTGTCGATCCCGATGCGCCGCCTTGCTCCACGGATGTCGTCTGTGCGGTCTGCACGGGATTTGAGGCCGTGATAGAAAAGCCTGATCCAGCGTCCTCCTTGTTACCGTTCTGCGTGTCGAAGATGCCGGCATAGAGGGAGGCGCCCCGGAAGGGCGTGTTGGTCGGCGGCATCGTGAGGGAGCCAACCGGAGACTAGAAACGCATCGAGCGTTGACAGCCGCGCGCAGAGGATGCTACGATAAGGCGGGACGGGACATAGAATGGTGGTTAAGAGTCATCTGGCGAGGCCGAGCGCTGAATAATTTGAGCATTCTCCTTCATAGCCGCGCTGCCATGCTGTTGAGAAGCGCACATATCCACAGGCTGGCGAATTAACAACCAACCGACCAACAGCCACCAGCATACCCTTCACTTCCGTCTCTTTCCTCGGTCCTTCCCTTGCTTCGCCTAGTCATTGACCTGGTTGGATGTAGGCCCCAGACGTATACAGGGGCAACGAGTTGTAGAAGATGTCCATGGCTTCTCGAGGCGTGCAGGAGCCCGCGCATGGGCAGCCCCCGACCTCAGCATCGATGTCTTCCGATGTTGCCAGCCTCGGCCCCAACTCGTCCACCTCTACGTCTACTACACTTCTCTCCACCTTGTCTGCATACTCCACACTCACCAAGGCTTTGTTCACATCAATAGAGGACCCATCTTTCAAGCAACATCACGTCTCCGACTCCGTTGCACAGCAAGCCTGGACAATCACAACTACCGACGACGCCTTGGCCGCCTTGGCCCAGGTCGACCAACTCCTGTCTTCGCGTATACAGGCAGCTCGCCAGCATGCAGCTAACCAGGCCAAGATCGAGTACCTCAAAAGCAAGGCCAAGGCGACGGATCGACGCACCAAACAGGCCATCATGGAGCTTAGCAAGATGAGCAACGAGTTGGACGACATCGTGCGGCTCTCACGCCAAGAGCTGTCTACCATCCGCCGCGCCGAAAGCAATCCAATCGGCCACCACACTCTCTTGACCTACGCACAACGTTTAGCCAGGTACACCTCTGCGCCGCCGGGGTACAAATTGCCACGGCTGGCTTCCTCTAGCTCGAAAGAAGATGGCGCTGCAACCGGCATGCAGCAAGCTGGGGATGATGCCGAGCGCGGTGCTGTGGACGGGCCAGACCAAGAAGCGCTCGTCCTGGCCCCCGGGTACAACCAGTATGCCAAGCGCGCAGCAGCCTACTACGATCCCGCCATGCCCTCGATGCCCCAAGAGATGCCCTTCCCCTCGGACGCCATGATGCGGCAGGGCATCCTCAACAGCCAGGATCTGCTCGGAGGCGCCCCCATGGCCGAGCCACCGACGGAAGACGCAGCAGAGGACCAGAACGCTGTTCAGGAAGACTTTCTTCCCGCATACTCCCAGTTCCATGCGCAGCAACAGCAACAGCGACAGGAGGAAGAGGAGGATGCCTTCGACCTTGACCTTAATTGATCCGACGCGGATCTTCAGTCAGCACCGCGGTGCACCTTTTGTGTCGCTGCGGCCCTGAGACGCTATCACCTCACCGGCTCGACCAGCTCGACACAGTTGTACTTGTACCTCTCTTTACCATCCAGACTCTCTGAGCCGCTGCTGTTCGGCGCTATCTTGCCGGTAGTGTTCAAAAGCACGATGCCGGCTCTCAGGCGCAGGGTTCAGACTGTTACGTTCCAAAAGAGTACCGTAGGGTCTAACATAGGTCGTCCTGATTCACCTTGTTTCGTGCGAAAGTTGCTTTGTAATTTGTATCGCTCTGCTGCTCACGTGATTTCATGTCCCGGATTTACAGTTCAAGAGGTAAGAGAGGGGCACACGGACAGAGGAAGAAGAAATTTTCCCACCAGAGCGGCAGGGCGTGAGCTCAGTTCGCTGTCGTCGAGCAAGCTTCAAGACGACCAGCGGCGACGTCGCTACTCCTTCCTTCTTCTCTTCACGGTTTTGAAGCAGTAAGTAGTGTACCCATAGGATGGCATCGTTTACGATACTGCCTATCCACGTCATACCCACGCCGTGCATGCCATGTACGCCATGCTCAGACCATCTGTCGCTCTGGGTGCAGCAGAGGAGAACACCATGCTGACTTCCTTTGCTGCGTATCTTCTTCGTACTCTGTAGAGGACACCACTTATACTGGTTAGCACGGAACCGCCCAAGATGCAGATCTTTGTAAAGACCCTCACGGGCAAGACTATCACCCTCGAGGTGGAGTCTTCTGACACCATTGACAATGTCAAGGCCAAGATTCAGGACAAGGAAGGAATTCCCCCTGACCAGCAGCGACTTATCTTCGCTGGTAAGCAGCTCGAGGATGGCCGAACCCTTTCTGACTACAACATTCAGAAGGAGTCGACCCTTCACCTCGTGCTTCGTCTGCGAGGTGGTGCCAAGAAGAGGAAGAAGAAGGTCTACAGCACCCCCAAGCGCATTCCCCACAAGCGCAAGAAGGTCAAGATGTCCATCCTCAAGTACTACAAGGTCGACGGTGATGGCAACATCAAGCGACTCCGCCGAGAGTGCCCCTCTCCCGAGTGCGGTGCCGGTGTCTTCATGTCCTGGCACAAGAACCGACAGTACTGCGGAAAGTGCAAGCTCACCTTCATGTTCGAGGAAGGCACCAAGCCCCCTACCGCCTAAATACTGTCGGGCACCCACCCCCACTTTTACCATGTTTAGGCCCATAGCGCTCTTCTGCATCGGGCCTCTCTCGATTCGGCTCGAGAAGTAGCCACCCTATCCGGGAACTCGGTCCTCCTACTAGCTCCCACTGATGAATGCTAAGATCGTTCTGCATGGTACTTTTCCATCGCGTGTGTTGTTCGCTCAATGAGTGCTGATGGAGTTTTGAGTCTGATTGCTACTGTTCAGACGATGTGTTCGGAGTGCAAGATGTGGCGATACGGCGATATGTGACAAGAAAGTCGCATTGCGCGGCAGTCGGTGATAGAAATACAGCGAGGTGGCGGGTATACGGTGGCGGAGGTGGGGGTGCGGGGGGGACTAGTATCCGGCGTCGTCGGGTCTGGAGAAGTGTGCGGTTTGGCGGCGCTGGTTGTCCTCGAGCTTGGGGCAGTCGCGGATGGTGTGGCCGAGGCCGCCGCAGACGGGGCAGCTTGTCAGCTGGCCGTTGGCGCCCAGGCGGGGGTCGTCGATGGCGGCGAGGAAGGGCGGGATGCGCTGCTTGGCCTCCAGGAGGAGATACTTGAGGTCGAGCAGCGTCTGCTCGGATGTATTGGCGTTGACAAACGTCGTCGCCACACCCGTCTTGCCGCTCCGCCCCGTTCGTCCGATCTGGTGCACGTAGTCCTCGATCTCCTTCGGCATTGAGTAGTTGATCACATGCTGGATCTCGTTGAAGTCGAGCCCCTTGGACGCGACGCCCGACGCCACCATCACATCCTTCTGCCCCGACTTGAACGCCCGGATCGCATACTCCCGCTCGTCCTGCGTCTTGCTCCCGTGGATCGCTACCGCCTCCACCCCCTTGAGCAGCAGATACTCCTGGATGTCGTCCACCTCGTTCTTGTTGTCGCTGAAGATAATTACTGGCGGCGCCGTCTTCTGCAGGCATTCCAGCAGGTAGACCATCTTGGCTTCCTGCTTGACGTATTCCACCTCCTGAATAATGTCGAGCGACGCAGCACCGGCTCGTCCTACGTTGATAATAACCGGCCTAATCAACGACTGTTCGGCAAAGTCCTGAATCTTCTTGGGCATGGTCGCGGAGAAAAGCAGTGTTTGTCGCTGCTGCTTGAAGAATCCCATGATATTGCGCACATCCTCTTCGAAACCCATGTCGATCATCCGATCGGCCTCGTCGAGGACAAGGTAGGTACAGCATTCCAGCGTGAACTTTTTCTTCTGCAGCATGTCCTGCAGTCGGCCGGGCGTGGCCACGACGATATGAAACCCCTTATTCATGGTATGGTGCTGTTCTGCCATGCTGATGCCGCCGATGCACAATAGCACACCGATCTGCGGATATCCGCCCTGCACCAATGACTCGGTAAGACCCGTGATCGAGTCAAAAGTCTGTCTGGCCAGCTCGCGGGATGGACAGACGATCATGCCGACGGGACCCTCGCCTCTGGTGAATGGAAGCTTCCTCTCTTGCTCAGCGGCAAACATAACGATAGGCAAAGAGAAAGCCAAAGTCTTGCCGGAGCCTGTAAACGCAATACCAATCATGTCTCTGCCTGAGAAGGCGGTGGGAAGACCTTGCATCTGGATGGGCGAGGGCTTGACAATCTTTTTTTGCGTCTTAAGGTAATCGAGGAGGCACGGCGGCACCTTCATGTCGCGGAAGTTGGTAATGATGGGGGGAATGTCGATTCCATCGGCAAGGATGTGGTTCTTCTCTCGCAGCTGTTCATTGTGCTCCTGCGACCTCTGGAGGACGAAGGAAGGTGCACGCCATGACGTTTTGATAGGCTCGGTGTACTGGATGCCCTTGGCCAGCTCGAGGTCACTGGCAAGCTTACGCCGGGCTGCATGGGCCTCGAGGATCTTGCGCTCTTCCTCCGCATCAATCTCGGCCTGTGTTCGTTCGCCATGCTCTGCCATCCTCTTTTCGCGAAGAGCTCGTGCCTCATCGAGTAGAGACTGTTTGGAGCGCTGAACCCCCTGCTCCTCCTCGTCGTCGTCGTCTTGGCCATCGCCGGTTCTCCCCATGCTCGCGCTGGAGGCAGCAGCGGAAGATGTTCCACCCCTGACACGAGATTGTAGAGTCTGAAGCTGCTGCAGCCGACGTTGCTTCAGGGGGACAAACGACGATGATGATGGAGCCGCGTCTTGCTGCTCATCATCCGAGTAGCTATACTTGGGGCCGTCGTCTCGCTCCTGCATTCGACGCTTCCGCAACGCCTGCACCGCCGACATGGACGCCTCCCCATTTGAGTCGTTATAGGACGTCGCTGCCGGAGCCATTATGATCTGAGCCTTACGGAAGGAGGACATGGGCGACGTTCTATACAGTCTGCAAAGAAGGGAGGGGCTGCTCAGTGGTGGAACTCAGCCCTATTTCCGTGTCCCGGTTCAGAATAATGCGTAGAACAATTCGTGAATCTAACAGGAAAGCCGCTGTGCCTTCTTTACGTGGAGGTCACACTCGCACGTAAGGAAGTCGTCAGTCTGAGTGCAAATGTGAATATAATGTAACAGCCTGAACTCAGTTTATCGGCAACCTTACACATGAGCGCTTCATACTTGTGACTGCGACTACTGCGCTTTCCACAGTATCGGTGGATTGGTGTCCCTTCTTGATATCATCCCCATCGACACCTGTTCCGCAAGATAGCTTCTTGGTTATCCAGCTTCCGTAGGCATCAAGCTTCCCTGTGACTGGCTTGGCTCGCTCAGCGAATGACCGCACCACTACTTGTGCCGTCTTCCACCAGACAGGTACCGCTTCGTTGAACCCTCAGCAGCACGATGGACGATCAAGACTCTTGTCGTATCTGCCGGAGCGGCCCTGAGCCCGGGTCGCCGCTCTACTACCCCTGCAAATGCACTGGCTCGATTCGATACTGCCATCAGGATTGCCTGGTCGAATGGCTTCAGCATTCGCGCAAAAAGCATTGCGAACTATGCAATCATCCGTTCATCTTCCACAAGAGATACCGTAAGGACATGCCTTCCGACGGCAGGCTGCCCGGCTATCTCTATGCGCGGCGTTTTCTTGTCCGCTCATTACACACCACCAAGCTGGCATTACGTGCTCTTCTCGTCGCAACCACCTGGCTGGTGCTGCTGCCATACATCAACATCAATGTTTGGAGATCCCTTTTCTGGTTCACAGATGTTTCAACCTGGATGCTTGTCCCAGGCTCTCCGTCACCGCTTGGCGTCTTGGTCTCTAGACCATCTCAAAACCACTCGCAATCAGATACAACAGCAGCAGCACCCCTTCTCCGCCCTTCGCAGTTGCCTCGATGGCACTCGCCAAACGGTACGGCCATCACATTGATATCAGCAAATACGCTCAAGAAGGCTGGAAAATCACTTGTCCTCAGGCTCGCGCATGACTGCTTCGAAGGACAAATCCTTAGCGCCGTCATCGTAGTCCTCTTTATCGGGGTGTTTTTACTTCGCGAGTGGATCCTGCAGAACGTTCCACAGCATTTCGAGGCACAAGGTCAGGCGCAGGTCCTCGCTGCAGCTGCAGCTGCCGCCGCTGAGCTGCAACCAGCTCCTGGGGTGCCAGCACCAGCCGCGCACGTGGCTCCCCAGCTGCAGCATCCGCCCGACTGGCTCGGCGAGCTTCACAATAGGGGCGAGGAAAGCCAGCAGCAGACCCACCAGCAAGAAACAGCACCGTCATCTGCGCACTCCCTTCCGCACATGGACCCGCATTGGACACGAAATGGCAGCCTTACCGAAGATGTGCCTCCCCATTACACTGCGGAACATTCAGAACAGCAGGAACGGGAGCTGGAGTTAGAGGACCTTCGCGGGGCTCGTCTACGACGTTTGGCCGGCTTGACGGCCAGTACCAGCCAGCTCCCGACAGAAGGAGAGACGTGGGCCGCCAACGACTACCCCATAGGGGAGGACGAGAATTATGAGTTCTGGTCGAACGCTTCCCACGCGGCCTATCTGCAAGGCAGAGGGCCTTCACAACAACAGAAGCGTCAGCAGCAAAACTCGGAAGGCCTTGTCGGCGAAAGCAGCAAACAGCGAGATCTGAATGCACCGCGGCCTGAGGAGACAGAAGCAGAAGCGGAGGGCGCTTCGAATCAAAAACCAGACTCTGCTCAGTCACATCTAGCAGATGGCGACACCACACAGGCGACATCCTCGACCGAGTCAGCCATCGATGCTGTGGCAGGACCGACAGCACATCGGGCTGAAGATGATGGATGGGAGGACGAGTCTGACGCGAGCGGAAACGAGGGGATGGTTGGTGAAAACGGTCCTGACGACGCAGCCCGGGCTGGTCTCCCTCATACTGAGGCGCACGCCGGCTTTGAGTTCCCCGTTCCCATCGCCGGCCCAGAGGAAATACCTGACGCAGCCGGTCCTGGTGGAGACATAGACTTTGACGACCCAGATGCAGAGATCGGGTTCGCCGAGGAGATGGACGGCATCCTGGAGGCGGTCGGCATGCGAGGACCTTTGTTCAGCATCATGCAGAACCTCTGTCTGATGATCTTCCTATGCAGCTTTGTCATGCTCGCCTTCGTCACTATGCCCTACTTGATCGGCAAGATGCTAGGTTCCGGACCTCGGCTTGTCAAGCTGGCCACACTGCCCATCAAGCTGCTTCGCTATGTCACCGATCCTGTCTTCGACTTTTTGATCAGTACTAGTGCTAACCGTTTCTGGCCCAAGCTGGCATCCGCAGCTGGCCTCGGCTCTGGCAGCCCCAGACAGCCGGTCTCTGTGGAGTCCACTGCTCACGCAGCAGTGTCTAGAGGTGGCTGGCTGAAAAAGTTCACGGCACTCATCACAACCCCAACCCCTACCTCTGAAAGCCGGTCACAAGGGACTATGGCACACGGCAACGTCAGCGACAGCGTATCATACCTCTCGAGGCAGCTTGATTGGATATTACCATTGTCGTTGGTAAATCCTGTACAACGTCAGGCTGTCGCCACCACTTTCGACGTCGCTCTGAGGACAGGCTTCCGCGGCTCGCTGCAAAAGATTATGGTGGGTTTGTCAGATGTGTTTGCGTCTCTCGACGCCCACACATCCGGCTCCTCCGCTATCGACAGGGCCTTTTGCATCGCTTTCGGACATGGCTACTGGCTGCTGGCGCTCTTTGTCTACCAACACTTTTCCAAGCCAAACCTACAGGCTGCGATCGCAAACAACTCGGCCTTCAAGCTGTTCATGGATCAGCACGTCCTCATCCTCAAGGCCGTTTCGTTCATCTTTGTCGAGCTTATCGTTTTTCCACTTGGCTGTGGACTGCTCTTCGACATCTGTGTTATGCCGCTCTTCGCCGAAGCATCCATCTCGGGATGGCCCGAGAGGATCCGGTATGCGCCCATCTCCTTCGCCTTCACGAGGTGGATGGGAGGTACGATCTACATGTTTGTCTTTGCACAGTACGTCTCTGCCACTCGCAAGGTCCTGCGTCCTGGCGTGCTATGCTGGATCCGGGATCCAAATGACCCGAGTTTCCACCCGATCAAGGAGATCTTGGACAAGAAGAGCGTGACACAGCTCAGCAAAATCGGCGCTTCTGCTGTCATGTATGCCGGCATTTTGGTTGCCAGCGTCGGTGTCAACACCTACTTTTTGCGATATGCACTAGGCTTCACTGGCGTACTTCCGTTGCGGTGGAAACCGTACGACGCACTCACCGAAGTTCCGATCGATCTCATTGCGGTGCACATGATCATGCCCTGGGCGATGCAACAGGTCGACCCGGAGGCAGTCTCGGAACGAGCCCTGAAGGGTTGGTGGACGGCAGCTTCGCAACATTTGCGGCTCAGCAGCTATATGATCGGCGGTGACTTTCCAGAAGAACGGGTGGTTAAGCAGGACTCCGCTTGGAGGTCCTTGCTTGGCGGGTTCACTCGCGAACCGTCTACCTCATCGCGTCGTCACGATGAGCCCGTGGAGGACGGTGGATTGTGTCGTGTCCCGGCCGATGACAAGGCTGTCACCACGGGACCGCTCATTATCCCGCTGAATCGAGACGGCTCGCCTGCCAACGACCGAGCGGCGGAGGCTATTATTAAGCAAGAGACGGAAGCCGAAAAGCAGACGACGAAGCCCACGTATACCACCCTGTATCTGCCTTCAAATTACGGCAGACGGATCACCCTTATTCTTGTCCTGCTTTGGCTGAGTCATTGCTTCTTGTTCATCTTGGGGCTATCGCTGCCGCTTGCCATTGGCCGAGGCCTTAGCTCGCTGGTCCAGCTCACCCTGTCCCGAGAAAGGCAAGAGATCCACGACTTCTACTCGTTCCTCTTCGGCGTTGTCAGCCTCACACTCTGCTTCAAGGTACATCAGATCTACCGAAAGTTGTCGGCCCGGGCGCGTTCCAAGGCGCGGCGGTTTGGCACATCGGCTCATGCATTCTTCCTGATCGGCTTTGCGCGCAAGGCATGGAGGTGGGCCAAGGCGGTGTGTCTGCTGGCCGGCGTTGCAGGGGTAGCGCCTTTCGTGGTGGGCCTCTTGGTCGAGCAGTATATTGTGGTGCCTATGCGGTACGCATTGTCGGTGGTGCCGGTGATCCAGCCCGGGCAGATCTGGGCGCTGGGGGTGATCGAGCTGCGGCTGGTGATGTTCGGGGTCCGCTTCGTGGGGATTCCCGACCGCGGGCCGCTGCGGTGGTTCATGGACGGCGCGGACCAGGTTGTGCGCGGCGGCGTTACCCGGCCGCGGCTGAAGGTCGCCTACGCCCGCGTCGTCGCGCCGATCTGCGCGCTCGGCGGCGTCCTCCTGCTCTTCCCCATCTTGGTCGCCGACCTTCTGGCTAGCCAAGGCGTCGTCGCCGCCGCAAACCGCGAGGAAGAGCAGATACTCCTCCGCCGCGTATACGGCGTCGTTCAGGGCTCGCTCCTCGTCGCCGCCCTCCGCCTCGCCATCCTGAAGCGCATGGAAAGCTGGACTGACCTCCTCAAGGACGAAGTCTTCCTCGAGAGCACCGAGCTCAGAAACTACGGCCCCGTCGCTGACGCGCCAGCCAAAACAGACGCGCCCATCGACACCACCACAGAGGCAGCAGTGGAAACACAACCTCACTCCAACAGCAACTACGAAGCCGACGGCACACTCCCCGACGTCCTCTTCCGCTGAATGGCAGTCTGGTAATAAGGCACAGACGGCATACATGCCATTGTCAGTGGTACCTGCTTCCACGCCCATATGCACCTATTCAGCATACAGAAATGGCCTGTTCCGTAGCGTGGTGCAATTAAGATCGAGGTGAGGATTAACTCTCTCAACACTCACACTAAATATAGCGAGAAGGAAGGAGAAAGAGAAGGGGTATGGGAAGGAAAGGGAAGAGAGTGAGTGGAAGGGAGAGAGAAGATGGCCTGGATCGGTGGGAGGAATCCCGCTTTCCGCCTTCCGCGTTCCGAGTTCCACCGGTGGGGATGTCTATTGGTGCGTTTCTGTGGCTCTATTCTGCCTCTGCTCGACAACGTACACGCCTTTGCCTACCCTACCTCTGCCTTCCCTACCTCTGTCTTGACTTGTCGCGCCGTGCCAGCCAGCTCGGCCGCTGCGGATTGCATCGTCAACGCTGTTATACCTACCGTGCGGTGCTCGTCGCCCATCCATCGGCAGACAGCCCTTTGGGGCATCGAGAGCTTGTGCCTCTGCTGTGCATCACTTTGTTCACCGCTTCTCGCTCCTGCACCGTCTGTTTTGATCGCATCCGGCTTGCCTGGTGTAGTGGACGGAGCGGACTGGCCTGAACCTTTGCCATAGCCCTTGCCATGGCATCCCAAACGGAATGGCCGCAATCGCTGAAAGATTTTGCCAACAGAGCGTTCGCTGCCTGCAATGATGCGAACCGGAAAGCCGTCTCCGAGGAGCTGCGGGCGCTGATCTTCGAGTCGTTCCAGAAG
The DNA here is from genome assembly GCA_023212725.1 of Tranzscheliella williamsii. NCBI lineage: Eukaryota > Fungi > Basidiomycota > Ustilaginomycetes > Ustilaginales > Ustilaginaceae > Tranzscheliella > Tranzscheliella williamsii. The sequence goes on along the minus strand of JALBYF010000004.1, from coordinate 89,072 downwards.
GGCACAATACAGAGTACGGACTGGGAGCATGTCCAGCTGAAGAGTTTGGCAGGGCCGTCGACGAAGAAGTCCATAATCAAGAAGCGGGCGGCGTCAACGGCCGGATCGGCGGCAGCGTCGTCTTCGGTCGACCCCGAGGAGCAGGCGCGCAAGGAGAAGCGGGCGAGGCGCTTCGAGCGCGAGCAGGACGAATTCCGGCGCCAGGAAGACGACATGCTCGAGACCGCGATTGCCTCGACCAGCTTGGCGTCGAGATTCGGAGGCGGCGCATCGGGGCAGCATCCAGGGCTGAGAGCAGCCGGCAGGAACGGGCAGATGAATGGCGCGGCGTATAGCAGCGGGTTCGCAGGCAATCAGACCAAGTTCGCGACGCCGCCGCTTGGCGGCCCGTCGTTCACAGACACGGACGTCGCCGACCCAAACGTGATCGACTGGGACGAGCACACGGTTGTCGGCACCAGCAGCAAGCTGGAGAAGCCGTATCTGCGGCTGACCTCAGCACCGGACCCCAGGACGGTGCGCCCGTTGAGCACACTACAGCAGACGCTCGAACTGCTCAAAAAGAAGTGGCGGACCGAAAACAACTACTCGTACATCTGCGACCAGTTCAAGTCGATGCGACAGGACCTGACCGTCCAGAGGATCAAGAACGAATTCACTGTCAAGGTATACGAGATCCACGCCCGCATTGCGCTGGAGATGGCTGACCTGGGCGAGTACAACCAGTGCCAGTCGCAGCTGCGCGGCCTCTACGCGCACAACATCCCCGGCAGCACCATGGAGTTTCTCGCCTACCGCATTCTGTATCTGCTGCATACCAAGAATCGTCGAGGTAGGTCACTCTGCCTTCCCCGCTTGACTCTCCTGACATGGCTGTTGACCCGACTGACCGTGGCTCATTCTTTTTCCGCGAATTTGGCGATGGCGCGCTTGCAGATGTGAATGCGCTGATGACGGAGCTGACGCCGGAGCACAAGGCGGAGGCTGCGGTGGCACACGCGCTGCAGGTGCGGTCTGCGCTGGTGACGGGCAACTACCACGCGTTCTTTGCGCTGTATACGGATGCGCCCAACATGAATGCGTACATCATGGACCACTTTGTAGAGCGCGAGCGCATCCAGGCGCTGCTGGTCATGTCCAAGTGGTAAGTATGCGGTGCATGTTGCCGGTGTTACGGGATGTGCGCTGACAGACAGGATTGGTTTGGGTTGCGCAGCTATCGACCGTCGCTGGCGTTGGGGTATCTCAGCGCCGAGCTGGCGTTTCAGGACGTCGGCGAGGCGGACCAGTTCCTCGCCGCGCACGGCGCCGCGGTCTACATCGAGCCGACACCTGCCGAGCTGGCCGCGCTCGCGCCCGCCAAGAAGAAGAAGGCCGCCGCGCGCACGCTCCCGCTCGCCGTGCGCGCCTGGGACGCCAAGGCCGCGATGGCCCCCCTCGCCGACGCCATCCAGAAGTACCGCAAAGTAGACGTAAGTCCCCCCGCCCTCCCGCACCACCGACTACCCACGCTGACCCGCCACCCTCGCCCCACCAGATCAAGGGACAGATTTGAACCACGCACCATGCCTCGCCCTCACATCCCACGCCACCCACGGAACTGCCCACCCCTCTGCCGTGCTCTGTATCGCATCTCCGCTTCCATCGACCATGTACTACTACCGTGGTGTTGGTGGTGATGGCTCGTGGTGAAGTGCGAGTGATCTAACATTGTGAATGGTGTCGGGAGGAAAAGGAAGATCATGTTCTCGGGCGATAAAAGGAGTGTGCACGCAGTGGCCGAAAGATGCAGGTGGAGGCGCTCATAGGCAGAGAAGCAGCACATCCGACGCTGTCTTGGCTGCCACCACACACCATCTACCCGCAACGGCACGCATCGACGCGGAGCCATCGATCAAACAAAAGCAGAACTTTAGCACGGACGGAGCCAGCACGGTCGGAGCGCACACATCGAGGTGCGTGAACAGACGGAAAGGCGCAAGTCGCATTGGCGCGGAGCGCTGCGGGATGTCGTGGTTCTCGACGCAGTGGAACAAGTGGGCGGGATCGGAGGGGATGTCTGGGGGTGGGCGTGATGGAGAGACGATCCGGCGGATCGAGGTGGTGTGGGGGGGTGAGCGGTTGCAGGTGGTGCTGCCGCGGACGCTGGGGCCAGTGACGCTGGGGCATCTGAAGCACGAGCTGGCATCGATTACGGCGCTGCCGTACGAGCGGCTCAAGTTGATCCACCGCGGGTTGATCATGAAGGACGACCGCTCTGCGCTCTCCGCGTACGGGCTGCGCGACGGCGCGCGCGTCGGGCTCGTCGGTAGCCGCGACGAGCCCGACCGGCCGGGCAACAAGGCACCCGCCCTCTCCGCCGGCGAACTTAAGCGCCGCGAAAAGACCGCACGCGAGCAGGACACCTCGGAACAAGGCCTGCTGACCCGCATCGCCGACGCCCTCGACACCGCCCGCCGCGACCTCTTCCCCGACGTCGTCCGCGTCGAGCACGCCGTCGCCGCCCTCCAGCATCCACCCCCCGCCACCCGCACCCACACCGCCGCTTCCGCCCAGCCCGCATCCACCACCACGACGCCCACAACACCCGCCGCACCGCCCCCCCAGCCCACTGCGCAGGTACCCCCCGCCGCACCAGCACAGCCACTCTCCAGGGAAGAGCTGGCCGACATGCACCGCCGCCTCTCCGAGATGCTCCTGCGCCAGCTGCTCGCGCTCGACTCGGTCCCCGTCAACAGCGACACCACGCGCCAGGCGCGCAAACTCGCCGTCAAGCAGGTCCAGGCACACCTGGACCGCCTCGACAACGCCTACACCACCGCCAAGTCGCTCCCCTCCCACCCCACCCCTTCCTAGACCATCCTAGACCACCCTGCCGTCTCTAGCCTCCAGCTGCCTGGTCCTCCCCCGCCGTGCTCTGCTTCCAGCCCCGCTGTACCCATCCACTGCGATTTGTTCCTTCGTCCTGCTGCGCAAATAGTCGCCGTCGCCGCACCGGTCACAATCACAATCACAATGGGCCACGACCGAATCACACACTGTGGCGTGACTTGACTGTGAAGAGGCTGTGTGGTGAGAATGTCTGTTAGACCGGCATCGCCATCTCGGCGATCTCACATCCATGCTCCGCCGCCAAGTGAGGTGAGAGCGGTGGCTCGAGTCACAGTCACGCGGCGGTGAGAAGAAGTGGATCCAGTTCTCCCAATTTTGATCAGGCTTTTGGCACGCAATCGGGCCACCATCATCCACCCAACCTAGCAGCCATGGCGACACAAGCAGCGACGCCATCAGCGACACCAGCGACGGCGGAGACGCTGGCGGGCCGGCGGCAGTTTACGATCAAGGTGCCGTGCACGTCGTCGAACATCGGGCCTGGGTTTGATGTGGTGGGGCTTTCGCTGTCGCTGTATCTGACGCTGTCGGTGACGGTGGATGCGGGTGCGTCGAGCTGTGCCAGTCCTGTGCTGGTGTATACGGGGCTGGGAGCGGACGAAGCGCCGCTGGATGCGTACAAGAACCTGACGACGCGGACGGCGCTGTACGTGCTGCGGTCCAACGGCGTGGATCGGTTTCCGGTGGGGGTTTCGATCGCGGTGCACAACGAGGTGCCGTTTGGGCGCGGGTTGGGGTCTTCGGGCGCGGCGGTGGTCGCGGGGCTGCTGTTGGGGAACGAGCTGGGCGGGCTTGGGCTGTCGCGCGAGCGGCTGCTCGACCATGCGCTGATGATCGAGCGCCATCCGGACAACGTGACCGCGGCGCTGATGGGCGGGTTCGTCGGCTCCTATCTGCTCGAGCTCGCCGCAGAGGATGCCGAACGCCGCGACGTGCCCCTCTCCGAGGTGCTGCCCGAGTATCCCCCAGACGCTGGCGAGGCCTGGGGCCGCCATCCACCCGCTCCCCCCCACGGCATCGGCCACTTCCTCCGCTTCGCCTGGGCTCCCGAAATCAAGGTGATTGCCATTATCCCCGACTTCCAGGTCTCCACGGCCCGCGCTCGCGCCGTCCTGCCCTCGTCGTACTCCACACGCGACCTGATCTTCAACCTCCAGCGGCTCGCCGTCCTCACCACCGCCCTCACCCGCTCCCCGCCCGACCCCGCCCTGATCTACCAGGCCATGCAGGACCGCGTCCACCAGCCCTACCGCCAGCACCTCATCCCCGGCCTCCCACAGGTCCTCTCGTCCGTCCGCCCAGACTCCCACCCAGGCCTCCTCGGCATCTGCCTCTCCGGCGCCGGCCCCACCATCCTCGCCCTTGCCACCCACAACCTCGAGCCGATCGCATCCACCATCATCGACACCTTCCGCCAGCACGGCATCCAGTCCTGCGACGCCAAGTTTCTCTCGGTCACCACCGACGGCGCCACCTGCTCCCCCGGCCCCTAACCCCCTCATCGCCCTCGCTCTCTCGCCATCCTTTTTTCCTTGCTTTGTCTTTCGCAGCATGATCACAGATCGATTTCTCCATCAGCGTGTGGGTGATGAGAGCGTGCTTGGCGTGGTGGAGGTGGAGGGAGATTAGCGGAGGGCGGGCGGGGTGGTATCGGTGGTGGCGCTGAGGAGGCGGGCGACGACGGCCTGGAAGGCGGCAAAGTCGTCGTCGGAGGGGGAGGTGAGGGGGTCTGGGAGGTCGTAGATGTAGAGGCGGCCGTTGGCGCCGGCGGTCGCGATGCGGCGGCCTGACTTTGCCCAAGCGAGTTTGTTGAGAGCGCGGGGGGGGGCGTCGGCGGGGAAGGTGGAGGCGAGTGGGCGCTCGGTGTCGAGGCCGAGGTGGTAGACGTCCAGACGGCCCGTGGCGTCGACCTGGGCGAAGACGGCGGGGTGGGTGGGCGACCAGCGCACGTCGTAGACGTAGTCGGCTGCCTCCTCCAGCGTGAGCACGGCAGCATGGGCGGCACCGCGCGCGCGCCCCCCGCCCGCACCCGCCACCGCCCCCCCCGCCGGCGCCAGCCGCCACAGCTTGGTCGTCCAATCCATCGACGCCGTCAGGAAAAGATCCGAAAAATCCACCGCTCCGCGCAGCGGATGGAAGTCAATCGCCGTCACCGGCGCCACATGCCCGCGGTAGACCTCATGCGCATTGAGCCCCGCCTTGAGCCCCGCCCGGTCATACCGGTTGGCCGAGTAGACATGCCCCTCCTCCGTGCCGACGAGAAAGGAGGTGGTCTCCTGGTCGCCCGCCCCCAGCGTCGTCACCGCCACCTCGTCCGTCTTGGCATGCTGCGTGTTGACCAGCTCCAGCGTCTCCTGCGGCCGCGCCAGCATGTCCAGCATCCACCAGCACACCGTTCCGTCCGTACTGGCCGAGACCAGATTGTGCGCGTTGGCACTGCCCACCAGCTTCAGCGAGTAGACCGGATGCGTGTGCCCCGCGGCCGAGAGCGGCGTCTTGAGCACCGGCAGCGCACGTGCGCGTGTATCCCAGACCAAAATCTGCCCCGAGTAGGTGCCCCCGATCACCAGGTTGGGGTGGAAGGGCGAGAAGCAGACAGAGAGCACGTCGGTCTGGGCGTAAAAGACAAACTCGGGCCGGTCGCGCAGATGCATGTTCCAGATAGCGACGAGGCCGTCGGGGCTCTCCTCGTCCTGGTCGTTGCGGTTGTACGCCGCGACGCAGAGCTCTGGGTATTTGGTGCTCCAGTCGAGCGCCGTGATGCTGCGGTTGGCGAAGAGCTTGTCGGCCGAGGCAAAGACGCGGGCGAGCCGGAGCTGCGAGCCGGATGCGGCGGTGTCGAGGCCGTCGTCAGCCGTGATGCGGTAGTCGCGCATGTAGTCGTAGCGGTCTGCCAGTGCGCGCTCGACGATCTTGCTCGAGTGCTCGACAAAGTCGCTAAAGTCCTGTGCCGCGTAGATGGCGATGCGCTCCTGCTCGGTGAGCTCGCGCAGCTGCTCTTGGATCTCGCGCTCCAGGCGTGCCTCCTCCTTGCGCGCCGCCATCTCCTCCGCGTGCTCGGCGACAATCCGTGCACGCAGCGATGCTTCGGTCTCCTTGACGCGCGCCTCGGCGCCGACCCCGCCCGTGGCATCGCGCGCATAGTGCGGATAGGCACCGCCCTCTTCGGCGTCCGAGTCGCCCGTCGCGGCGGTCTGCACCTCTTTCGTGTAGAAGACGCGTTCCTTCTGCGGCAGCTCGAACAGCTCGGTCTCGACGTCGATCAGTTCGGGCGGCTGTCGGTCGCCCGTGTCGTCCGCCGTGGTCGTGGGCGCCGTCGCCCCGCCGGCGGTGGTCGGCGGCGCCTCGGACTCGCTGCCGCCAAACTCTGATGAGGGCGGGTCGAATGCGCTAGTGCGACCGCCGAGGCTCTTGCGCGGCGACGAGGGATACTCGCCACTGCCACTGCCAACGAACGAGGCGCGTGAACTCCGCGACGCCGGGCCAGACCCGGAGATGAGCGTATTGACAAGCTCGTCGAAATCCTTGCGCGACGACGGCGCGGACGAGGACTCGGGCAGCGCAGACGACGATGACTTGAGCCGCTGGGCGCGCTCCTCCCTCTGCCGCCGGATCTCGAGCAGCTTGGCCTTCTTCGCTTCGATCTCCGCCTTCCGCCTCGCATCGCCGGCGGACGTCGACATGCTTGCCGGTGCCCGTCTAGGTATCCGCTTCTACCACTCTGCCTGCGCGGCCGCTTGTGCCGGCAGAAACGCTGCGATGCGAACCTTATTTGCAAGCCTTGCTGAGGGTCTTAGCTACACGACCCGGGTGAAGTCTAGGTCGATGGTTTGATTGATGGCTTGGTCGAAAGCCTGGTGGTGACGAGACCAACACCCTTTAGCGCAACGCATCCTTCAAATTGGCTGTGAATGTGCGCGTTGGCTGAGAGGTTGTAAGGTGAGTGTTGAGTGTGAATGTTAGTTGTGAGTGTTAGCCAGGCTCCATTTTCAATCTAACACCCTCCCCCTTTCCTCCTCTGTGAAAGCAGTTCTTCGTCGATGAGGAGGGGGTTGCGGGTACCTTCTGGGCTTCCGACTCGGTCCGTTCGCGTCTAGCCACTGGGACAAGCAGCATGGCCAATGCGACGATCCGGGGTGCCGTCAGCATCCACGGCACCAACCCGCAGTTTCTGGTCGAGAAGGTGGTTCGCGCCCGGATCTACGAGAGCCCCTACTGGAAGGAGCACTGCTTTGCGCTGACAGCTGCGTCGATTCTGGACCGTGCTGTGGAGCTGCGGTACGTGGGCGGGTTGCACGGACTGCAGCAGCCGTCGCCGTTTCTGTGTCTGGTGCAGAAGCTTCTGCAGATCCAGCCGGAGCGCGAGATAGTCGACGAGTATCTGCACGCCGAGGAGTTAAAGTACCTGCGAGCGCTGGCTGCGTTCTACATCCGGCTGACCTGCTCGTCCGTGGATGTGTACGAGCTGCTCGAGCCGCTTCTCAACGACTATCGCAAGCTTCGGTGGCGCGATGCAGCGGGGGTGTACTCGATCATCCACATGGACGAGTTCGTAGACTTGCTGCTGCGCGAGGAGCGCGTCTGCGACATTATCTTGCCGCGGCTGACCAAGCGCGAGACGTGCGAGACGCGCGACGGTCTCGCGCCACGCATCAGCAAGCTCGAGGCGTCGCTGCTGTCCGACGATGCCGCCAGCGACAGCGGCAGTGGTAGCGACGACAGCTTGGCGGATGCGCGTCGCTGGAAGCGGGCTAAGCTGCGCGACGCCGCGCGGCTCCGCCAGGCGCGCAAAGCGGAGGAGACACACCCTGGCCCTAGCCCCGAAGCGGACGGCACGTCCTACACGTCCCAGGAGGACGACGAGGACAGCGCGGACGACGCCGCCGGCAGCAAGCGCCGCCGCTTCGTCTCCCCCACCCCCAGCATCTCCCCCGACCGCGCCCCCGCCCCGCAGCTCTCCCCGCCCCGCTCCGGATATGTCTCCCGCAGCCCCTCGCGCTCCCCCGACCGCGCCTGAAAACGCCCTCACCCACTGTATTTGTATCGCTCCCCAGCTGCACCCCGCCGTCTCACTGGCACACATACCCAGTCAAAGTGTCCGCGTCGCCGTCAAGGCGAGTTACAGATTGTCGAACCAGGTGTAGATGCGGTAGGGCTCGCTGCGGGTCGGGCAACGTACTGGCAGATGCCGAGGTGTGTGGGGATGGGCGGTGCGTGGGGTTGGGCGGTGCGTGGGGATCAACAAACGTGTATGGATTCGTCGGGCATGGCTGGGCTGAGCAGGCTCTGCTTGCTGTGGGATCTCCGGTGGTGGCTGGCGGAAAGAGGGGGTGGGTGTTGGTTGCTGGTGCGGGCGGTGGGGATGCGAATGTGGGCGAGGTGCAAGTCGTCTTCCGCGGGGAGGGGTTCGAAGTGGCGGGGGCGGGGGGGCCGGCGGGTGCGGAGGCAGTCGGTGGCGAGCTGGCCGCTGACGAGGCCGGCGACGATGCAGGCGAGCAGGAGCCAGTCCATGCGCATCGCGACCAGCATTAGGACGTAGCGTGCCGTGGTGACCGTCGCGAACGTGCCGGTGCGCGCCGCCAGCGTGCGCACCCCCGCACCCCGCGTCGCCGGCCACCACCGCTCCATCGCCCATGTACCCCCCCGCTCCGCCAACCCCAACCCGAACACCACCCCGCACACCACCAAGTACTTCCCCCCGCTGTCCACCCGCACCCCCGCAACCAGAAACGTCCCCCCGTCCCCAGCCCCATAGTCGGAAAACAGCGCAGTGTGCAGATAACCCCCCTTACCCCCGCCTCCCATCCCCATCTCCGTCCCGTCCATAGGAGAGTGGGCTGTGTGTCTGCCCGCGTCTGCCGCCATGTCGCCGCTGCTCCAGGTCGCCGCTCAACGCCAACGTTCACCTTGCTCCCACACTGGCGGAAGGGACCCAGCAAGGTGGCCCGTGCCAGCCGCCGCCCCCATCGCCAGATGAAATGACCCCCAGCCGCTCCGTTCCTGCTTGCACAGCCCCGGCCCGCCTCGCTTCCACGCACCTACCGCTCGCCAGCAACGTAAACCCCTTATTGTACGGGATTCGTAAGTAGACGACAAGCGGTACGATGACGGCTTGTCCATGTCGAAGAGGGCCTCAGTACGAACATGCTCTGAACATTACTTCCCAGCAACGTACTTCGTAGCTGCGACGCGGGCTAGCCGCATTTTGTGCAGGCGTGGCTGCGTGAGACAGTAGATGTCGACCGGTGTCGATAGCAGGGTGGGCATAGCTGTGTCGCCATGGGACGTCTCTGTAAAATTACACGTTGAGGCAATCGGATCCCGAGCAACGAGGCAAGCAGGACGGCGTGCTAGAGGAAAAGTGTCTTCTCCTTCAGGGCGCGGTATCCGAAAAGGGACCAGTCCTCTTTGCGCAGACAGAGCTCCTGAGCGGCTAGGTCGAGGCGGGCGAAGACGGACATGCCCTTCCAGGCGAGCAGCTGGGGGTCCATGTCGCGGGGGGGTGGGATGACGGTGACCTTGGGCGCGTTGTTGGCGTCGCCGGTGGAGAGGCTAAAGTGGTGGCCGAGCAGCGCGGTCAGTCTGGCGTCGAGCGCGGGGGCAAGGCCGGGAATCAGCGCGGTGCCACCGACGCAGAGGATGTTGTTCGACATCTTGCGCAGACGCTCGTCGCCCGCGGGGCCCACCTGCCCGATCGAAGCCAGCAGCGAGCTGAAAATCGCCTGGTCCAGCGGCGTCTTGGACGCTTCAAAAAAGATGTCGATCGTCGGCTTGACCGGTTCCGCGGGCTGCACCGCCGCTGGCTCGCTCGCCATGGCCGCGCCGGTGACGGGGACCGACATGCCGGCGCCGTTCTGCGGCGCCGGCGAAGGCTGCGCCGACACCTCCGCCGACGCCAAAACGCTCCCGTCTGCCAGCGCAGATGGCGCCGCCACTGCAAGCGAGGGCGAGCCGCCGCGCGAAGGCGCCGCGCTGTCGTTAGCCCCTTCAGCGCTCGGCTTGATCTTCATCTCCGCGGCCGACAGCGACCCAGGCGGCGCCGGCGTCCCGACTTCCGAGCCGGGCGCGTGCGTCCCAGTGGCCGCCGTCGTCGTCCCGGAGACCGAGGGACCCAGCGTCGCCGCCGATGGCGCCGCGGGCGGCGGGGGAGCTGGCAGCAGATGCCGGACACAGTTGGTCATCGCTGTTGTGATCGGCACGTCCAGGCCGTTCAGCACACTCAGCTCCGGCGCATCCTCGACTACGGTCTCGTCCATCCCGTTGTCCTCGATATGACCTGCTCTGAACTTGCCCTTTAGCAGTCTCTTCTGATCAAGGTCGAACACAGCAGGGTCGAAGAGGCTCATGGGTCCCATAATCAGCTCGTCGTACGTGCGGAACAAGAACTTGGTCGTCGGGCGTGACGGCAGGCGGAGGTAGAAGTCGTGAATGTTGAGACCAATGTCGGCCGGATTGAGGGTGATGAGCTTGCGCTTCAGCTCATCGATCAGCATCGAGTCGGCAATGCTGGACCGGCAGTCCAGCTCCCTGTACGGGAACTTGGCACGCATGAAGAGTTCCGCGAGGAAATGCGTCAGGTCCTTGCCGCCGTAGGAAAGGTGGATTCGCGTTTCAGGGAGAATCAGACCCTCCTCGACACAGGTGATGGAGATGGACTCGGCTCCCATATCGACCACACAGCCAGATGAAAGACCAGCGCCAAAAGTGGCACAAACGCTCTCCTGCTGGATGCAGGTCTGTGCGAATCCCATGTCGACAAGCAGCACGTCGGTCAATGCCTTGACATCGGCCCGCGAGAAAAGGTCGGGAACCACAAGGATGACCGTGTAGCTGCCAAATTCCTCACGAGGAATGCCGAGACCGTTGGCGAGCACTTTGCCCGTCTCCTGCCGTTGTTCGATGTCTTCGGGCGGAGAGGTGATGGCGTGTTCAAAGATGGTCCTGACATCGCCAAGAAGCGCTTGGACAGCGGCAGAGGGCCCGTAGTGGTCTACGTAGCTGTTCACATCTAGCGTACCTCTCTGAAAAGGGCGGAAGAGCGTCCATGGTCTGTCACTGTCCGGCGGCGAAAGAGGCTTTAAGCCGGATGCTTGCTGTTGGCGTCTCTGCTGGACGTTGGGCTCCTTGGTCTTTGGCTGCGAGAAGCAGGCGAGACGCAGCGCCTTTTCGCCACAAAGTACATCCGTCTTTGCGCCAACCTCTTCGTCGGTCCATTCGAGGCCAAACAGGTCATTGTGTTCGGGCACGTCTTCAGGCTGACTGCTGTCGTTGTAGTTGGCAGCCAGGTTCTTGGCATTGCCGACCGAGCGTAGCTTTTCTTGCCGCATGATGGCGCGCAGATCGTTCCTGATAGCGTCGATGCCTTGGTCGAGGGTAGACTTGGCTCTGGTAGCTGCTGCAGGAGTTGCGCTGTTAGACATTCTTTCTGCCACGCCTTGGCCGACAGCGCTGCGACGTGGATTCTTGCGTGACAACTGGACGGCCTCCTCTCCTTCTTCCTCGGACTCGTCGGTCATGTCGTCCTTTGGCTTGTTGCTGTCTATTGGAGCTCGCTTGTCGGCGCCACCAGCCTGGTCCAATTCCATATCGACATTGGCATCCGTGCCAGCGCTTGCCCTCTTTGCAGAGGACGCAGCCGGTGGCTGACTCGCCGCTGCAGCTGAGCCGAGTTTAGACCTGCGAGCAATGGCATTGGGCACGGTGATGGGGAAGAGATCGGTGGCTCTTCCGATCCTGATGTTCTCGGATCCAGGGTGAATCACGATGGTGCGATAGGCGGAGGTGTTTTCTGTTGCCTGGAGATCGTCGGCTTCGAGATCGATATCGAGGTCCTGATCGAGCATCATGCTAGAGTCAGCGTCTGCCGCCTCGTCGGTTTCCTTGGCCGACGCACGCGCAGCTAGTTTTCGCTTTTTGCTGGCAATGGACTGCGGCTGATTCGCAAGAGCCGTTTGCGAGCGCGAGATCCATGTCTGTGCCTCGGTCTTGAGGTAGGAGGAGGAGACATTCTTTGCGTTCAGCGGAGCGACCGAAAAGAAAGTGGTGTATTGCAGTGGGATATTCTGTGATGCGTCTGGTGGCGGATTGGCCGCGAGAGACACCTTCTTGGGCGGCATCGTAGCCAGCAACGTTGCTGATGGCGGAGGCTGCCCGATACGATCGTAAAGGAAGACGAGAAACGCATGCGAGTCTCAATCGCAATCCCAATCAAGTCAGTCTGTCTTATTCACGTTAGCAGAATTGCGAAAGCGTCGGCTTGTCCGCCAAGATCCTATCGATCCCTCACAGAATTCCAATCAGCATGATGGCAGCAGATGGCTCTATCACCTTCGGCGTCTCCGCATCGGTCACCCGTGATCCCCTTTGATGCCACTCTATCTCACAGTCACACTCTCAGTGTGAGTGGGTTCCTCTGATATCACCACCCCAAAATAGACTCGAGACTACTCTAGGCCTATCGCATCGGATCTACCGGGACGTTGTGAAAGACTTCTCACGCATGAAAACCTAACATCACAAATTTGTTCGATGTGCCTGCTTCGTGCGTTTCGGTTGCCTTGTTCCTCATCTTCTCCACTTGTCACTTTCCTTAGCCCCCGTTTGGCGCTCATTTGGGGAATACGCTGGGCTCACTTCTCACCCCTGTTCCTCAACACACTCACACTTGTTCTCGTTCTCGTTCTTGTTCATACACGTTGGCATCGGCAACCCTAGAGCCCTTCCCTTCCGTCTGCACCCCTCTCCTCCTTCCTCCTACATCAACAACAATTCGTCCGGCACCCTGCGCCCAATCTCGCTCCGCTCGGCTCCCGGGCGTGCGACACCGAGTCTACAAGAAAGTAGCATGCATTGATCTCTGGCTTCACTTGGCTTCTCCTCCGCCAGCCTACCACAACAGTTCACAGCAGCCCATCTGCCCAGATCGGTGAACAGCTGTCCATCTGCACCTTTGGCCGCTTTGGCGCCGCAGCTCGGTCATCATGTCGCACTTTGTATCGAGCCGTGCTTCTCAAGACTTCGATTCTCTGCAGAACCAGCTCTTACGCCGGGAACCTGTTGACGATGATCTCGCCCAAGAAGGAGAGCAGCTGCTCTCTGATGCTACCGCGGACGAACCCGGCGGTATGAGCACCTCATTGGCGAATCGTAGGAGACGCGACAACAACGACGACGCCTCCGCGTCCGACAATGCCCGCGGTCATCGCACCCCTTCGATGTACTCGCGTCGCAACAGTCCTGACTTGCACGAATCCGGGCCTTCCCGTCCCAGCAGTGTCGCTAGCAACAGCAGCGATCACAGATCGGACAGCAATCAAGAACAGCCCGAAAGCTACTTCTTTCAGCCCGGAGCCAGTAGCGCACCCTATCATGTCGATCTCAAAAGCGGCCAAGTCAGTGGGGATCCTTTCAGCTCTTCACAAGATGGCGCCAATGGCCAGTCCAGCAAGAACGCGCTTGATCCCATACATTCTGACAATCCCTATTCGATAGGAACGTCATCACTTGGCTCTTCCACCATTAGGCCAAGAAGGCTACAGAAAGGCGTCTCTTTCTCTGACAAACAGGCAGGGCCGGGCGAATCTGGTCATTCCACGCGCAGCCGACATCAAAAACGTCCAATTCGATCAAATAGCGGCTTCCAAGAGATGTCATTGCACAACGGCCACTCACATCGCGTCAAGACCCTTGGAATGATCAGTCCAGCCGAGATAGCTCCTCGTAAGCTAGGTACCTGGGATGGCGTTTTCATGCCCGTCAGTCTCAATATTTTGGGCATCATTCTCTTCCTGCGTTTTGGCTTCATCCTCGGACAAGCGGGCCTGCTGGGATCCCTCTTCCTTCTTTTTCTCAGCTATGCCATTGATACCCTTACCGCCATGAGTCTTAACGCCATCAGCACCAACGGCCAAGTGCGCGGAGGTGGTGCGTATTACCTCATCTCCCGCTCCCTCGGACCAGAGTTTGGTGGCTCGATCGGCCTCATCTTCTTTGCCGGCCAGGCCCTAAATGCTGCCATGAACGTCCTCGGTTTTGTAGAGACCCTGACAGATGCCTTTGGCGAGAGCCGAGGTCCTACAGGCATGCTGCCCGAAGGCCCTTGGTATTCCTTCTTCTACGGGTCTGTCATCTTGCTCTTGAGCGCTATCGTCTGCCTCGTAGGGTCCAAGCTCTTCGCTCGAGCGACGCTAGCTTTGGCTTTCGTGCTCGGCCTTTCGATTCTCAGCATCCCCATCTCATCTTTGGTCGTCAAGCCTTTCATCGACGATGACAGAGGCGCCTACTACACCGGTTGGTCCTGGGAGACCCTGAGAACCAACCTCTTCCCTCGGTTCACGACGGGAGCCGCCGGCTCCTCGACAGGCTTGGAAACAGAAACCTGGCAAAGTGTTTTCGGGGTCCTCTTCCCCGCTGTCACCGGAATCTTGGCAGGCGCTTCCATGTCTGGTGATCTGCGTAAGCCAAGCAAGAGCATTCCCAAAGGCACCAATTACTCGCTCGTTTTCACATTCCTGGTCTATTTCTTCAGCTTTGTGATTTTTGCAGGGACGATCGAGCGCGAGTCTTTCTACAGTGATGTGGGCATTGTGTCCGACGTTGCGCTCAGTCCACAAGTCATTACTTTCGGCGCTCTGGCATCGACCGCTTTCTCGGCTTTGATGGGCGTCATGGCCTGCGGAAAGGTGCTACAGGCCATTGCGCGCGACAGCCTTTTGCCCGTACTCGACATCTTTGCACAGGGCACCGAAACCAGCGACACTCCGATCTTTGCGGTCATCGTTACCTACATTATCTGCCAGATGATTCTGTTCGTAGACTCTGTCAACACCATCGCACAGCTTGTCACTATGACAACACTCCTGACCTTCGGAACCCTTAGCTTCGCCACCTGCGCCCTCAAGGCGGGTGGTGCACCAAGCTTCCGCCCATCTTTCAAGTATTGGAATATCTGGACCGGCGCCGCCGGCGCCATTAGCTGTTTCGGCGCAATGTTCTTCACCGATCCAGCCGCTGCGCTTGCCTGCATATTCTTTGCGGTCTTCCTCTTTGTCATGATCCACTTTTTCTCTCCGCCAAAACCATGGGGCGATGTGACTAGGAACATCACCTATCATTTTGTTCGCAAGTATCTTCTCCGCCTGGATGAGAGAAAGGGCCACGTCAAGTACTGGCGTCCCCAAATTCTTCTGCTCGCCAACAACCCAAGGAGCGAATGGAACTTGATCATCTTTTGCAACTCCCTCAAAAAAGGCGCTTTGTACGTTCTCGGGCATGTGCTCAAGGGCGAGTTCACCGAGTGTCTGCAAGAACTGCGCAAGCAGCAAGTGGCTTGGCTGAAGCTGGTTGACATTACTGGCATCAAAAGCTTTGTTGACGTGGTCATTGCCAAGGACGAGAGGGAAGGTGCTAGAAATCTAATCCTCTCCTGTGGATTGGGAGGCATGCGACCCAATATTGTCGTTATGGGTTACCCTAGCGACATGCGGCACCCTGCTAAAGTGGCCCGCAACAGCTCAGGAGGCGGTAGTGGGCACCCGAGTGACGGTAGCGAGGTCACGATTCGGGGCTTGGCATGGCCACACCGTCAGCATCAAGTAGTAGATATCGGCAGCCTCCCTACCGATGCTGCGAGGAAAGAGACCCCCATCAAGCCGACGACCTATGTTGGGATCATGGAGGATTCGCTAGCTCTCAACAAAGCTCTGGCGATTGCATACGGCTTCGATCTCATGCAGATGCCGGTTACGGCCACCAATCGAGAAGCGAAGGAGAAAGAAGAGAAGTTTATTGATCTCTGGCCTATTCAAATCGCAAGCCAAGACGCGGACGAGAGCCATGCCTGGGACACCTACACCATGGTTCTCCAACTGGGCACCATCCTCAGTTTCACAAGCGCCTGGAAAACGCACAAGTTGCGGGTTTCTGTATTCGTGGAGCACCCGAACGAGGTAGAGGAAGAAAGAAAGCGTATACACGCCTTGCTGGACAACTTGCGGATTCCGGCTTCGCTTCGGGTCTTCTGTTTGGCGGATCAAAGCGTCAGCACGTATCAGACCATTATACATGGGCGTAGTGTGGCAGCATCCGAGGTGGACGAGGCGCTCCGAGGCGATCCATGGTGGGAAACACTGAAGGAGCTCAGGCGCGACGACGAACGAAGGGCCAAAGCGGCAGCGAAGCGGAAATCGCAGGTGAGCCCTGCCAAAGCGATTGCCGGGTCGCAGAGCCCGAGCGCTGCAGCGGCGGACCCGAACAAGAAACAGTCGAAGCGCGAACAAAAGCTGTTTGGGGTCAGCTTGCCAGCGGAGCATCTCGCCTTCCACAAACAGAACATCCGGCTGGGTCTTGCGCATCCGCGCGCCCGCCGCGACGATGGCGATGATGGAGAATCGTCCGACTCGGATTCGGACTATGAGGACGAGCTGGCGCTGCTGTCCGAGGATGACGACTGGCTCGATGATAGCCCCGGCCGGAGAGGTTTGTCCCTTCGGAGGTCGTCTACACTCGCCCCTGACAGCCACAACAAGGTCAGAACGCAGCGTCTGCGAGCTTACTCGATCGGCGGCTCAGCTGGTCTGCCTGACGATCCGGTCACGGGACCTGACCGTCAGCTCCTCGGATCTAGTATCACAAGTATGGGCACGGTCGGCTACGGGTCGCTCAGTTCCAGCCAGCGAACAGCCAAACCGACCACGGTCCGAGGCGCTCTGGACGGAAAGAAAACGGGCATGTTAGGGTCATCTTATGGTTCGACTGACTCGAGCATGACGCCACGAGCATCTGTGCCGGTTTCGCCACTGCGCAAGACACTAGAGGCGGATATCAAAGGCAACGGCCATGACGACGATTCTACGCTCAAGGCCTCTGAAAGGAAACAATGGCAGGACCAGCTCAAGGAAGCGCACTTGATTGCAGAGACTCCACGCAAAGCGAGCGGCAATACGGGACCTGCCGCTCTGCGACCCAAGCTCGCCTCAAGCGCATCGTCTGCGAGTTCGCGAAGCGGCGCCTTTAGCGATGCTTCGTCCATTGTTTCGGACGGGAGCGGGTCCGGCGGCTCGTCGAGCGGCGAGTACGATGCCAAGGGGCGCCTCCTTGCGACGCCTATGGCGAAGAAGCAGCGAAAGGCAATAGCGGGCTTGTCCCACGGCCGGACACGGTCGGAGGAGACTACAGCCTCGCCGTCACGCGCACATCAGCGGCGAAGCCGTCCGCAAGCGCAGCCTCGCACGCCTTCGGGCAGGGCGGCAAGCATGTACGCAACGGATCTGCCGGTGATTTCGTTCAACGAGCTGCCCAACAAGGCGCAGTATCTGATCCTCAACGAGCTGATCCGCATCAACAGCTGCGCCGCCACCGGCGTCGTCCTGACCGCGCTGCCTGCCCCGGAACCAGGCACGAGCCTCGACGAGCTCAAGTCGCTCCGCTACCTGGAACAGCTGGAAAGCCTCTTTGCTGGCGGCCCGCCCATCCTCGGCGTCCACGCCAAGACGCTTACCATGACCATGAGCTTGTAGTGCCCCTTTTCGTTCCTGGTCCCACACGGCTTGCAGCGCATCCATCTATCTACCTACGGCAAAAAGTTGCGCGGTATAGACTTAACGCCCACCTGCTCATCTTGAAACGCCACAAGGGGTCTGTGTGCCTGCCAGCCGTGTGGGACTTTGGAGATCCCTTCTGATACAGACCCGCCCAAAACCCACCGAGTGGTGGGTGGAAAGCTTTGTGGGATGGCCGCTTCATTAGGTGGCACCGGAGGCTAGGCCCCCTAGCAAAACCCGATGAAACGATGCGACGGGCTGGTGCAAGCTTGCGAGCATGGTTTCCAAGATGGGCGCGGCTCACTGGCGGATCTTTGTCTCTGCCCACGACTGTATCTGTATCGGTAGGCACTCAGGATGCTGAGTAGACGAATGCGAAGCGTCGTCCTGTTGGTTGTGGCCTGTCTGGCCGGCGTGGCGCAGCTGGCTTCTGCTGGCGGCGACGGGGAGAAGCCGCACATCGAGATGGCGACGACGCCGGAGGCAGCGGCGCACGAGGAGCCGGCGCTGGTCGTGCCAGAGCGAAACTCGTTCTTCCCGCCGACGAGCGCCAAGTTCAGGCAGACGATGCACGAGCTGGGCTACACGATCAAGAAGGGTGAAAGAGGGGGCTACCTGTTAGCGCCTGTTGGTCAGGGGCCCAAGGAGGGGCGAGCGGGAGCGGTTGTGGATGCGACGGGGGTGCGGGCGAAGCCGGCGCACTGGGGGATCCTGCCGCCGGGGATCGGGGCGACGCAGAGCAGTTGGAACGCGACGTTGCCGCGCGCGGCGCCCAAGGCGAGCCCGGAGCCGGCGCCGCGCGCCCCAGAGCCGCTGGCTACCGCGCCCGGCGACAAGGCCATCGCCCAGATCGCGCCCCCCGCGCCCGCCGAGCGCCCGCTCAGCACCGGCGGCCACCAAGGCCCGACTGCCCAGCCACCCCCCTCCACCGCACCACCCTCCGGCACCAGCGACTCCACCGCCCCAGGCCCAACCGGCACCACACCCGCTCCTGCCCGCAACCGCCCCCTCCCCCCCGGCGCAGCCACCAATACAACCCAACCGCCAAACAGCCACGCCAGTACCAGCGCAAGTGGCACTACCAGCTCGGCCAGCCCGCAGGCAGACGGCTCTTGGTGGGCGGCCACCGCAGCCACCACCGGCCTCCTCACTGCCGTCCTCTTTATCGTCCTCTAGTTACTCCTGCCGCCTGTGCGCCGGCTATGAGAAGGTAACCAAAACACAGCTCCCACGCCCTACCTCACTCTTGCCCGTGTGGATCCATGCAAAGCCCCATCTGCATTGCGAAGTGCGTGAGCCAAGGAAAGCGGCCGTCCAAGAGGGTACAGTTGCTTGGACGAGCTGTCAAAGTAAGAGGCGGAGAAATCAAGAAAGGCGCGTGTGTGCGCTGTGTGTTAGTTTGCGCGCTGTGTGTTGGTTGGCTGCGCATGCTGAGCGCTTCTTGCTCTGCTGCCACCGCCAACCACTACGACCGAGTGTGCCGCCGTGTCGGTGCAAGTACGATCATGAGCAGCGAGCTAGCTGCGGAAGAGGAGGCTGGGCGGATGGCGGATGCGCCTGTTGTCGCCGAAGGATGGGTCGAGCGGAGGACGGAGGGGGCGGGTGGGAGCGGCGAGGTGGAGGCGGCTGCTGTGGGGGATGCGGGGCTGATGGGGGAGCTGCCGACGACGGATGGGCTTACGGTGCTGTTGCAGAAGCATGGGGTGGCTGGGGAGCGTGGGATGCGGGGGCGGGAGCTGACGGGGGTGTGGGTGGAGGGGGTGGCTGAGGCGGGGGTGCGGGAGGCGGCGGGGGGGCGGTCGTGGCGGAGGGTGGCGGTGCTGGCGCGCGGGCGGATCGCGGCGTACGGCGAGCAGGCGCGCGCGCGCGGTAGCGGGCAGCAGTTGGGGTTGGACGAGGCGGACGGGGCGGGGGTGGTGACGCTGGAGGCGGCGCTGCAGTGGTGGGTGGTGCGGCTGTACGCGCTGGCGCGCCTACGGCTCTACTCGATGCTGCGCACCGAGCTCGCGGCGCTGCAAGCGGTGCTGGATGGCTCACCGGGGTTGCGTGCGGCGGCGCCGTTTGCGCTCGAGGTGCTCGCCGCCGCCGAGCGGCACTTTCGCGGCGACGTGCGCGCGGCTATCGACGCCTACACCGCACTCATCATCGCGTGCAAGCAACAGCTCCGCCGCCTGCGCTCAGCCCGGCACAAAGCAGACACAGACACAGAGGCAGACGATGCAGCGGAGAAGGTGGAGATGTGGAAGAGGCGCGCGCGCGCGCTCGGGTTCTTGCTCGCACACGCGCTCGCCGACACAGGCGACTACGCCGCCGCCACCTCTGTTGTCGAACCCCTGGTCGCCCGCGCCCGCACCGATACCACCGCCCCCCCCGCCGAACGCATAGACACCCTCCTCGCCGTCGCACGCCTCTGGATGCAAGCAGGCGCACTCACCACCGCCACCCACCTCATCGACGACGCCGAAGCGCTCACCACCACCATCCCTGCCACCCACCTCATCCACCAGATCCCCCCCGCTCGCGCCCTCCTCAGCGCCCTCGCTGGCGACTTTCCCACCGCCGAACACCACCTCCGCTCCGCCAACCCCGAAACAGCGCCTCTCGTCCTCACCGCCAACGTCGCCATCACCCAGTTCTACCAGGGCCACCTCGACCCGGCGCTCGCCGCGCTGGAATCGCTCCTGGAGACCCACCCTGCGCAGTTGGCCAACACGGAAGCGCTGCTGTTCAACCTGGCCACGCTGCACGAGCTCCGCTGGACCGACGCGCGCGCGCTCGTCGAGAAGCGCCGCATCCTCGCCACCGTCGCCCGCACCGCCGCCGAACCGGGCATCCGCGCCGCCGGCCTCAAGCTATAGCCTCCCACTGCCCCCGACCCCCCACCCTGGCGTCCCCCTTTACTGCTCACACAATCGCACCAGGCACCACGCTCACACGCGCCATCGGCTGTGTCGGTAAAGAGCATCGCGAACAGTACCGTACAAATACAGCCTGCAAGGCAGGAGGGACAGGCTGCAAGGCGGGAGCGGCAGGCTGCGGGGCAGGAGGGACGTGTCTAGTCGAGCTTCTCCACTGGCACGCGCGACGCACATGGAAAGAGGCAGGGTCAGTCGGAGCTGTGGTGCGCTTAAAAGCGGGTGGGGAACGTACATTGGTCGAGGCGGGCGAGGACGACGTGTTTGGAGGTCTCTTCGATCTCGCCGGCGAGGAAGACTTCGTCGAGGATGGCGTAGACCTTGTAAAAGTTGAAGACCAGGTCGAGCTCGCACACGTTGCCGAAGAAGGCGTCTGTGAGGGTGGTTGGGTCAGCGAGAGGTGAGGCGGGGGCGGGAGGTGAGGTGGGGGCGGGCGGGATACGCACCCAAGACCTCGACGAAGAGGTGGATGGCCTCGAGGTAGGCGAGCTCGTTGTCGTTGGCGTCGATGCATGCGCAGAAGAAGAGGCCGGCGTAGCGGCGGTAGACCAGCTTGTAGTTGCGGAACTGTTCGACCGCGCGGTCGGCAGCGCGAAAGGCATGGGTACGGTTAGGCTGCATGCTCCAGCGCGGCACACAGAGCGGTCGGCGTGCTTACCTCGACAAAGTTGCTCTGGTACTTTTGGTCGCGCGGCGCAATCAGGCGGTGCACCTCGCCGCGCAGCCGCACCTTCTCCTCGTCGTCATACGGCACATAGAACTTGGACAGCCGCGTCTTCCCCTGCCGGTTCTGCACCAGAATAAACCGGATCATGCTGGGCCGCCACCGCTCGCCTCTACCCCAG
Organism: Tranzscheliella williamsii; assembly: GCA_023212725.1. Classification (NCBI taxonomy): domain Eukaryota; kingdom Fungi; phylum Basidiomycota; class Ustilaginomycetes; order Ustilaginales; family Ustilaginaceae; genus Tranzscheliella; species Tranzscheliella williamsii. Next base: position 67,880 of record JALBYF010000004.1, on the reverse strand, counting down.
CTTGGCAATTTCCACCAGCGGCACCGGTTCCAAGCAGACAGGAGCGACGAGCGAGGACCAATCAAATGCAGGGCCGCTTCTCAACGTCGGTTCGTCGCTTGTCCTTCCCGCAACGAGCGTCAATGGCCAAGGCAGATGGTGAAGTCAGCTGCCGGAAGGAACAACAAAGGGCGGGCGTAGAGATGCGGTGCCGTGGAAAGGGGAGTAGTGAGAGTGGACCCTGCCCTTTCCCAAGCTGAAGCTGTGGAGAAACGCAGCGCTGTTAGTTGGCGAACATGCCGGCCGAGAAGTCAACGCGGAGTAAATAGCAGCGCGCGACGCCGATGAGGTGGAGCCTAAAGCACAGACAGCCAAGAAAGCTCATTCTTGAGTTACCATAGGCATCCCAATAAGGAGACGAAACGAGGCCCTTGGCGACCCGCTTTCTACGCTACCGTCTATCGCTGTTGAGGTCATCTACATCGTGTGCAAGAGGCATCGGCTAGACCGCTTCTGACTTTTGCTACCGCTGGTGGTGACGAGCCGAGATGAACGCGGGAGCGCAGCAGGGGCCGCCTGCGCCGACGGAGGAGCAGCTGGCGATTACCGACGCGGGATTCCAGGCGGTGCCGCTGGCGCTGGATGCGGCGAGCGAGACGTTGGAGACGCCGGTGGCGGATCTGGATCTGACGGTGCTCAATGCGCTGATCCGGTCGGTGAAGGGGTTGCCGGCCAACGTCGCGTTTCCGCCGCCGCCGAACGTGGTGCCGCCGCAGCGGAGCATGGCGATCAACCAGGCCAAGGAGCAGGGCAACACTGCGTTTCGCAACAAGGACTGGGCCGAGGCAGTCAAGATGTACACCCTCGCCGTCGACGTCGCTGCGTCGCGCCCGCTGTGGGAAGCGAACCAGGTGGCGCGCGACGAACTCTCGCTCTGCCTCGCCAACCGCTCCGCCGCCTTCGCCAGCTGCCACGATTGGATAGGCGCCCTCTGCGACGCAAACGCCGTCACCCAGCTCAAAAAACCTTGGCCAAAGGGCCACTACCGCAAGGGAAAAGCCCTCGTCGGCCTCGAGCGCTACAAGGAGGCAAGAGACGCCTTCGAACTCGGCCTCCAATTCGACCCCGACAACACCGATCTCCAGCACGCCCTCGCCGATCTCCCCAAAATCAAAAACCAGCTCTAACCTCGCCATCCTACCCGATCTCGCACTCTTCCCACCGCCGCCGCCTCCCTCCTGCGTGCCTGCTCACCATCCATAATCATCCCCGCCGCCACATGGCGCTCGACCTAATGTAACAGTAACCTAGTATCCATCTTGTCGTGATCCTTGCCTCTCTCGCCTCTCTCGCCTCTCTCGCCATCCTCGGCCTTCTCGGCTGGACCGTCACGAAACCGGGTTTGGGGAGCTGGGTGCGTAGCAACTAGATTTCAGAAGGGAACCGCGACAGGAGGGCGGGGTCTAGGATGACTCCTGCGGGGTGTTTCCGCCGTGGTATGGGTGGTCGACCAGGTTGAACCAGGGCAGTGTGCCTGTGCGCGCGAGAGAAGGGTGATTGCAAAGGAAAGCGTGAAATGCGTGAGCCGGGGCGTGGAGCGGACGGCGGAGGGGGGGATGGAAGGGGGCGACTTACTGAATTTCAATTGGGAGAAGGCGCTGTTGCGGTGGGCGACGCCTTGCATGTAGGGGGTGAGGTCGCTCTGGGCGGGGTCGGTGCCGGGAGGCTTGATGCCGGCGTCGAGTGCGGCCTGGGCGGCCTGTTGTTCCAGCTCGTTCTCCTTCCAGCCCCAGAAGCGGAACGACGAGCGCTGGTAGGCAAACAGGAAGCCGCCGGCCAGACCCAGGAAGGTGGACAGCCGCAGCGCACTGCCCAGCCCCCGTTTCGGCCGTGTCGGGTCGAACATCTCTGCAGCAAAACCAACGCAATGGCAAACCGTTGTACAGCCACCACGCAATCCGGTCAGCTGGCCGCCTCGACAAGAAACCTCCAGCACGGCGATACTTACCCATCAGGTAGACGGCAGAGGGGAACGCAGCGGTGGCGCCACCCATCGCGACAAGGTCGGAGCTGCGAAAGCTGCGCACCACGCGCGAAAAGTGCGGATCCGCATCAATCACAGGATACGGCGTGTCCAGCTGCTTGATCGCTGTAGTCCACCCCCACGCAACGCAAAGACAGGTCGGCGTCGATCGTCAGCAAAAGTCGGACGGCTAGCGCCACTGCCGTGGTGGTGCGCAAGGACAGCATGGCGACCTGCCAAAGTACTTACGCATCTTGTACTCTTGCCTCTGTGTTGTGGTCAAGAGCCGTGGTGATCAAGCGTCTACGCTGTTTCGTCCGTCCAGCTCGACAGAGAGCGTCGACTTGCGATCAGCCTCTCTCGCCTTTGATTCTTCGTCGTGGTCCGCAGCCGTGCGAGAAAATGTGAAGGAATCGCAGTGTGCCGTGCTAACATAATCACATCGTCGCTTCCAGATGTTAGATCACATATCACAAATTTGAGATTTTGGAAGAAAGTGGAGCTCGCTGAGCCTTCTCTCTGAGCATTGTCGCTGAGCCTTCTCGCTGAGCCGCTTCCTCTCCCACTCTTGCACATCATAGCCGTCCCGGAGCAGAAGCACGATGCTGTCAAGGAGCTCAACCTGGTCGGCCAAGGCCGGCGCCAACATTGTTGCCTCTTCCGCTTGCTCTGGCTCGTCGAGGTCGCGTATAGGTCCTCCTAGCGCAGCCGCCCTCGTCCAAGGCGCGTCCCGAGCCTTTTCGTCCTCGCAATCCCTTGGCCTCCCTCGTCAACTCCCACCCAGAAAGCCGCACACCGAGCCTCACGAGGCGCAAGAGGAGCCTGACACCTTTTCCGAGCCCTCGCCCAGAGCGCAGCTGGTAGGCAGCGATGAGCTTAGTGGCACCGACCCAGCCATCCCGTGGTTTCTCAATGCCGAAATGGTCGAGCCGCCCACGTCAACGATCGCAGAAGCAGCGGCGACACAAGACGTAGATCTAGACCTCGAAGCCGCTGACCGGTTCTCCTATATTCCTGAAGCACCCATCGTCGACACTCCCAACGCCATCAGCCATCTCAAGGCCCACCTGCTTCAAGGCCCCTCGGCCAACTTGATAGCCAGGCCCAACGCCGCACCCGACCAGCTTACGCCCATCACTCTCATACACCCCGCCTCGTTGACCAAGGATCCCAGCAGCGATGCCTATGGCACCAACGACTGGATCCTCGTCGTGCAGGTCCGCAGCAGCGCCGCCGGAAGCGTGCGTAGGGTCGCGCTGGACATTGGCAAATTCCTCAAACAGCAGCGTCCTCCCGCTATGGACTCGCAGTTGGATGTCGAGGACTTCCTCGGCCCAGGCCCGTCCGCACCAAGATATACCAAGCAGTCGGCGATCCGCGAGGACAGCAGCACGGCGAAACCAGCGCGCCCGAAAGGCATGTCCAGGATCGAGCACGAGCTGGGCAAAAGCTTGCCAGATTGGGCCGTCCATCGCATCGCGCTGCAGAAGAAGTTCCCTGACGGCTGGAGGCCACCCAAGATCCTCTCGAGAGAAGCCCAGGAAGGCATCCGCCTTCTCCATACCGCCGACCCGGACCAATTCGACGCCGCCGAGCTAAGCAGTCGCTTCCGTGTCTCCAAGGAGAGTATCCGTCGCATCCTCAGAGCAGGCAAGTGGGAGGTCCCGGGCGAGGTCAGAATCAGGCAAGACAGGCGTGCTCTAGAACGCAATCAACAGCGCGAAACAGTCGAGCTGGAGGAGATTCGCAGGCTACAAGAAGAGGGCGAACTCGTCGGCGAAGGCGAGGTTCCCGAGATCGAAGGTGAGCAGGACGATCTGTTGGAAGAAGACGACGGCCTTCCTGGCATCCAGCCGGTCCGCTACGAGGGGCTTGTCATGTCAGCCTCCGATGCCGCCACCCTTGGCGCCACATCCAAGAGCAAGACCGGTGGCAAGAAAGGCGACGGCAACTGGTGTCTAGTGGACGCAGAGTGGTGCATGGTGCATGTCATGACCGAGCAGGCCAGGTTCAACTACGACATTGAGGGCATGTGGCGCGAGCTCGAGGTCGGCAAGCAGAGCACGCCCAAGCCGTGGGAAGAGCAAGACCAGCTGCCCGGCAAATTCATCTCCTCGACCGCCCCACCCCCCAAACCTCGCACCAAGAGAGATCTCTTTGGCGAAAGCCTAGGCAAGAAGAAATCCGGCCCTCCTGCCGCCAGCTCCCGCTTCGGTGACGCCCGAGGTTTCGCCACAAGCGTGAGGAGAAATAACAGCATCCCCGAATCGCTCGGCCAGATGGTCGACCGAGCTCGCCGAAGCTTCGATGCAGGAAACAAGGAACCCGTCCCTGTCGAGGTCAAGGCCTGGTTGCGGTCAACAAGAAAGCAAAAGTCTCTCACCTTTCTCCAGGTGTCGGACGGCAGTCTGCACGGATCCAACTCGTTGCAGGCCGTTGTCCGCACTTCCAAGGACTCTTTGTCGTCGGAGATCGCGGGCCTCACCATCGGCTCTGCACTCCAGCTGACAGGGCTACTCAAGCCTGGAAAGGGGACCAAGAAGGGGCAGCAAGTCGAGCTGGAGGTTTTTGACGTGCAGAGCCTCGCTGGCTGCGACTTGACCTTTCCTGTAGCCGCCGTTCAGATGCAGCAGAACAGCACGGCGATCGAGCAAGACAGCTACGCGGCATCCCTCGCCGAGCGCCGGAATCCGCACCTCCTCGGGCGGCTCCCCCGGTATGCAGCGGTGGCACGCACGAGGCAACGGCTCGAAGAAGGCATGGCGGCCTGGTTCACCTCGAGCGATTTCGTCAAGGTTACCTGTCCCGTGCTGACGTCGAGCGACTGCGAAGGCGCGGGCGAAGTGTTCCAGGTGGTGTCTGACGCCGATGTCAAGTCCGCCGAGCCGCTAGCGTCGTTCTGGTCCGGGTCGCCCGCCTATCTGACTGTCTCTTCCCAGCTCCACTTGGAGGCTGCCGGGCTGGGGCTCGGGCGGGTGTGGAGCTTGAATCCGGCCTTCCGCGCCGAAGGCAGCGCGACCAACCGGCATCTGGCCGAGTTCTGGATGCTGGAAGGCGAGATGTACTTTACCGATCTGGCGGGGATCGTGGATGTCACCGAGGAGGTCATCAAGGCGGGCATTCGGGCGGCGCTGCGGGGGGGGGATGACATGGAGGTGCTGGGTGGGGCGGAGCATCTCGCGCGGCTTGGTTCGGTGGTGACGGAGCGCTGGGCGCGGATTACGTACGACGAGGCGCAGCGTCTGCTCGGCGAGGCGGCGGAGGGGACGTTCGCGGCAGCGCCGGACGCGGAAGCCGGGCTGGCGTCCGAGCACGAGCGGTACCTGGCGGCCATGCTGGGCCCGGTCTTTGTGACCCACTACCCCGCCGCGCACAAGGCCTTCTACATGATGCGCACCGCCAACGGCCGCGCCGAGTGCTTCGACCTGCTCATCCCCCGCCTGGGCGAACTCGTCGGCGGCTCGGTCCGCGAACACCGCCCCGCCCACCTCGCCGCCCCCCGCCACCCCGCCGCAGACTCCCTCCGCTGGTACATCGACGACCTCAAGACCTACGGCGGCGCCCTCCCCCACGCCGGCTTCGGCATCGGCATGGAACGCCTCCTCGCCTGGATCACCAACACCGCCAGCGTCAAGGACGTCGTCCCCTTCCCCCGAACCAAGGGCCCCATCCGCTTCTGACCCCCGACCACCCTAATTATACACTCTACACCACATCTCTCTGCTGCGCGCGGTCGGTCGAGAAGCAGTGTGGATGGCTATGCTGCTAAGCGTAAGCCGACGCTGGGAAGGCGTGCTGGGCGCGCCCGCACGCCGATGCAGAGGGGTGTGCGAAAAATCAGGCGGTCTGGTCGCCGGTCTGGGTGGTAATGGGGGGGGCGGAAGCGGGTGTGGCTTTCTTCTGGGCTCTGCGCTTGCCTGTGGTTTCGAGCCATCTGGCGTTTTTGGTGGTGTAGGTGGCCTCGCGGGTGCGGTTTTGGAGCGGGATGTAGCGGGCTGCGCCTCGGGCGGTGCCGTTGCCGAGGGGTAGTAGGCCGGCTGGACGGGGTGGCTGGGGGGGTTGGGCGCGGAGGGTGTGGGCGGGGAGGTGCGGGAAGGCGGCGTGGTCGAAGCGGGTGCGCGCGGGCAGCGTGCCCGTGTGCGGCGAGGGCGCGGCGAGCACAAAGTGGCGCGCAAGCTCAGTCGAGATCGCAAGCTGCGTCCACGCCTTGTGCATCCGCAGCACCGAGCTGCTCGCCGCGCGCAGATTCTCCGCACCCCCAGCCCCCCCCGCCACCGCCCCATCCCACCCCCCCACCCGCCACTCGACGTCCGCGGGAAGAAAGCCACACTCCCACAAGACTAACGGCCGGTCCGCTGCCATCTCGTAGTTCGGCTTGGTCGCGTACACCTCCAGCTCGGCATCCGCTGCCGTCGTTGCCCCCGCATCCGCAGAAAGCACCTGCTTAATCCACATTGGCTCGCCCCAGTCTTCCTCCGCTTGCGCAGGCGCCGTCTCCGCCGCCTTCGAGGCATTGACGGGGAGCCACCACTTGATCTCACCGCGTGCTGCTTCGTCTCGGTCGGCACCGGAGTCGGCGCCTCGGGAGCTGGCGGCCGGCCTGAGCGCCTGTGCGGCCGCAAGGCGCATTTGGATCCTATCTGCGGCGATGGTCCCCCTTTCGACGTTCATGAGCTCTTCGATCACGCTCGGAGCTTCCAGCTTGGCCCCGACCAGGAACAGGATCGCCATGATGTTGCGGACCTGATGATAGAGGAAGGCCGTGCCACGAAGGTTGAGCACGTACATGGGCTCGTCGTCCTCGGTCGCATCCCCCCCAGCGCCGTTCGCGGGAGTCGTTGGCCAGCCTGACGAGACGCGATCGATGGACACACCGTCAATGCGCCTGCGGAAGTTTGTGATCTGTTTGCTGGCATCCACCTTGCAGAGATTTCGAAAGTCATGTTCTCCGAGCAGTCGAGATGCGGCATCTCTCATAGCAGCAATGTCCAGACGTGTGGCGGCCGAGTCGGATGCCGAAACCGACAAGGGAGCTGCAGACGACGTTGGAGGAGGGAAGAAAATCGACGGTGGGCCGACGGGGAAGAAATACTTGTAGTGGCGATAGATGCAGTCGAACCGTGCCGAGAAGGAGGCCCGGACGGGAGACCAGGCTTGGATACGGATGGACACAGGGAGGATGCGATTCAGAACCTGAACATAGGGAAGCTCTTCCGCTTCCAGCTTCGTGGTGGGTGGCTCTGGATGCGTTTCGTCGCCTTTGTCGTTTGGTTGTAGGCGGTCAGGCGATGTTTCTGCGTTCGGCGCAGCTGTGAGTGCATCGCGTCTGTTGAGCTCGGCAGTTCGCTGTTGCCACTGATCCACCTTCCTGCTCCTCACCCAGAGCGCCACGACCTGTCCTGCGGCAGAGACACCTCGGTCGGTTCTGCCACATCGGCTGAAGCCAGCACCTTCCATCCCGGCTGCCGGATCCACAAGGCGTGCAGTACAGAGGGCGTCCCAAAGGACCGCCTCTACGGTAGGGAGCGAGGAAGCGCTCGTCCCGTCGGCAGCATTCTGAGCCGCCAACCCGGAGTAACCGGCTCCGTCATACGAGAAACGTAGCGCAATCTTGCGGCACGGAGACGAAGCAAAGTCGAACTGCTTGGGCTTCTTCTCCTTCTTTCCCTTGCCCTTCTCCTTTCCATTGGCCGCTGTACCTGTGGAAGGGCCCTGTGTGTCATGGCTCGTAATGCAAGACGACGACCCAGTGGTGATAGACTCGCCTGCACTTTGAACAGAAGGGGCATTGAAGTGTTCTCCTGAGCTCGATGCCCGTAGCTGCCGAGCTTGGAGCTCGAGCTCCGCTATTCTGGACAAGAGATTGTCCTTTGACCAGTCTTTGTACCTCTCCTTGGCCTCCATCTTGCGGAACCAAGCTGCGGAAGCCGAACAGGAATAGTGGGGTGAGCGCAGAGGAGAGTGCAGGAACCGCACAGCAGACGCAAGAGAACAAGATGGAACCACAAGAATAGGGCGAGCGAGAGCTGAGACCTTAGCCATACGAAGCCGACGCGTAGCAACAAGCCGAATTATGCAGATGGGCAGACAGAGCCAGGCAAGCTGATCGTAGATGGGAGCGTGAAGGAGGCGAAGAAGGTTCTTCCCAGAGCGGCGAGTGGTTATCTGGCATGGTCCTGCCATGGCAGATTCAGACGTCTTGCCCTCATCACTTTTTTTAGTAGCGAAAAGGCCGAGATCCGAAACATGATCATGATGGCCCAAGGGCTCAACACATCCTCTAGCACAAACAAGACGCGGAGGGTTGATAGATCATGCTCCTGGTTGCTGTGTTTTAATCAAGTGTCCATTGCATGTGGTTATAAGTGGCTGAGAGGATCGACGACGAGCAGCCCATCCGATTCGGCAAACGGATACGCATAACTGCTGAGGAACTGCTTGACGAATCCACTGACCTTCACTCTCCTTCTGTCCGTTTCCTTGCTGCTGTGTTTCTCTTTGCCCACGGCAAGATACGCTAGTCCCTGCATGCCCTCCGCTTCTAAACCCAGCAAAAACTCTTCAGTGATCTCCACTGCCTCCTTGGCGTGTAAGCCGTGCAGGTCGAGCAGACACTCTGTTCGTTCCTCCATCGACAGGCTCGCAGCGGCGGACGTCGCCATCACGTTTCGCAAGGCCGAGGGCCGTACTGCACCCAGACAGAGCCCCAGTCCGCTGCCTACGATCTTGCCGCGCACACTTCGCGCTCCCGGCTCGTCGCTTTGACTGGCACTGTTCTGCCCTGAATGCTCGGTGAAGCGCAATCGGAGCTCTTTCAGTCTCTCTTTCAGTATGTCGCGCGATGCGACACGCGACTCGTCCTCGTACCGGTGATTGAGCAAGGACGCTTCCTTGCTCAGCTCCTTGGCGGAGGCGACATCACCGCGCCTGTAGGCTTCTGAGGCACGCGCCAACAGCTTGTTCCTTTGCTCGGCAAGCGCCAAGGATTCACCGCGGTGGCTCTGGTATGTTTGCGCTGCATGCTTGCCTGTCAGTAACGTCGGAAGTAGAAGCGGAGGTCGAAGCGGGATGCGTGCAGATGTTTGAGAACCGGTGGCAGCGTCCTTGCTGGCTCCTTTGCCACCGCTTGCGGAACTGATTCGAATCGGTGCACCTTTTAAGTGGACACTGACGATGGCTTGCGGGTCCTTCTGCATCTGCATAAGCGCGTCCGCTGGCCCCTTCTTCTGCGCGGTAGTCGCCCAGCGCGTCTTGGCCGGATCAGCACTGGCACGTAGACTAGCAGCATAGGAACCCTTGGCCGCTGAGGACCTGGAAGCTGGGCCCAACTCCGGAAAATCTTCCATGGATTCGGTACCGTTGGCCTCTGCCTCTGACGCCACGGCGTCGACGGCTCCGGGTGATGACGTGCTTTGATCCTCCAGTTGCAGTCCTGATACAATGCCGGCTGCGAAGTCATTGAGCGCATCGTAGTCGTGCAAAAAATTGCAGGGGTTATGAGCGCATTGCCCTCTGAGCCAGTAACGACAGACGGCACGATTCTCAAGATCGTGAGAGAACTTGCAGTCGCTCCGGCGGCATTCACCTGCCAGATAATAGCGACAGGTTCGGCTACCGCTCGAACCAGGCGATGTGATCGGGTTGGGAGGATCCTGGCGCAAGGTAGCATCTGCGTAGGCATTTTTGCCTGCTGCTGCACGACCACCTCGCGAAGATAGCAACAGTGCCTCTCTCGGCAGTACGTTGACTCCTGCTTTGACTCCCGCTGTCACGGGAAGCTGAATCGGGGTGTAGCGAGGAGAGTCGCTTGGCGCTGAGCCGCGAGCAAAGGTTCCAGACAGGGCAGATCTAGTTCCATCGCCGAGGGGCTTCCCCGCATTCTCCCAAATGGCATTCAAAGTCTTTTCGATGTCGTACTGATGCATCAGGAGAGCCTCATCGACCTGTTCTGGACTCCATTCTGATGTGCCCGCTTTGGTACCGGTGACAAGAATGGAATAAAGCATGTCGAACGGCGTCATAGGAGCGCCTGTTTCACCTTTGCTCTCGTCCGAGACCGAGCCAGCCATGCCTGGGGTCTGTGGATCAGCGCCAAATGCGGCTTGTGATTGAAACCAATCGCGAGACCAGCCGGCGGCATGGTCATCGGATCCAGCATGGCTCCAGCTGGCATCTGTTTCTGCCGTCGCGAAACCAGCATAGCCAGCATAGCCAGCATGGCCAGCATAGCTGAGTGGCTGGTAGGCGGAAGGCTTGAGAGTGCCGAACGGAGAGAATTCGTCCTCATCATCATCGCCAGCAGCGGCATGGCTTTTGTTGGCCAAGGCAAGGTTGGTGCTGCTTGTGTTGAAGCTAAGTGCACGCGCGACAGGGGGTGCCGGCTTGGTTGGGGTGAGGGCAGTCGAGGTGGACAAGTTGGTGGAAGAGCCATTTCTAGGCTTGAATTCCACTGCGCCAACATTGAGCTTCGGCGAACCAAAAGGAGAAGGAGAAGTAGGCCGGCTGTTGGATGTGCTCAAAGGGCCCAGAGGCAGAGACGCAGCGGGTGATGATAGGCTTGCGGCAGTGCCGGCCGACGAAGCGAGGCTGGTGGTAGAGAGGTTGGAAATGGTGCGGTTCCAGGGACGAGGAGATGCTCTGGGCGAGCCAGAGCCAATGACGCCTGGGTGTGGGCGAGGGCTTCCTGAGTTGGGAGTGGTTGCCGAGGTGGATCCGGTTGCAATCGAGAGCGAGGGCAGGGCGGCCGAGCCAAAATGGGGAGAGTTGGGCTGCTGAGGTGTGGTGAGCACGGCCGTATCTGTGGCTGTAGCAAAGGAAGAAGATGCAGAGAAAGGAGGACGGGAAGGTGTCCAGGGCCGGGTAGATGAGAAGGATCGTATGCTAGCGGGGCGTCGCATGGGCGATTGCGCTGGCAGAGCAGAGAAGGTTGCCCCACTTGGATTGGTATCTTCGCGATGGCGATGCATGAGGTCAAGGACAAGATTGTCGAGCCGGGCAGGGGAGGATACGAGACCTTCGATGGAGAAAAGGACGCTGGCAAGTGTGGCACGGATCTTGTCCATGCTCTCTTCTTCATCGATAAGCTCGTCGTTGAGAATGGAGAGGATCTCAGCAATAGGGTCGGTGGAGGCGGCGGAGGCGGAGGGACGCCTGCTGCTAGCTGTGGACGGCCGGCTATAGTGGGACAAGGTCTGCATGGAGAGCTGAGCGGCCTTGAAAGAGGAAGAGAAGGGTGGCGAAGCGGCTATCTGATCATTGTCGTCATCGTCGTCGTCGTCGGTCTCTGCTTCGTCGTTCGAGGTGGGACGGCGATGCTTGGCGTCGAGCGCAGAAACGTCCCTGTCGGCGAGCCCATCCTCGGATGCGGAAGCGGAGGCAGACGAGGAGAGCGAGGATGGCTTGTGCGGCTTGAAGGTAGGGGTGAGATGAGAGCCGGCGCTAGCTGAGTTGGTAGACGAGGAAGTGCCGCCGGACGAGGAAAACAGTTGTGGACTGCCGACAGCGTGCCTGTTGAGCAGAAGGGAGTCCAAGAAAGCCTTGGCATGACCACCTGGCCGCTGCATCATGGAAGCTAGTCAATAAACTATCAGATGTGCCGGATGGGAAAGGAAGGGAGGTGAAGTGCGCAAAGAGGAAGAGCAAAACAAGACGAGACACGCAAGCTTAGGGGCGCCGAAGTCGGGGGCGAGGGCGAGATTGGGAGCAAGTCGAAAGCATCGCAGTGAGGCCGCACCCACAGAACAGGAGGTCGACAGAGGAAGAGAAGCAAAGTTGGCAAAGGGCAGTAGCAACTAGGAAACGAGCAGTCTAGTAGATGGCGGGTCGCGACACGACGAGATGGATGACGAAGGAGGAAAGGGCCGGCTCGCTGGACCAAAAGTCACACTAGTTGCGTTGAACCTCCAAGCAAACGTACATGGGACGGGGACGGCGAGATACACCTTCACGTAACTACACGGATTCGTGATTATTAAGTTACGCAGGTTCAGCATACAATCCACGCACCCTCCATCCGCACGCTGTGTGACTCAATTACCTGAACGCAGCTGTCATTTTGGTGTCGCTCCACGCAAACCGTTGCTGTCGCAACTGATTATACAGTCATGAGTACAGTACGTTATATCACAATGCGCCTAGTCAGAGTGATTTATTTGCTTGCTGAGGTGCTCAGGAGTCGCGCCCCGATTTTGCATTGGAGATCCATATTTTGAGATTCAGAGATTGGGAGGATGCACGCACATAAAACTCATATCTCATGCTCATAGTTGACTAGATCATGAAACGTGCTTTGGCTGGAAGCGTGCCCGTGGCTGCACCATTCGGAGCCGAAGTTCACATCTCGAATCGCTACGGTCTCCCGTCTTCCGGAGCTCACCTTTCTCACAAGCTGGGAAGAAAGCCACCAGCAAAACAAACATTCACCATTACCACAACCCGCTCAACCTATCGCTCATCACGTAGCGGCGGTCGCATGCCGCTAGTTCGTTTCGTCGCTTCCTTTCTTGTGCTTCCGTCTTTGACCCCTCAAGACGCAGCCATCGGTCCGTTCGTCCGCTACCATGTCGTATGCAAATGGCGCTTCCATAGCCAGCGGTGCATCGTCAGCCGCCTCTACCGCCCGGTCCAGGCGCGAGCTCATCGACCGCATCCGCTATCCCAATCCCATCCCACAGCCGCCCTATCCACCCAAGGTCGTTAAGATCCCTACTGAACCGTCCAGATATGCCAATCCTCACTTTGCCGACCGCATCGCTGCTCAGCAGCCCATTCCCATGGTCGTCGATGTGCACGCCGGCATGCCCATCGAGCTCGCCAACTTTCAGAATCTCTGGGAAGGCGACCTATCTGAGGTGACGGTGCCGTCCGCTGCGTCTTTGGATCCATCGCTCCTCGATGATGCTGATGCGTTTCTCTTGCAAGATTTCGCATCCACCCTGCCTTCTGCCGTTCCCGCCAATGCTTCATCTGGCGCTGTCGGTCTCATCACCTCTTTGAACGCGGTCGACGACCCTTCCGCTCACGCTTCCCTTGCCGCTGCTGCTCAGCAACGCCACACACAGGCGCTTGGTCCAGGTGCCAAGGCGGCGCTTGCTGCTGATGAAGTCACCTGGTTGCGCAGGACAGAGTACCTTGGCGTTCACCAGAAGCAGTCGCAGCAGCCAGTGCAGAAGCCACGCGTCACCGAACACATAGATGTCTCCCGCCAAGCCCAACTGTCAAAGATCGAACAGTCCTTCAGAGACGCGCAGAAGCCCATGCGCAGCCTCGTACATCCCAGCAAACGTGGTGTCAAGGCCGTCCAAGTCTTTGACTTCCTGCCGGATCCCGAAACGTGGGCCACCGAGTACCAGATCGTTCGCTTCATCGACCACCCCGGCCGTATCGTCAACGGTGCTCCGCAGCCCGATCCCAGGCTCGACGTTGCCATCTTTCGGCCAGCAACCTCCGCTGACGGCGAGCAGCGTGTTTCATACTACCTACCTGCTGGAGAAGAGATTTCCGATGACGCTGAAGCACTCCTGGCTCTAGTTGACAATCCAGACATCGAAGAGCAAAATGCAAAGCGTCTGCGCAAACGTAAGCGCACTGGTAAATATCTCTCCGCGCCCTCAGCATCACCAACGCTTCCCTCGCACGGTCAGTCTAGCGAGCCAGCGGATGGCCCTCCGCGCAGAGATTACTCCACCGCCTATAAGCTTGCCAGGGACTATGTCCCTAAAGACACGGCTGAAACCTCTCATGACGTACTTGTCCTCTCCCTCGACGACGGAGTCCCAGACCCGGATCCTGATGCAAATGTGGATCCGATCAAGGGTATCAAGCGCCCAGCAGAAACAGACCCCGACCAGGCTGATGATCTTTTCGGTGGTGATGACGACCAACAAAACGAGACCTACGTTGTTGATGATGTCACATCTACGCTACCGCCCCAGTCAGAGTATGAGAGGCAAAAGCGATCGCGACGCTCGCAGGCAACAAAGGGCAAGGAGAGGAGCGAGCAAGCGCTTGGCGAAGGGCTCACAAGCAGCACCAAGTCTAAAGCAAGGGCCTATTACCACAAGGTAGGCATGCGCTTTACGCTCCGAGTCTGGAGATCGAGATATACCAACAATGAGAAGCTTCGCAATCAAGACAGGAAGTATCCTGGCAAGTGGGACGCTCTTATCTTGTCCAACCGCGAATTGAGCGAGCGCGAGAGGCTCCGAAGGCTCCATGCCCGAAGTGAGGTCGATGATGTGGGCGCTCTCGATCCATACGAAAGCAGTGACGCAGGGGAGGAAGACTTCGAGCAAGACGGCGAAAAGGAAGCACAAGCTGTTGAGCCCAACGCCACGGCTGACGGGACGTCCGCCGAGGACGGTTCTCCCCAGCGCGTGCCGGACGCCAGTCCAAGTGCAGCCAGTCCGGATGCAGAGGAGCAAGCAAGCGGCAACGAACACGACGACGAAGATGATGACGAGACCGACAACGATGAAGATGATGATGAGGAAGGAACAGTTGACGCAGACGAAGAGCTGGCCGCCCTTCGTGCCGAGGCCGAGGATGCGGGTGAAGAGCTGGGCCCGGATCACGATGATACACGCCAGCGTTCTCGCAGCCGGCGAAATGCCTCCGCTTCGGTCACGCATGACGATCTAACCGAACAGAGCGGCCACGTGGACGCTGGAGAGACGGCGGCCGCCATGGATCTGGACGGCCATGAGTAGAAGCCCACACGAGTCTACCTCACCCCTCGCCGCGCTCATGCCCCGTCCTCGTGTCGGTAGCCTAGCAATAGCATCGAATGATAGCGGCAAACATGCACACGCGTCGGGATAGAACGACCTTAGCGTGTTGGTTCGAAGCATGCTTCTACATAAGCGGAATCGTGAACTAATAGAGGAGCATTGAGTCTGCAAAGGATACACACGTGAGATATTGGCTGGTATCCCGGACGACCGTTTTACCAGCTCAGAGCGAAGCGTTCGCTCTATTGTGAGTCCCAGGGAGCCAAGGCTGCTCGGATCACTTGGTGAGACATGAAACTCGACCAATTCAACTCGCCGTCAAGCAAGGCGGCTGGTTGTGCAAACGTGTCTGTATATGGACCTGTGAGGGTGGGGTCGATGTTTGGATTCCTTAGCACGCTTGCAAAGGGAGAGGTCTCTAAACTCGGGCGGTTACTGCCGCAATAGGTTAACGGCGAAGACGGCTGCAGTATGGACTGCTCGTGGATATCGGATGTCTGCATAGTGTCGCAGTACGCTAAGGGCGTAGATGGTTGCAGTACGAGCTCCTCGTGAGCTTCGGGCGCCTGTACGGGATCGCCACAAGCTAGCTCTGTGGTCGAAGAATCTTCCAATGCGTCGAGAATTGTACGTAGAAAGGCGTTGGGTTGATGGGAAGCGACACCGGTCGCATAAACCCGCGGGTGATAAAGATGGAGCCGAGGGACCGAAGGTTGAGCATTGATCTGGTCATCGTGGGCATGGAGTGGCATAGCAAAGACCAGTAAGTTGTGCCGATCTGCAGTCACCTGGCAGTCGAGGCCGAACTCGACGTTGTCGCTCAACTGGTGCTCTGCAGGTGTCTGCGAAGAATCACCATCGGCAGGTGTTGTAGGGCCAGACGAAGTGAGCTCATCGCTGCTGGAGTCTGGCGTATTTGCAGCTTGCGCAAACGTTGCAAATGGAATGCATCCCGGACTGTCCACCAAACGGCTTCTCTTGGCTTTCGGAGACGTGGTAGCTTTCAGGGCTACTCTTGTCATAAACTCGTTCCAGGTACACTTCTTACCCTGACTTTCGCATCTGGTACAGCCCTGAGATCCTACGGTGGTCCCAGGACACTTGCGATGGTTATATCCTGTTTTGATGAAAGATCAGCTACTACGCATCCAAAGAGGTGCGAGCAGGGCCTCTAGATACTCACGACATTGGTCGCATGCTTGGGCTGCCCTGGTTCTCTTCTTATTTTTGGAGTCAGATAAGGCCGGCGATGACGATTCTACAGCGTCGTTCGGCATACTTAATCGGCATACAATAGCTAGCTACGCTCTCTGGGCGAGCTGATAGTGACTAAACCTGGCAGCAGATCAGACTGTCGTTCGTAGAAGTGAAGGACTGATGTATCGTCCCTTTGCCTGCAGAATCGACATAGCGACGGTTTGTTGCCCACTTGAGGCAATCGAGGGTAGCGGATGCTAGTGCGGAAGAGGAGGATACTGCTTCCGCTCGAGGAGAATGACATTGGCGTTCAGGACCAGACAAAGTTCGTCCTAGCCCCTACGGACTGAGTGACGACTCTGATGACAGCAGAACGCAGGTACAGGTGAATCGAGCTCTGACACTCTCGAAGCGTTAACTTAATGTGAATGGTGTCCTGACTAGGGAACCGAGAAGCGTCTCATCGCCAATGTGTCAACATCTACGCAGCGTCGAACATCTTCCTTGTAAAAGCGGGGGAAACACGCGCAACCCGTTCAGTGTAGTTCCTGCCTGATGAAACTTTAATCCAGATTCGATGAGGTCCCTGACACTCGATCTGATGAGCCGCTAGAGTCACGTAAGATTGACGCGGATCGCTTTGTGAACTGACAGAGGTGGTAATACAGATGAGCATCGGTGGAGAACGGTGAGGTACGGGAATCAAGGCATGGTGCAGGCTCGTTGCAAACATATCAGGAATACTCCGGCAACTCAACGGTCCTCGGCCCATTCCTGATCAAAAGTGAATGGATCACAAAACGGTAATCTTAGCGACTGTCGAAACTGGAGGACTTTCTAGTAGAGA
Source organism: Tranzscheliella williamsii (assembly GCA_023212725.1). Lineage (NCBI taxonomy): Eukaryota > Fungi > Basidiomycota > Ustilaginomycetes > Ustilaginales > Ustilaginaceae > Tranzscheliella > Tranzscheliella williamsii. The sequence goes on along the minus strand of JALBYF010000004.1, from coordinate 51,106 downwards.
ACTTACATTCTCCTTTCGGATTTGAGCCTCTTCTTCAGGCGTGAAGTCATTCTGGATGTTAAAGAGCTTTCGAATCTCTTCAGGTGTCCTTCCTTTGATCATGTTTGCACTGAAAACGAACGAGTAAGTAAGGGTGGGATGCAGTTGGACTGAAACCTATATCACAGCACTTACACCGTTTTGCAACCGACATCGAGCAGAGGCTTAATGTCGAGATAGTTGGCTGCAAGAATGATTTCGAAGAGCATCTCTTGATCAACCTGAATAAACTTGGCATCCCAGTCGGAGATGTCGGTGGTTCTCCTCCTAGACTCTTCAGCATCATCAGCAGGTGCGGGCGGATCGCTTCTGTGAAAGGAGCAGTATTCGAGCACCTGGTTGAGCAAGTGTACAGGAAAATGTCAGTGAAAGAATGGGCTAAGTTGCGCCTAGCCAGCATACGGTGCTAACCTTCTTGAAAACGTTCGACGAGACGTTCGGCAATGGGATAGGCTGATCAGTGTCTCCGATATCTGAAAGGATGTAATTTGAACGAGTCAATGACCATGCTGCCTCACGCAGGTACTAAGGCATGTAGCCGTGGATGAACTCACCCTCAAGCATCTGCTTAATGAGAACGGATCGCTCGGCGACATCGCGGTCTACAGTGAACTGTTCATTGTCGGAGGTAGTTAGGCTGACCATGGTGTATAGTTTGACTTGTCCGAGACACGGTGAAAAGCGGGTTGGTAATATGAAAGCTAAGTGGTGGAGTAATGCTGAGTTGACACGGAGGGCGAGAGGGAGCAATCACAAAAGTAACAGTCACAGTGAAATCACGAATCAGATGCACGCTTGCCATGCCGAGCTGAGTTGTGTGTGGAGTTGGGCCAGAGCATCGCAAGCCCGTGATCGACCCTACGCGACCATCTCTGTTAAGGTGCCCGATTTACATGCTCGGTTCGGGTGCGAACATACTTGGCACAATCATCCAGAGTCCGAAAAGACAGACAGATGGACTCGCGTGCATATCGGGAAGAAGGGAGATCCTTTCGGGATTGCAGGTGTTGAACAGCAAGATACAAGGACAAGGTTGAACTAGTCGTACAGGGTGAGACAGCATTAAACGTAGAGATAGGGAAGAACCTGAAGTCTGGGAACTGTGCGAAGGTATCTGGAATATGCGTTGTTGAAAGCACAAAAATGCAAATGACGTTACTTAATGAGCCCCGAGAAATGTCCGAGAGTATGGCAGCATGACGATTGAGAATAACTTGCAGTTGATGCTAGATAGAAGAGTTGACCTACGCAGGTGCAGGGAAAATTAAAAGGTGTTAGGCGGACCCGAGAGCGGTATGCCCGTCAGCATGGCCGTTGGACAGTTTAGGCAGCAAAGATCCCGCACGGTTTACGGTGTCTGTAACGGAGGACACAACGTTGGAGACCAATCTGTTGGCACTGTCCGGGTGGGACATAGCAAGGAAGGGCTCGAAGATAGCATCCGCCGACTTGAAGTCATTATGTACCTAAAATCAGATAGTTGCGGCCCAGAGGCAAGTAACGGTCCCTGGTCAGAATGCATCGACTGATGTCAGTTTCGGACCCTCTTGTACTTACCACATTGACAAGGAAATAGCTGCTGAACATTGATTCTAGCAACTTTCGTGACTCAGTGTTTGGCTCGTACACTTTCGCCCAGTTTCTACCTATCTCGTAGGCTTCATCCTTCCATGCCAAGAAAGAAATCGACTCCACTATCGTAGGCTGGATGATTTCACAGTGGGGGAAGACCCCCCACGTAACCGCATTAGGCGCTTCCGAGTTAGTGTTCGTTCGCATGTCGCCTTGACAGTTAACGGCATGGTAGGTGATCTGAGGATCAGCCTCAATCTTGGCGATTAACGCATCGAGGTTTTCTGGAGACACGAAGAATTCTAGGTAAGCCTTTTGGTAAACATAGCCATTTTTAGGGCCCCATCCATGAACCTTGTCATCGCTGCGAGCCCCATCGACGGCGGGCTGTGAGTTAATGGTTAGGAATCCCAGTTCGTTCATTCTGGTCAGTTTGTCGCTGATCACAAATGTTTCCCGAGCGACTGGTGTCTCAGACCATGGAAGAGCTTTCACTTTCCCGCTACAAAATCTCTGGAAAAGGTCCTTGACATGTTCGACGGACGTAGGGGCGCCCCACATTTGCTTCGCCTCGTCGTTGCTGTATCGCAGCTTAACTCCATAAGCATCGACGTCTCCGTAGGCCGGCGAACGAGCATCACCCCATCGACCGTTGGGAAATTCATCCCAAGTTTCAGTCCGGTTGACGTAGCTTTTTGCACGGTTGGCCCAAAAGATGGGTCTAATCTTTTCATCCCTTCTCTTCGGAGTAAGGCTGGGGGTCCATGGCAAAGGACTAACTGTGTTGACGGAAGGAGCCAATCCAAGGTAGTCAAGAAGCATGCGAGAACCCTTTTCGAGATTCATGGTGTAAATGTGTAGACCGCTAATACCGAGCCCGGTGCCGACAATCTTCTTGCACATCTCTCCTACGAGCCTAGTACCAACATCCCTAACCTTTTGATCATCGTCCTTGACCGGGTCAAGAGCGTCGTGGAAGTACTGGGGGACCAAGGTGCCGAACCGTGCAGTGGCTCGCTGAAAGCCTCCATACGTCTGAATAGGCATCACACCGGGGATGATGGGGCACGTAATGCCAGCAGCTCGAACGTCTTTGACCCATTTCGCGAAAATCTCGAAGTCGTAGAACATCTGCGTAAATATGAAGTCAGCACCGGCATCGATCTTTTCCTTCAACCGTTGCAGTTCCTCTTCGGGGCCGTTAACGGCTTCGGGATGACCTTCGGGGAAGCCAGCGACGGCAATGGCAAAATAGTCCCCGTGTTCGGCACGGATGTACTCAACCAACTCTTGTGCGCGCGAAAACCCAGCAGCATGAGGCTCCCACTCAGATTGACCGACTGGAGGATCTCCACGAAGGGCAAGGATGTTGCGGCATCCGAACTCCTTAGCCTCTTTCAGGGCTGTATCGATCTTTTCTCGTGGCATGTTGGTGCAGGTGAGATGCATGCATGTTTCAAGACCGATGTAAGTGTGAACCGTCTTAACCAAAGAGGCAGTAAGGTCCGATGTTCGACCCCCCGCATTCCAGGTGATGTCAACGAATTCCGGCCCCAGATCGGCCATGCGCTCAATGCGGTCATATAGATTGGTCAGGCCTTGCGCGGTTCTAGGAGGGAAGTATTCGAAGCTCCACCATATGCGCCCCTCTTGCTCAGCTTTGGCGATCTTGTTTGTGATCTTCCACGAAGTGTCGCCCTGGGCAGGCCGTGAAATGGATTCGGCAGACATTGTAGGTGGCTTAGCTATACCGATGCCAAGCGATCAGATATGCGCTAGCGGAGAGTCTGGCCGACCAGCAACGGCAGCAGAGTGAGTGGAGGTCGTTAGCAGCTGAGGATGACGCCGGAGAGCATGCAAAGAGAGCGAAGTAACAGCGCGGAGAGATTGCGGGGAGGGGGGAAAGAAGGGAAGTGCTATCAAGGTGGTGTCAAGGAAAAGGAAGAAGTGCTAAAGCACAGTCGGACGTGTGAAAGGACCGAGCACGGTTTGGAAGGAGAGCATTATTACAACATGTTCGTGGGCGCTGGAATTATTAGACATCCAGAATTGAGTCAAATGTATTAGTTTCGTGCACGTGGCATCTGTAGACATCTATCCGGCCGAGTAGTACTTCAATCAGGTCCAACTAAAGAAACATATACGAATTTGAGGGTCCTATACCTGTTAGATCGAGTTTAGCGCACAGGCCTAGCGCGGTATCTTTGTGACGTTACGTGGTTTTGTGCATTCACATTGCCTGTTTCACACTCGCACACGATGGTCTGCGCTACATCCTGATGAGCACATCGAAAGAGCCTGAGTTAAAACTTCAGCAAGGTCTCGTAGAATGAAGGGCTGGTCACGACTTCCACTAGAGTCAGCCATAATGCTGAAGAGCCCCTGAAACACCTTCATTTCTCATACCCAACAATGCTCTGCAGCGTTCTCGTATCTACGACGGCGGCTCGATGAGTAAGAGCCGGCTACGTGCTAGGACCACAACATTCCTGACCTCAAACACTGGCTCTCTCGTCCATCAACAGTGGCAAGGCGCCGCCTCCTTGGTATGTCACAGTCTACGACTATCGAGGACCGAGCAATCATCGATAAGCGCACAACAAGAACTAGCCTCACGGAGTTTCGCAAGCAGCCCCACTTCGCCGCGCTTCAAGGACATGTCTGCCAGACCGGGCGTTGAAAGCGCTGTCTTGCTGCCAGGTTGGGCTCAGCGCAGGAAAGCACGCGATCGACACCCTCAGAACTGGACGACAATAGATGCGCCCAAGGATCTGGAAGATGGCGAAGTCGAGCTTCTTGTGTCGCTCAGCGGCTTCGTTGCAAAGATGTTAGAGACCCCAAGCCGCAGTCAGAGGATCTTCAACCAGATGGCTCGTCAACTTGCTGGCTTGCCCAAGATCCCACCGCTGAAAGCAAATTCTGCACTTATAGATCCTTCCGCAATGCTTTTTGAAGAACCACAAAGCATAGGCTCTATGCGCCTAGATGAACAGGCAGCAGAAGAACCAAGTCGTGGCACCAACAAAATGGCCCAGAAGATATTGGACAACGCTGATGACGAGACTCTGGTTCGGATGATGGAGACTCTGAACGCTTTTCCTACCGATGCGGCCAGTCAAGAAGCCACACACCGCACTAAATTGGGTCAGACCCATTCACGACATGAGAAAACTGATAATGCATCAGAGAGAACATCTTCTTCAGGAGGTGGATCGAACCAATGGAGCGCCCTTACTCTGGATGATGTCACAACTTTTCACCAAAACCTTACGAGGCGATTAGAGGCTTACTGGGTCTACAGATCTCCTCATAGGGATGTACACATTGACATTTCGCCGGTGTTCAAGGGCAAGGCGGCTCGGGGCCAGCAGGGGGAACGCTTGATCATGGCCTCCACACGGCTCAACACGGATCTGACAGGGCAATTCAGCCATTGCCTGGTGATACCGTGGCACATGCTCTCGGCTTTCTGCCGGCACTACTATGACATTCTAGGCGTGACGCCAGATGCAATAGAAGCTGTTGATGTGAAGGCAAACCTCCTTGCTATAGATGGGATGGCAGCACACGCCGGAGAAACTGAGTCGACATGGCGCCGAGTCGCGATCCATGAAGATGGTGACCGTCGTATACGGATCATCTCGGACATTGACGATACCGTGAAACACACAGGTGTATTACAAGGCGCAAAGCAAATTTTGCGCAATGTCTTCGTGCTTCCATATCATGAAGCCGAAATTGCTGGTGTTGCGTCTTGGTACCGGTCTATGGTGAAGCTTGGCGCCGGACTACATTATGTGACCAACGCACCGCTCGAATTACATAGTCTGGTTATCGAATACTTGGAGACTGTGGGCCTGCCCATCAGCCACCTCGTCCTGAAGCACTACTCTAGCGGAGCGAGAAGCCTCCTCTCCAGTTGGCTCGAACCTGCGGGCGAACGAAAGCGCGCTAATGTGGTCAAGATTCTCGACAGTTTCCGCAGCTCCCAATTCCTCCTGATTGGGGATTCCGGCGAGCTTGATCTCGAACTTTATTGCTCTTTGGCAAACGAGAGGCCGGATCAAATTCGAGGTATTTTTATACGTGATGTTAGTAGCCCCATGATAGTGGGTGCCAGCAAGTCCTCGCATACAGCCGATCCTGGTAGCGGCTCCTTCCGTTCGCATGCGCTCATAGGCCTACCCCGAAGTCCCCAGGCGACGCTCAGGCCTCCACGAACACCAAGCCTCACGGCAGATGTTGAATCCGAATTCTTCAGCACTTCCTATCCCCCTGCACCGGCTTCTGGCCTAGATACTCGCCGCGAGACCCTTGTCGGAACTGGAAGCTCGGTAGCATCGTCGGTTCGCAATCTATCCGAACAAGACGTCAAGAAAGCTCAAGCTTTCCAGTATCGCCTGACTAGGGCAACGAGCGTGCTGCCGCGGAGCACGATCTTCAGACTGTTTCAGGTTGGTGGCGATGTGGAAGCCGAAGCTTTACAACTCATCCGGGAATTGCAAAGTGGCACACGGCCCGCGGACCGTACAGTCTAGTCGGTCGAACAACTCGCGTTGCGTTGAATGAATAGATTTCAGCGGGAAATTTCACCAGACAGTCATAGAGTCAGTCGTAAGTCGCAGTCACGGTTGGTACAGGTCCTGAGTCATGAGTGTGAGGCCTTGAGGTGCAACCACGCACTCATGGCTGAACAATCACAATTATAGTCGTCAAATTCACGATTCACAATCATATTTTGCAGCACACTTGAAATAATTTTTACAAATGTATTTGATGTGGCGGTCTGCAATCATTCACGATTGAATACTTCTGTGCTAGTCCTGTCACCATTCATAGCAGGGGGTTAACTTGCCGGGGATCTTCCGCTACAATCATGAAGCATGAATTCCTTAGTTGTCCTACGGGAAGTCCCAGGTAGTTCTAGGATATGAACTTCCACTAGGTGTCACATCGAAATCATAATGGGTTTTCCGGCTCCTGGAGGAAGGTTTCCCTTTTCCCACCAGGATTCTCGGGGGAATTTCCTCCCCGAGGAGTCATGCAGTGAACTTAGTCTGAGTAGCACGGACTAACTTAGACATGAGATTTTTCTCCTTGGACACGCTAGGGGTCCGAGAGACATGTTTTTCCCCTAGAAGTCCTGGGAGAATACATAGGGGAAATTTTTCCCTAGATATCTCCCTAGGGTTTCTTTGAGTTTTCCCCCGGAACCCTCAACTCCTGCTATGGACCAGCTATACATTTTCATGATTCTTGATTGACAGAAAGGTCATAAGTTATGAGTTTTAGCCGGGGATAGGGAGAACATCCCGTATGAGTCATGAGCCCGACAAAAGCTCAAAGTCAGACCGTCGCGATTTTTGAAGAGAAGATTGCAGCTGCCAGGCTGGATCCCTTGGATGTTTCAATTTCACGTTCACAAATGCGGGTCCAGACCTGGTCTGTGTACATAATATCGAATTTCGAATCATGAGGTGGAAGTTTCACTGGGAATTGTAAGTCATTCATGTTCATTGGAAATATTCCCGGAAGCCACCGCTCCCTGCTATGAGTCATGAGTCACAAGTATGAGTCTCGCGCCACCGTTTGTGAGTCTTCGAATGGGTCAAGCCACCGCTTCCTTTCACCTACAACAAAAGGTTCGGACCTGTTACAACACATAGTCCATGATTCTGATTAAGGATGACGAGCTTAATCATTGAATCCTGAATTATGAATCAGAGAATTTAGAGGTGTTGTAAAGTCATGAGTTATTCATGATTTCTCCGGTCATGGGTATTTAAGTTAAGTAGTGCTGTAGACATCCTGCGTGGAAAAGACGTAGGAGTCATACATACCAGGAGGGGGTTGGGTTCTGGGGAAACTGCCTTTAGGTATCACCCCTAGGACTTCTATGAGTGAATTTCCCGTAGGTATTTGCCCTGGACTTCTAGGAGAAAAATTATTCCCCCGAACCCCTAGCATGTCCGAGGGGAAATTGTTCCCCGGAAGCCATCGCCCCTGCCATGTATATCCTCAGCAGACGCGGGCTGATTTCGGGTTTCTTGAAGATGGTTTTCTCGCGCATAACTTACGATTTATGACTCGATCATGATCATGACTAGGGCCATGAATTCGCAAGTCTAGGAATCTGGATGCCTGGAGTGGCATACATATGATCATGATTCTTTGATAGTTCTCGAACTTGGATTCCTGATTCTATGATACTTGAGTCTAACATTCATGATTGTGTCTTGATATATGATTGGGGGTTGATAAAAACACGACAAAGATTGATCAACACACGACAATTCCCGATAGCTAATGCAAAGTCTTACCCCGATGCGACTTCATCCGGGACAAGAAACATGGTATTTATCATAACTTTGAGTGGCAGCTCATCGACACTCCCTAGTAGATATCACTTGAATTGACTCTCAAGTAGCATCGTGATCATCAACACCAGGCAACTGTAGATATCGCACAATGTCACACAACATAATGGCAGTGTTCATGTCAGACTCAAGCAAATGTTGTGAAAGCGCTCGTGCAAGATCGCTATCGGGTAATGTCGTGCGGTGATCAATCATTGTCGTGTTTTTATCAAACCCCTATATGATTTCATGATTATCTCCAGCTGAGTGCCTCCGTACGGCCTTTCCTGAACATGTGTTGGCGGTTTAGAGAAGTCGGTCGAGCTGCTGTGCAGGACTTAAACATGATTGCAGATGTGAGGACCTTGCTAGAACAACTACGCCAGATACAGGTACATAACAGACACAGAACTCCGAGAACGGCAATCTCATACCTGAAAAGGTGCAAGAGCCCCTTTTGCGAACAGAAGAGGCGAGTTTTTGTCTCGAAGGCCAATCGTGCCTGCGTGCCGATTCGTCAGTTGTTGTTGCTGCGACACATGACTATTGGCGGCCAGTTGGGTAGAGGCCGGTGACCAAAATGCTTGGACGGTATCTACACAATCATGACTGCTACTCCTTTGTGTATAGCGTCGGGGCCAACTCATCGGAAGCACCGAAGCTCTGTCCTCTGTTTATAAGCAGCCCGGAAATCAAACAGGACACAAAGGTTTTATAGAATGTCAGGTGTTACAAGAGGGGAGCAATCTCGAGGGGAGTCAGAGGGACATCACAGCGTCCCGAAGAAAGCACTTCAAGCAATGCTCTAAAGTCGGACAGACACTCATCTGCGGTTCACCGACGACATGCGAACGACCAGTGGAGCACGGTTTGCGAACGACTCTTTGTGCTGGATCACTCCAATCTCAGTCGAATTGTGTCGTTGCGATCGTGCGTTTTGATTGCGGAACTTGTACTTGGCGACAGCAGTGCAGGGCTTCTTCTGGTTCTATCAAGGGCGAGATACATACAACGAAGGTATGTGCAAAATGTAGAACATCAGATTAGTACTGAACAGGATGAGTCTGCTAGGGCAGTTCAGCCTGTCCTGTAACAGTCATGTCGCCTAAGCGTTGCACAAGACTATGCGGATTGCCCTGCTGAACGTAGGCGCCTGACGTTGAGCTGTATACACCCGCTCCCGCTTGGTTCATTTGCGAGAAGTGCTGTTGCTGAAAAGCATCGCTTTCCGCTTTGGCGCGCTCAAACAGCCTCCGTTTCTCGTCATCGCGAGGAGTGGTACCATACGGAAGCTCGTGCGAAAGCTGGGTATATGGCGCTTGGGACTGTTGTAGTGGTTGCGCTTGCGTGGCGTGCGTGGCTGGATAATGCGTTTCGGACACTGGCGGTCCAGTCAGGTGTTCGTATTGATATGGAAGGGCAGGCTGCTGATGCACCTCGTGTGGGCTAGTCACAGCATGTTGGGCAGTCTGCACATCGTGCCAGCCGCTGGATTGAGCGTAGTCAGCCGAAGACACCGAGGCTTGATGAGGAAAATCAGGGCGCGGTCGTAGAAAATCTTGTGGAGACTGGCCTCCAGGATTGTAACGGGACAAGCTTTGCTCCATCATCTCGTCAAAAGAGCCCCGAGCTTGCACAAACTTTTCATTCATCGCCTTTAGCTCGGAGATTTTACTGCTGTATCGGTCAATAAGTCTGACTATTTTTGGTCTCATTGCCAGAGACGTTTGGTAAAGCTCTTGAAGCTCCTCGTCCTCAGCAAGGTTGTCACGGGTTGGATCAAGGCTTCTGAGTTTAGACAGAAGCTCATCGATGTTTGCGGCTTGTGAGAAGATCCGAGCCTCCATCTCCGCTTCCCTTTGCAATTCAGCCGGCGTCGGGTCCGGAAGGATCTCTACGTAGTTGACCGGAAATATGCCCGCTCGGCCGCGCACTTCACCTCTCCACCAATGTTCATAGACACTGTCAAGAACCCGTATGATGTCACCGCGACCGAAGGCAAGCTCTCCAGGCTCGCTGGGAGCGAAGTCGTACAGGGCCCTAACACGAGATGCTACTGGTGTAGTCGAGCCAGGGCCGATAACAGCGGGCGTACCCGTCACTGCGGCTTCTGTGGATGAAGACAAGGGTATGCCCTGCTTATCTGCGTGCAGGGGTTCCGTTTGCGCAACAAAAGCCTGCGAAGAGGGCTGAGCTATAGCGCCCGAGGAGGAGCCTTCGCCACGTTTCTCGCCAGACCCGAGCCAATCGCTTCTACCGCCCTGATCTTTAATAGATAATTCAAGCGCTCTCCTCAATTCTTCGTCTTCCGCACGGAGCTGGTCCGATGTAGGCTCCGACTTTTGTGGCTTCACCTCATCTTCAACATCCGAGGCCTGCGACTTAAGAGAATCGTAAGTGTCTTTCATAAGACCGAGGCTCTCATCATCGAATTCGCCGGCCCATTCCTTCACCAAAGCATAGCAGCGCTTCTTCACTGTGGCATGTGTGTTGCGATCCAAGCATGTCCGTGCTAAAGTCTGCGTGAAAGACCTGCTGGCCAGCTCTTGATGTGCTGGTAAGCCGCAGTTCTTGGCAACTGCGTCGGCAAGAGTGAGACTGTAAAGCTGTACGTTCGCGTTGCGATGCACAAGGCGTTTTTGGATAGCAGAGATGCAATTACGAGCACTAGCAAGGACGCAGTTGGATGCGATGTACGTCAGACGGAGCTCAAAGCTCTAGAACAGCTATTGTCAGGTCAACCACTCACCCAGCTTCGCCTGCGGATTGAACCTTGTCGCAGACTTCCAGGTTGAGCTCCCAGTTCTCGGCTGTGAGTTCGTCGGAGGTCGCCTTGGCCACGATATCCTCAAAAGGATTCTTCGCGGCGAACATAACCAGTGCGTATTCCTCTACCGATGCAGAAGAAGACTAAGTGAGGTGTCTCGAGGTGGTGGTCTGCAGAAAGGAGCGTGTGTAGGTCGTCCTGACCTAAGGAAACCAAAGATGTCACGTTGCTGTGCAACAAGCTGAGTGGCCTGGGCACAGCCTTAGTCTGCGCCCAACGGCAGATGATAACAAATTATATATGTACCATGCACCACAGATATAATATAAATTATTACACCTACTACAGATTAGACAGCACGTAGTACAAGCTACGTGATTTGATAATGGCAGAACACAAGTTAATATTGTAATATCACAGCGACAGAGACATATAATCTATTAACTGGAGCATATGTGACCCAGCAGCGCCTTTGCTCGAGACCCTGAAATGCAACCTTTGTGATGCACATAACTTATGTAGAGTGATAAATAACTGATCGACAATAATGTGTCACGGCAACACTCTCCTTTATGACCAAGCCGACTTAGGTGTCCTTCTTACACATTGCGGTCTCAACAGGCTGTTCACGACATGCCCCTAGACTTGAATCTTGACAATCTACAATTGGTGGATGCCCCGGACACAGACAGCGACGGAGGCGAAGAACCGAGATTCGCTGTCCATGTCTCTCAACCTCCTGTCATTGTAACTTCAAGTACAGGTACAGAAGTCGGAGCCATTCCGCAAGAAGAAGAATACGATGACTCTCCACCTGCCTTCCCGAGCCTTAACAGCGCACAACGTCAAGGGTCCGCCTTAGCACCGTCCAAAACTGCTGCTTTCCTTCGATCAGTGGCGCCACCGAGCCGTCCGTCGGCACTCATGTCCCCCCCTTCCCAAGTTACGACAAAGCATGCGAGCGGTCTGTCCGTCCCGCCATCGACGACATCGCTTACAGCGCCCGCCGGCGTGGGTGGTGCCTCAGGAATAAAGTCTACTCCAGGCAAAAAGCGCAACAAGGTGGCTCTAGCACCCGGCTGCAGTCCATTAGACTGGGCGAAGCTGAAAAACAGCACAGACCTTAGGGGCGGAATCACCACGCTTCTGAGGGTCAGCCCATCCGAGCTAAAAAAGCACAATACACACGAAGATGCATGGTCGGCGTTTTACGGCAAGGTCTACAACATCACGCCGTACTTGCGTTTTCATCCAGGTGGTGAAGGCGATCTGATGAGAGTCGCCGGTCGGGATGGCACTCGCTTGTTCGGTGAGTTCGCTGCTAACTCATGACAAAACTTCAACCGCTCTACTCATCCTGACTTGGCACACTTTGTTATACTCTCGTCTCCATCGACAGCCCTCACGCATTCCTGGGTCAACATCGATGCCATGATTGATACTGCCATGGTCGGCGTCCTCACCACTGAATGAACATGGCCTTCTGGCTTTGCAACAGATTACAGTCATATCCGTGCATTTCTTGTACTATACTCTATCACATGATACCCAGATTACGAGACCAGAATAGAGACGAGATTATCATGACATTCACGAGGATCCTGCCAATCTCTCAAGCCACGGTCCTCATCGACGGAATTTCAAGCTTATCTGCGACCTCGATATATGAAATTCTTTCGTAGGAAGACATGATCACAAGATCGAGACAAGTCGGACCAGCGTGGAAGTTGCTCGATCTATTGTGTTCCGGGTCGTGGGTCCTATGATACAGATTTAGGGTGGGAGCCTTACTGTCCAGATCTTACGCGAAACCAATCAATCCGACTCCCCTTTGCCGTCTGATGGCAAAGAGCTTTTTAGATATCATACCATATGTTGCTTTTCGGGCCAGATTTTGGCCCTCTTCGACTGCATCTGTATGTCTTGGTAGTTCAGGCTCATCAGCGGACCTTGAGCGGAGCCACGTCTGTATACCTGCTCGGCCCCACCATTGATGACCTCGGACCTTGAGCTCCTCGATATCCATGCTATGTGGGTTCGGACTAAGCAACATCTGGGAGATTACGAAGGCCGTCATAAGTACTTCAGGAGTAAGCTGGGACGGTATCGTATTGGATGCTTCGCTCGCCGTGGTATTCTGCGTGGACGATGTTTGAGTCGATTCGACAGAATAGTCACCTGCTTGGTTCCTGTCACCCGCCATTAGTGTATTGAGTATCTCAAGAGTTTCCACGAAATTGGCGCTTTCTCTATCAGGAGCCACGCGTCGGAGTGCGTCTCCAAAGACTTCCCAGACTTTCTCGGTGGCTCTGTCTAATTCTTCGGAGCTCTCGGGAACGTAGATATGGGCTTCTGATTGTTCTGCACCTTCACCGCTGTCTGCTTCAGTTCGATCTGTAACGAGTATGTCCTGAAGGCTGCTGTTAGATCCATTTTCAGATTCACGGTACTGTGACTGCTGCAATTTTGTGGAGGATGTTTCGTGGTCCATGCCTTCCTCAACCACGATTTGAGCCGGTACTTGGGTCGAACCTTCGACTTCATATTCTAAGGTGCCATCTTCCTGAACATCCTGAACAGTCGGTTCGTCATCAGAACTTGTCTCTGGCTTAGGTTGTAGTTCTATGTTGGAATGCCGGGAATGGCTATGGTCATCTTCCGCAACATTGCTGTTTAACGTCTCGTCGCCAGGAGCAGCATCGCGTCTGAGGGTTTCGTCAAAGTCTGGTGACCTCAACGTTGCATCCGGTTCCGACGAATCTGGCGCCTGCTCCTTTTGCTCTTGCGTCTCTCGAGCGCCCTGTCCTAGCTCGGCTATCATCTCCTCTAAAGCCAAGATTTCAAGCTCTTCTTTCTGTATGCTGCTATGGATTTCGTCGAGGTCTTGCCGCAGTTTATCTCCTTCAAGAGTAGTTTGAGATGAATTAATGCGATGAACGCTGGTTTCACCGCCCTCGGCATCTTCGATAGTTGCTCCATCAGCAACAGAACGAAGCCTAGCCTCGTTCTCGCGGATAAGTATCTCGTACTGCTGGATGGAACTTGTGAGATTTGCGTGTTTTTTGATTAGGCCCTTGATGTGCTTACGGGCTCGTGGCGCACTCCTGTAGGTATCATTCAGTCGCTGGGCTGCAAGGAGCAGAACTCGTGCGTCGGTGGCTCCACCGTCGGCAGAGGCGAGATCCTTGCTGCTAGATGAATGATATTTACGGAGCGGTGTGGGCGGCGAGATATGTCGAGGTTCCGGTAAACGAGGAGCAAGTAACTGGTCGGACTCATGCTGGTCGTTGTTCATTTGAGCCGCATTCTGAGCGCGACCGACCGTGGATGTCGAGGAGTTCTGAGAGGGCACAGGCCGGTGTTGCGAGTCGCGTTGAGCAGCGGGGGGATACCAGAAGAGACTGGCTTCGAGCTGAGGGTCAGCATCCCGGATGTACGTCAAAATATCAAGGTTTTCGCGATTGAGGACAGCGGAAGTAAAAGGCGTTGCATTACCCCCTTTCCTGGCCCTCTTACGCGCGGCTGCTTGCCGGGAATTGATAGCGCTCAGGGTGTTGGAAAGTGACTGCAGTGCGTTGTTCATCGTGATGATGTAGAGATGCCGAACGTCGCGCAATGGGTATAAGTCTTAGATGATGATGAAAGAACTGCAACGCTCAAAAGCGCAAATTTGAAGTTGCTTTGGCTGCGTTGGCTACAGTGTTGTTCTCTGGCGACCAGCTGGCGTTTAAACGTGTTTTGCATGCGTTCATCAGCTCGACGCGTCGCATCTTTTGGGGCAAGTAAGAAATTCCCGTACGGGAAGGCCATGCACGATAGGCAATGTGAGCTTGTTTCGGCCATGTCCGGCGGACGTGCGTTGTTTGCGGAAGAGTCTCTCGTTGTTGGCCGGCCCTTACGTTGTGATAGGAATTTTCGTAAAAGGCGCAACTGAGCGCTTTCTCCGATACATGATAAAGAGGAGTTGTTCAGCCCTTGTACCTTCTCTCCCTTCTTTTGGTGTCGTCTGCATTCAAGCTTGTCCTTTCCACTGTCCCCGAAGCAGACGTCCATCGGTTCGCAATCTAAGTCGTTCCAGCTTCCCAGGAGCGTGGCTGTTCTACCTGTTGACACCGCGAAGTGGCTGGTGGCCGTATTTAGCTAACTTCAGCTGTTGCTCTTCATCTGTCTAAGCACAAGTAGCCTTTCCTTTCCTGGCAGTGATGTGCGGCTCTGGCCGTTCCAGCCATGCATATGGCTCTTCTGCGACGGTTTCTGACCTTCAAAAGACTCTAAGCAGCAATCCATCCACACGCGACGCCTCCCCTGCTTCCCATGAGCGATTGGCGTACGAGCTCGGATCACCCCCTACCGGCACTCCACCGGCTTCGCACGCTGATGCTTCCCACTATTCCGAAGCAGACGAGAAGCGACTTCACGAGACAGATGGCCACTACTGGGCACACCGTCGGATCTCATCATCCCACCAGAGCGCGCCAGCCATCGACATACCCTCGCGCTTGCAAGGTTCCTTCACCGTCGCATCCCAGCAGGAGATTGAATCAGCGTTGGCTTCAACTTCATTCGCCGAGCGGTGTTCTGTTCCATCTAGCTCTCCGAACGACAGACGTATAACCAATGGCGATTTGGATATTTCTGGAGATGGTACTGCCGTACCTCCGCCGAACGTAGCAACTCAGTTCGATCCAGATCATACTGCAGCTCACAGAACCCGTGCTCAACTTAGCACTCAAGAGAAACCTCATTATGCAGCTTCGCCCGCTGAGGCTGCTGCAGCAGTTGCCGGCCTCGGAGCCGCACCTCACGCGGCTTCTACTACTCGAGCAGACAACGATGGGCACACCGATTCGAACGTTGCGGTCCATTCGGAGCTTTCCGGTGAGCTTCGTGCTTTATACGCAAGCCTACAGACTTGTCTGACGCTAAGGGACAAATACATGGGTATCAGCCTGCAAGGCGACATGGAAGACAATCCGAAGCATTGGGACGCTGAGCATTGTGCCCGCACTGCACATGCTCTAGACGGAGATTTTGAGCATAGTCTTCCGGGGGAAACAGCTCCAGCATCGATCAAGATTGACGGGTCTGCTCTTGATTCACAGTCTGGTAAGCCGAAGCCATGGCGAATCTATCCGTCTCCTCCCCGGCCGCACTGGGAACTCTTTAATCCTCCTCCGGCTTCCTCGTTCGTTGTCAGGCCAACTTCCGTCAATCCTCTTCCACCTCCACTCCCCCCGGCTAGTCCGGCTAATGCGCAAGCGGCTCAGGCTCTTCTTGAAAGTACAGGAGGCAGACCTGGCGTTTATCGGGAAGAGGACATCGTAATACCATCTCAACACATACGACGCGGTATAGAGGTTTCCTGGCACATGGACGAGGCCGGAGTGATCCAAGTATACGGAGGGGAGGCGTCACCAAGTAGCTCGCCTCCTGCTCAAAATGTTGACGAGCTTGGCACCGATACCACCGGTAATTCAAAAGGAACCCCCCCTCTTTTCACGGTGCCGTCAATTGGAGAGTATTTTAAAGATCTCGATTACCTGCTTGGCGTCATTTCTGATGGCCCCGTCAAAAGCTTTGCCTGGAGGCGGTTGAAGTACCTAGAAAGCAAATGGAACCTCTATTTCCTCCTCAACGAGTACCGCGAACTGGCTGATATGAAGCGCGTACCTCATAGAGACTTCTACAACGTGCGGAAGGTAGACACGCATGTGCACCACAGCGCCTCCATGAACCAAAAACACCTCTTGCGGTTCATCAAATCCAAGATCAAGCGATTTCCAGATGATGTTGTGATTCATCGTGACGGCCGGGATCTCACGCTTCAACAGGTCTTTGAATCCTTGAATCTTACCGCCTACGATCTCAGCATCGACACATTGGATATGCATGCACACCAAGATGCATTCCACCGATTTGATAAGTTCAATCTCAAGTACAATC
Source organism: Tranzscheliella williamsii (assembly GCA_023212725.1). Classification (NCBI taxonomy): domain Eukaryota; kingdom Fungi; phylum Basidiomycota; class Ustilaginomycetes; order Ustilaginales; family Ustilaginaceae; genus Tranzscheliella; species Tranzscheliella williamsii. The sequence goes on along the minus strand of JALBYF010000004.1, from coordinate 34,429 downwards.
CGATGGGAGAATCGCGTCTGCGAGAAATCTTTCTGAAGACGGACAATCTGATCAAAGGGAGATACCTGGCGGAGTTGACGAAGGAGGTCATGACAGATCTGGAACAAAGCAAATATCAGATGACGGAGTACCGAGTTTCCATCTACGGACGTACGAAAGGAGAATGGGACAAGCTGGCAAGTTGGGTGGTAGACAACGATCTCTTCAGCCCCAACGTTCGATGGCTGATCCAAGTACCTCGTTTGTACGATGTTTACAAAGCTAACGGTACTGTCGAGAATTTCGAGCAGATTATCCGAAACGTTTTTGAGCCTCTTTTCGAGGTCACTCAAAACCCTCAGAGCCACCCTAAGATGCACGTCTTCCTACAAAGAGTTGTCGGCTTCGATCTAGTCGACGATGAAAGCAAGCCAGAGAGAAGGTTCCACAAGAAGTTCCCCGTGCCAAAAATGTGGGATTTCAAAGGCAGCCCACCATATAATTACTGGCTCTATTACATGTTTGCTAACATCTCAAGCTTGAACCAGTGGAGGAGGATGCGAGGATTCAACACATTTGTTCTTCGACCCCATGCGGGTGAAGCCGGCGACACGGATCATATGGCAGCAACTTTCTTGACCTCGCAGTCTATCTCGCATGGTATCCTCCTGCGAAAGGTTCCCGCTCTACAATACCTATACTATCTCAAACAGGTCGGACTTGCCATGTCGCCTTTGAGCAACAACGCTCTCTTCTTATCCTACGAACGAAATCCCTTTCCTAACTTCCTCAAGCTAGGGATGAATGTTTCCATCAGTACGGATGATCCGCTCCAGTTTCACCTTTCGAAAGAGCCTTTGTTGGAGGAGTATTCTGTGGCGACGCAGATCTACAAGCTCACGCCGGCAGATATGTGCGAGCTGGCGAGAAATTCAGTGCTCCAGTCCGGCTGGGAGATGGAGATCAAGCGACACTGGCTCGGACCCAATTTTCAGCTTGCTGGACCTCGTGGCAATGTCGTTGCTAAAAGCAATGTTCCTGTAAGTGCGGCGTCGGGTTCCCTTTTATCTAAGTGCCAGCTAACACGTGTGATGTTTTCACGCTTGTAGGACATTCGCCTTCGTTTTAGAGAAGAGACGCTGCGGGAAGAACTCGACCTTGTATGGCAACGACAACCCTCCACCGCTTGAATCTATCAGTCATCGAGCCAATTCACTGCCGCCAGTCATGGTCCTTATTTTACTTCGTACGTAGTGCACGGGCTCGTGATCATGTTCGGATCTAAGCCGTTACATTATATGAGTGTGAAGGCACAACACCACTGCCCCATCATGGGATCATGTATGCATCAAGCTTGAGAAAGTTCTACTGCCACTTTCACGGCTCCTAGCAAAGCTGTCAATTGGAGCTTCTCTGAGCCGCCTGTGCTCAAACGGTGTCTTCGCAAAGGGAGAATGTGAGTTATGCGACCAGACGAGATTTGTGTTTTTCTCCGACTTACTCTGTATCAGCTAGATGATCCAGTAGATAAATTCTCGATCTAGCAGGGAGCTGGATGGTGGCCACTAGATCGTAGATTCCAGAAATCATGTCGGCCAGGGCAATCCCTTTTGACGCTTTCAGGCCCGAAACACTGCGATAGGCCGTGGTGAATTCGTCTTCCATCATGGATTTGAGCATGGCTTCGATATCGGTGGGATGAGGATTACCGGTACAATTGTAGACAGCGGTTTCGTCTATCAGTTCGTGGGCCGCATGACACGCCTGCAGGACGTTCAGCGCCCTTCTCATGTCGCCTCGCGATAGCTTGAGTAGAGCTTCTTTACCATCTTGGGTGATCTTACACCTGCGAAGTGGTGATTCCACGATCGAATAGTTGTCAGTGCCGACTGGCAAGCAGGAGACAAGGCCTGCATTCTACTCACCCTTCCGACTCGATGACATGGTTCAGTCTGTCTTCGACCTGATCAAGTTCCAGAGGGTTGAATCTAAACCTGGTGCATCTACTTTGAATAGCAGGAATGATCTTGTTGACGTAGTTGCAGATGATACAAAACCTCACATTCTTTGTATATTGTTCAATGACTGGAATGCGGTAGGCGAGAGGAAGCCAGACGTAAGCTCAGAAAGTATCCACAGATCACAGGAGCTTCGCCAAAGTGCAGCACATACCTCTTCGTAGAGCGCTCTGAGCGGCTTGCGTCATTGCATCAGCCTCGTCGAGTACGATCAGCTTGAAGCCGCCCTTGTTACTAAAGACGCTTTTCGTGCTGGCGAAGCTCTTGATCTGTTCTCTGACAACCTCGATACCACGCTCATCGGACGCATTGAGCTCCAAAACACTGTTCTTGAATTGCGGACCGTAAATCTTGCGGGCCATGGCCAAGATAGTGGACGTCTTTCCTGTACCAGGAGGCCCATAAAAGAGTAGATGAGGGAGCCGGTTCTTGTCGATAAAGTTCTCAATGGTGGCTGTGATATCTTTATGGGAGACAAGGTCGTCCAAAGTAGCAGGGCGGTACTTCTCGACCCAAGGAAGGAGATCGAGCTGTTGATTCGCAGATGTCATCTCCGTATCTTGTGCTTTACCCTTCCCTTTTCCGCTCATTGTTGCTTTGGCCGGAAGATGCTCGACGGGGTCTACCGGCTAGCTGTTAGCGGTTACTATACTACGGCAGAGCCGATTACGTTGAGGATGGTCGTCAGAGAGCCGAATGTGTTGATTGACCTTCATGAGAGAGAACGACCAACCTTTGAACGAGAAACGCAGGTCTGATTTCGACATTTGGTGTTTTGGCCGCGCTCGAGCTCACTTTACGCGATCAACGCGCCTACGCGACTGAGACCCATGACACCTTACACCAATTCCTCATTACACAACTTCAAGAAGCAAGTCACCGCACACGACCATGGCGAGGGCCCTTTCTCACTGAAAACTGCACTGTATCTAGCATGGAGTTTACGCTTGGCATGGCTGTGGAATGGACAGAGGTATGATCAGGGTAATCTGAGTGTTACAGTTCGTTCAGACAATGCCGATCTGCATAACTCCGACTCGCGCCAGATTCCGAGCGAGTGAAAGTCGCACGGCGTCGAGTTTGTCCGAAGCTTTCGTCGACTGCTGCTCCGCTTGTGTGGAATCAGTGGCCCCAGTCGACTTGACCCCAAGAAGCCGGTTCAAGCAGCCCAAGTAATGCTCCGACATGCCAGGATGCATGCATACCGAGTTCGTGATCTTCTCGACAATCCGTATCAGCTCGAATGTTTGAGCTTTATCAAACCAGGCAGCTTCGTGGTCTTCAAGCAGCGGGATGGCGTCTACCAGTAGTACTGCAAGGAAGCGTTCGGGAGCTGCTTCGGTCGTTATGAGCTCAACTAGAAGCCCTGCCGCGGCGCTCCATTGTTCTTCCGCATAAAGCCTGTGGAAGTCTCGGAAGCGTGCTAGGAACGCCAGTCGCTTGGAGAATAAAAGTCTTTTGTTCCCATCCAGGCTATCATCCCTTGCAGATTGGTTCGAGACCGCCTCAAAACTGCCATCGGGGAGGATAAGGGAGGTTGGAAAGGAATCGACAATTCGATTGAAGGCGTCGGCTCCCTTCATGACGTATTCCTCCAAGATTCGGTCGGCGATGTTGCGTATCAGAATGGTGTCGAAGGCCCGAACGCAGTAAGCGATAGCGAGGCCGTATCGGCCTTCTTTCAGTAACCATGTTGACATGCGCTTGCACACAACTCGAGCTTCACATTCGAGACAGTGCTCGTAACAAGCCCTCAGTACTTGCTCAGCCTTGTCGAGCTCTTTGGGCTGCCTGCTTACGCTTGCGACAGCACTATCGGTTCCATCGTCCATCGCGTCGTCATCAGCTACTTCCCGGTCTCGCTCTTCTTTTCTACTTGCATCTTTTTCTTTCTCTACTTCGAGGTTGTCCCCCTCGCCCGGCCAAGAAGGTTCCACTGGAACCGAAAGGACAACATTGGACATCTTCTTCCGTCCTTCAGTGCCACAAACGGCCAGATAATCAATGCTTATCCGCCAGAGTCCTTGCTCATCCAAGAGGCTTTGGGCGTAATCAAGCAGTAACTTCTGTCGAAGATCTTGATCATGTCCCTCCTCATCATCTTCCAACAGCCCAATCTTATCCACCAGATCGCCCAGATGCGCACCAAGCCAGATGTCCAGAGCCTGACATTTCTGCACGGCTTGCCGCACCTCGCCTTTGACCAGGTGTGATTGCACAACATCGGTTGTGACAGTATTATCGACAGGGAAATTGTCAAAGATCATGGCTGCGGTGCTCGGAAGATCATCTCGCTTGAGTGTAGGATGAACCAGCGTCCCCCAGGCTCCGAGTGCTTCTCTCCAGTCTTCGCAAGCCTCGAAAATGCGGTCTTTGACGCCGGCCATCAGCTCCAAAAGACAGCGAAATTGGGCTTCGTACTCTAGCCTTTCGTCTTCGATTTCCTCGGTGTTGCCGCCATCTGCTTCCATCTCGTCCATCTCCTGTTCTAGACCACTGATGACTTTGCGCACGGAGGCGAGCCATGATCTGTGCGTGGCGACGAATTCGTGTTCCATGGCGAAACTGGTTGATTGAGGTAGAGTTGAGAGAAGCTTAGCGGCTTTCTGTGCGATCCGGCGGACGACAGGCGAGTCGTGAGAATCGAGTGACCCGAGCACTGAGGCAGCAGAGGTATGGAATCCACGAAGCACGCATCTGAGCACGTAGTCCCAGTAAGCTGGGTGTGTGTGCGGAACAGCGTATTGTGCAATCTCCTGTCCTTCTTCGGTTGTTGGCGCTACGTCAAACGAATTGAGCCAGTGGAGTAGTTCTTCACCAACAACAGAGACCCCTCTCCCGTCCTTTGGGTAGTAGAGTACCTCTGCTAGCCTCAATATAGTCTGGGCCGCTTGCCATCTTTGTAGAGAAGCTATATCCAGGTCTGGCTCGCTCCGGGTTTTCTCTAAGTAGTCCTGAATAACTCTGGCGTAATGTTCGCTAATTCTCTGATAGTACTGGACCGTTTCGACAGAGGGGATGATTGCAGCACCCGCATGTGCATGCTTCGCCCCGCTTGCCTGGACCGCCTCTTGCTGTATCCTTTGCAAAGAATTGAAGATAGTATAGGATTGAGTGTAGAGGGCTTTGAGGTGCGAAGACGTGCCCCAGTCGTAGCTGATTTGAGTAGTGCCAGAGCCCGACGCAAGGCTAGCGTCCGGCATGGTGACAATGTATAGGCGGCCTTTTCGTCCACACTGTGCTGGGCGTGGGACTAACAGATGCGTCAGATGATGGAGCACATGTGCTAATTGCAACCATGCAATAACGGCTGGAGTTTGGATTCGCTCCCACGTCTTGTTCTTTACGAAATGTCGGAAATCGGATGACTGGGTACCAGATCGCCGATCCCTTCACCGAATGTGGAAACGAGAATTGTCTGCCTGTTGCAACAACGACGGCTCTCGAACTGGCGCAGATGATGGATGCTGGCTAAGCGCCTCTCAGAAACGTCGCAAAACGAATCACGAAGAAACGAGATTGACATGGCAAATGTTACTAATACAAACATGCTGATGGAGAAACACTGACGGCTACAGAAGGGTATATTGCTGCGTGAACGGATGCAAGGCCTTGTAAATGTACTGGCACTGAATAACACCGCGAAAGGACCTACGGAGCCGGCCGGCTCTGTATACGAGCCAATCTGCCTTGGGCGGCCATACGAAGAGCAACTTGCAGGGCAATGTGGCCACAATCGGAAGACGCCACAGAGCCAGCTATGCCTTTGAACTTGGCGTTCGTGACAACCCCCTGCTGTGGTCCGACGCAGAACAGAGCAGTTGCAAATATGATGCAAAGGACACGATTCGGAGAGCTAGTAGGCTCGAGTGAGACTCAGCCGCTCGCGCAATTGCTGACGTGGCAGTAAGCTAGTCGAGGCTAAGCCGGTAGGGTCAATTCTTAAGTCTGCTGAGACGCTGGGTCAGTATCCTTTACGTGCTCAGCATTGCTTCTTTGCTTGTTATCGATACCAATGCCGGCGGCTCTCATGCTCTCCTCAATTGTGTAAGCTGGCTCCTCGGTAATCTTCTTCGCTCTTCTCTTGTGGAGCTTGGAAGCGATATGGGTGAGCTGATCCTTCTGCGAAGGAAAGTTGCGATCGCATTCGACGCAATAGAACAGACCGAGACCAGCCTTGTCAACATCGAGCTCCGTCGGATTTTGCAGGTCGTCCAGCTTTTTGGGATCGTTGAGGTTAGCCTGGATTTGGTCGGGATCCAGCTTCCTGGCTCGTGTCCTCATGGCACGTTTCACATCTCTACGTGCGTAGTGAGTCTTCTTGCCATGCCTTGTTCGCGTCATTGTGTTGGAGATCACCCGCTGGTCGTGATGGGTGAGCTGACTATGACAGTTAGTCGCAAGGCGCTATAAAGAGCAATCGGACCTCAGGGTCTATGCGCCCCAATCAAGCCTTGACCTTTTTTTTCGCAAATGTTTCCCGAACCAAATTTGTCGAACTCACAACCCCAGGTGGAGCTGGGGCGCGAGGATCTAACAGAATCCAGATTTACAACGGACGGAGCAACCGGCTGATTTGTGATTACAAATATCTGCCTGGAGCGCCGCTCTCAGTGGAAAATTGAATCATGTGATCTCGGCCGAAGTCTTGACGAAATCCAGGTCTTTAGATCCACGTTCCGCTAGCTACTCGGTGAGCCTAGGCCTACGACCGGGTCCGTTGCCTCCATTGATATGCAACAGGAAGTGAGCGTTCAGCGCGAAGCTCCGAAGGCGGACAGCACGCTCAAGGTAGTTCGTCAATCTCGAAACTCATCCTTACGCTTCACCGTCAAAACCATCAACGCATCACATCACGTCAAAATGGTAAGCATCACAGCAACCGCACAAAGAGACTCGAACACCTGTGCGACATCGCGACGGCACACATCCGACTACTCCATTGATTCAGCACCGACAGTATGGGAATAGTACGGCTTTCAGTTCAAACTTCTTACCTTTTGCGGACCAGGGAGGAACAGTCAGAGGCACTGTCTTTTCAACGTCAGCGCTGTGGCGACCAGTATAATGTTTCTGGATTCATCGTTGTCTCTGGATTCATCGCGGGATGGAGAAGTTTTGCCTGCCATTTTACGCCAGAAAACGGAGCTGGCGAGATGGCGTAGGTATGCGCATTGACGCAAGTTAACACCACCGTCAGCGATGCGGGACGTAGAGCTGCTATGAGGGGGATCATATGCCGGAAACTTGGCGCTCGTTGATATCTATATGGAGAGTCTTTAGGCATAGCAGTACAGTTCCGACCTCTATCTCTTCCAACACAATCCTTATCAGCTGCGAGCCAGTCTCTTGGACAACACAATGACAATCTTGCAACGTGGTGGCGGGTCTCAGTGCCAACGACTAACACGCGAACGTGAATATGCAAATACTGACCATGCCTGACCTTTTGTGAATATTCAGTCTCGACTCTACGTTAAGGGAAGGATCATGGGCCACAAGCGCTCCCAGCGAGTGGCAAAGTGCCACACCTCCCTCATCAAGATTGAGGGTGTCGAGAAGACCGAGGAGGCCAAGTTCTATTTCGGCAAGCGAGTTGCCTACGTCTACAAGGCTCAAAAAGAGATCCGAGGCAGCAAGATCCGAGTCCTTTGGGGCCGAATCACCCGGGCTCACGGCAACTCTGGTGTTGTCCGAGCCAAGTTTCAGCACAACATCCCCCCTCAGGCTTTCGCCGCCCGAGTCCGAATCATGCTTTACCCTTCCAGCATCTAATTTCGTCAATACATCTTCCTCTTCTACGCTCTGCGGCACCCTCCGACACCTTGTCAGCCTTTCCTTTTCTGACATGGACTGACGTCCATCTCGCCTTGACTGCACCATACTGTCGACACGTTCCAACCAACCCAAAATGGCGGTTCTCTCTTCGCGACTGGGTTTGACTCGTTATCTTCCAGGCGATTCTCTATGTGTTTTTAGCATCTATCTGTTCTTTTCTTCTCATTTCTTTTGTCGAGTGCTTCACTCGGATCGAGAGGAGCCTCTGTCAACCCAGTCGAGCAACGAGGAGACAATTGCCAAGCCTTCCATCCACCCTAGCCCTTGCATCCCACACACCGTCATTTGAACGGACCCTCCCACCACATTCTTGCACATACAAAAGAAATGCAGAACTTACGAAACTCATTCGATCGCCCTCTGCGATCACCAACTCTTGACATGGCATTCTGGCCTCCTATGTATGGCTGCTCACCTTCGAGTCCTTGGATGAGCTGGGCAATTCTTCCTTCCATTACCCTGTCTTGTCTAGTTGCAATCTAGAACATCACCCACGATTCGCAACTTAAACTAACAGGGAAGAGTAACCAACCCGCGGTCGACCGTATCAGGTTGACACTCCGCGGGGTGTGGTCTTTGCAGATCGTCTCTGACTCGCAAAAATGAAGAAGGGCGTTTTGAAGGGATCTCACAGTTACGGGCTTGGCGGCGACTTCCGCAAGCGGATCTTGTCGCCAGCTCGTCAGGCGTTCATGCGATGCGCGGTAGCGTTGGCTAGATAGAATACAACCACTCGTTGGCATCGCGACAGACTATCAAATCTCGTGATTGCTTCTCTCTTGGCGGAGTCTGCTATAAAGGCCCCTATCTGTGTTGTTGGATGGCTCCCTTGCGAAGCGGCTCGCAAGGCCGGCGCGGAACGTGGAGATGGCTTGCAGCGGTCGAGAGTTGTAGAGTCTGGACTCGCCGCCTACTGTGTTCCTAGCAATGACAAGCCACATCGGTGGCCAAGTTGCATCGGCAGGCGCTGTCGCTGTTGCAGGCCCATGGTGTGCTTCATTGTGCTGCCGACTGAGTGTCGGTGCCGACGTCGGCGATCTTCTAGAGAAGCGCCGAGGACGGCTCGTGTCGGGACGCCCGGAAACTGTCTCGCTGGCGGTGGCCGCATTCGGCCTTGAGGGTTCTGCGGCAACGTCAGTCGGCGACTGATAGAATTTTCGGTCGAGTATCTGCCGCCAGACATCGCCGAGATGAACGACAGCGATGGGAAGGTTCAAGGTGGGGGGTCGGGGTTGGAACTCTTCATCTGGGTCCGGAAGGAAAGATTGAGCTTCCTCATCGTGCGCTTCCCAGCCTTGACCTTCGTTCAAGGGGTTGATTTTGTCGTCAAGAGCGCTCGGACAGTCGTCCGGTCTGAACTCATCGTTAGCATGATGAAAGGTAACGATGCAGAGTACAACCTGGATGCAGAAGACGGTAGCATCGAGCAGAACAAGATGTAACTTGCTGGGCACCGTAGTCTGTCCGACAAAGTCTATAAATATGCTCCTGTGCTTAAGTGAGTCAACGGAAGGTTGTATAAGGTGCATGAAGGCCACAAGCGCGTTGTTCCCGAACACGTAGAGAACAAAAAGGCCCACAGACCATGTCGCGTGCAGTTGAGTAGGATTGCAGACGCTCAATTGGTTGACCAGCTTGACGAACAGCCAGAAGGTGCGGCCATCCAGGAGCCAGACATAGACAAAGAGGACGCAACAGAGGAGATCCAACTGCAAGACAGAATGGCAACGCGCACCAGTTGAAGGTGGGACATGAGTGTGACAAGAAGAAGGCCACAATGGCTGCCGGAAGCACTCACCGACTGGATCAGCTCTTTTCGCTCAAAGTACATGTCTTGGTTCTTGATGAACGAGCATATCTGCTATGTAACGGGGGAACGCCTAGAAAGTGAGGCGGTTGAGAAAGGTATGCATGCCGTAGCTGAACCCCACGCTAGATGGTAGATGCGGATGTGGAGCAAAAGCGGAATACATCAAAATCTCGTGCGGATCATAAGTCAATTAACTCTAACATGTCTCGCCTCGAACGATACGACCCGCGTCGCGCGCCAAGCCTTCTACTCTGACTTCGTATGGACCCTGAACGAAACACACCCGCTGATCTTGACCACACTCGTTCATCAGCTTTGTCGCCCCGGGGGAAGAAGATCATGCTCGGCTGACGTTGATCGTATGTTTGCTTTTTGAGCACGCACATCATGGATCCGTCCCTGCCACCGGGATCGCTCACCACCTTTGTGCCCATGTACGGATACTATCAGCAGTTTCCCGCGCATTATGGTCAAGATCGTCATGCTGGCCCGGACAATCCGGCGCCTCTACCCAGCGTGGCCCAAGACCAAGTCGCCGTGCGTCCGCACAAGAAGCGTCGGCGTCTCCAATTTACTTCAGAGTTGAAGGCGACAATTGAACAGTACAACTCGGATGGTACCGAGACGGTCGAATGGCTGCAGCATCAGTCGACTCAGCGCCTGAAACGCAAGTGGGAAAGCATATTCGAGCGCTTTAAGGATGCGCATTTGCAGGAACAAGATGAGATTTATTTGGGCAACAGAGCCAATGGTGAACCCTTGATAGTCATCAAAGACCGAGGTAGCTTGCGAAGTCTCCCGCGCAGCATGCAGTTTGGGGTCTTCATCAAGGACGAGGAGCTGCAGGGCTGGAAGGCCAGGCCGGAAGCTCAGCGGCTTGCAGACGAAGAACCCGATTACGACCTTGCCGCTACGTGGCAGACTTCTTCCGCCCACGGTGCGTCCCGTTTCACAGCTATCTCTCCAAGCGGATCAGAGGATGACTCAGACGATCCAGCTCTGAATGACCCGGACCTTCGAGAGTTTTTGCAAGCAGAGGCCAAACGCAAAGCCATACAAGGTGATGATGAGGATGATCCAGAAGATAACACTGTCCTCGACTTTGCCGACCCCCGGTGGGCCGAGCCGGATGCCGAGATCGTGAATTCCATTTGGCGGCCCCAGATAGAATCTCAAGATAGACAAAAGCAACCTCTCCCATCAGTCCCGCTGTCTACTTCATCAGACGACAGCGATGAAGAAGCGGACGTCATCACTGTCTGCAGCGACTCGGATGAAGATTTTGAAGACGCTTATGCGTCCAAAAGGCAAAACCTCGAGGAAGTGATCCAATGTACGACCCCTTTCGAGGTACTGCCCTACAACGACATCTTTGGATTGGGTGACTTGCTTGATCTTACTGACAAGACTTGTAAGTTATACGTCGATCTCGTTTCCGATAGCGAAGAACAGGACAATGTGGAAGAAAATGGCCCTCTTCGTCCGCCTTCGCCTCCGTCACCACCAGCGGAGTCGCACCCACCCGCATCACTTGTTACTCTCGGCGACACCGACCGTCCGCCTACTGTCCCTGACGTCCCGTTATCGTCAGATGCACAAACGCCACCCGCACAAGTACGCGTCACCGAAGACGCAGCGAAGACAGTATCGTCTCGCGAAGCTCCCGCGCTGACAGAGGATGTGGTAGCCGAGGCGCGTGCGACAAACCATGTGCCTGGTCCCATTCCTGCAAGTCAGACAGTCTGCGATACTCCCTCGCCCAGCTCGAAGACCCAGGCAGTCAAGTCTGGCGAGCCGGCGAAGACGGCGCCTGCTTCGATCGCTCAGGCCACAGACGCCGCGACTCCGACATCTAAGCATGCCACCACACCTGTGAAGGTCAGATCGAGTGCGAAGCGTAGGCCCAAAGTGGTTGCTTGCAACTTTTCTTCAGATGAGGACTCTGGATGCGGTGGATCTGGCAAATGCCGTAAATCGTTCTGTCTGCGGTGTGCAAGCGTGACTCGTTCACGGTGATCTTATGTAAATACTTTGTATATACACGAGCGCAGCCACCGTGCGTACACGTCCAACTGCAACCATTAGTACGGCGACAGGACTTCGCACCCGGTCGTACCCCCTATTATTCTCTCCCCGCGCTCGCTTTGCTCTCAAGGATCCGACTGATCAGCCGCTTACTGGCTTCCTCTTTGGCCTGTTTGATCGTGCCGCCGTGCGCCAGCACGTCGATGACGGTATTGCCCCACTTGATGCTCACGCGATGGGTTGGCAAATGGCTGAGCCGTCACGCTCATAGTCAGCTGTGTCTGCACGGACTGGTCAAGGAAGCCAACATGCGAAGCACTTACGCGGGACCCGTGATGCTCGTCGTGAATTCTGGCTCTTGCATGTTGTTCTGAGCTGCATATTCTGAGGCAGCGGACGTGTTTGCGTCAGCCATTGAAAGCGGGTCATAAGACGGGGCAGCGACGCACCATACAATTGAGCCACACTGGATCGCGTTGCATCATAGTTCACGGCAGTTCCCTTGCCCTTGCCTCTGACCTTGTAGTAGAAGGGGATGCGGTTTTCAGGCAGTCGGGCTCCGGTCTGTTGTGCTGTATCTGGCCCATCGGGCTGCAGGTCCCTACACTGCGCTGTCCCCGCCGCTGATGGCGAAGGGGCTGCACGCGCCGACGCGAGGTAGTCGGCAAGCGGCACCGCGCCCAACGTCGCCAGCGCCGCACCAGAGCTCTCCGAGTCGCCACCGCTTTCTCTAGTGTCCATCTTGCGTCTGTAGGACCGGCTTGCAACTATTCAGCGTTGTGGACAATCAACAGGGGCAAAAGGGTCGAATGCGTCCAGGCTTATAAGCGCACGCCGCAATCTAGCTACAGCGCAAAGCCATCATGGGCCGGCCCAGTCACAGACATGCACTTCGTGATCCTGAGGATTACGGAAGAAAGCTAGACGGAGCTGTCAACAGTCTCATCACCCTGAAACATGATTCTTGGTGCAATCTTATACCGCGTCACACGCCACCACAAAATAGATTTTAAACGTCACGGTAAATTGCAAGCGGCGAAAGCAAAAAGGAGGCAGACCGGAACAAAAAGTCTATTGTCATGACATGAAGAGCGAGCAAGCTGCCACGCTTCGCAGAGGCATGTAATCGGGTACAGTCAATCCCTCAATTGATTGTACCCAAATTGCCCCAAACTCTAGCGGGACCAGCTAGCCTTCGATGTCGGGCGAAGCAAGAGCCCGGGTATCTGAACAGATCCCTCAATCTTTCAGACACCCCGTGCCTGCCATGGAGCCGACAAGAAGTGAGGAGAATTGGAAGTGGAAAACACGACTCGAGAACGACAGCTGTTCTCTTTAGACCTTTAGATCAGCAGCCTCTTATCGGGTTGTGCAAGATTGCAGGATCCAAGTGCCTGTCCAACAGTGGAAAAGGCAGACGAGGAGTTTATTGCAGTGAAGCAGCGATGCTTGCTTTGAGCTCGGGGTCCAATGCGGAGATCTGGGCGAGAATGTAGTGTGCCTTGAGCTGCTTGGCTGCCAGATTCAGCTGAGCGCCCGCGGCCTCCATGTGTTCGGCAACAACCTTGTCGTCACTCGAAGCAGCCACCCCAACGATTTGATGCAGAGCTGAAACTCGCTCAACGTGGTTCAAGAGGGGGTTGGCGCTCGCAATCGCTTTTTCGGCGGCGACTTCAGTGACTCTTCTCCTGAGTCGCCAGTAGAAGTGCCGTCGGGCGTTGTTCCACGGTAGTGCTGACCTCAGAACGCCAGTGGCAAGCATTCTTCCGGATCGATCGTGGGCATCGGCGTACTCGGTGGCGATGGCAGTGAAAATCGGCGACAGCTGCTTCTCCCGCTCCGCCAGCTCTTTGCGCGCAGAAGACTGGACGGTAAAGTCAGTAGCTTCAGCGGCCTTCTTCACAAGCTCAGCATAGACTGAGTCGAGTCTCTCCATGGTGGCCCGCTGCTTGTCGGCTCGGTACTTGATCTCTACCAAACCGGAGGCTTCTAGAACACCACCTCGAGCACTGTTGACATCAGCAGACATTTCAATCATGCCATTGTCGTTGATGGCCGAATCGACCACGACCCAAGAACCGCCTCGTAATTCTCCCATAGGTGGAATATGTACGAAGACAGGCTGCTTGTATGCCGAAAGGCCATCGACGATCTTGGAGCCCTGCTTTAGAATTTCGTCGTACATATCTTGCTGACCACCGGAAAATCCTCGCCAATTAGCCAGGATGACGAGAGGGAGCCCCTCTTTGTCGAAGTCCATAATCGCTTGAGCGGTTTTGTAAGCCGAGTTGGGATACCAAACCTGACCGGCCTCCATGATCCGCTGTTCAGTCGAATTAGGATTAGCCGGGTCGGCAGGCACCACACGTTCAAGTGTGCGCGTCTCTACTGCAATGACGCCAACGGGGATGCCGCCAAGGCGCGCTCGGCCAGTCACGACCGAAGTGGCCCAGCCACCTAGCGTTTCTGTGAAGGAATCCTTGTCGAAGAGACCTGTAAGATAAGATCCGTCCTCCTCTCGCTTGCCGTTGATGAGCCATCGTGGATCATAAGGTCCTCGAGGGGGAGAATAAGTGACATCTCGGTCCCACGCGTCAGCGGTGGGCATGATCGGAAGTGGCCCACTGCGTTGAGCAGGAACGTAAGACATCCAGTTGACGAATGATTTGACAGCATCAAGGTCATCTTGGGCAGTGAGGTGGGATACACCGTTCTTGTACATGATCTGTGGACCACCAAGCTGAAGATTGGAAGTGTAAACTTCTCGTCCAAGCAGCTTGTTGAGCGCCTGGTATCCGGTCAGAATCAGGGGCGAGCCCTCAACCTGGATTACACGCTCGCCCAGACGGGCAAGGTAGGCACCAATGCCCACACTTCGCCCTGTGACAATCGTAGCTGTGAAAATCTCGTCCCTGGCTCGGCTGGTCTCACCAGCAATCAAGCCACTTCCGGAAAGACATTCGACACCAAGGCCATTTGTTGACTTGCCGATGATATCGGTGATAACATTATGGACACTGCCATCATCTGTCTGAACCGGCTTTGTCACCACACTGCCCGGGCTCTTGACCTCAATGGCGTTGAGAGCCTCGTCGTCGAGGTAGATGTACTCAAAGCCCTTCGCAGGATCGTCTCCGATGAACTTGACCTTGAACAAGTCCATCGCCTCTGTGGCAAGGCCGATACGAGCGCCTGAGTTCGCAGAGATGTAAAGACGGGGAATACCGAGCTCTCGGGCGAGCCGGGAGGCAGCAGCGAAGAAGCGGTCCTCAACAGGGCCAAAGGAGCCGGCTTGAATAGTGACATCGTTTCCGATTAGGACAAGCTTCCTTCCTGCCGGGTACTCGGGAGTCAGCACTTCGATAATCCAAGCAACCATACCTATGGTGTTCATGCCGGGCGCTCGCTTGATTTCTCGCAGCTGTTCCTGTTCGTCAAAGACAAGTTCCACTGCAGACTTGATGACATCGACAGGGGTCTTACTGGCAGCCACTTTTCTCCATGACGCGCGAAGCGCCTGGCCTAGAACATCGACAAAGTCGTAGACAAAGGTTGTTTGAAGGGCATGTGCTCGCGACCGTCGAGACTGAAGTGCGACCTTGGTAGTATAAGGGAAATGAGCGCTCTGACCGTTGAGCGAGGCCTCCTTACCTTTCGGCTCGATAGCGCGTAGGAAGATAGAACCGTCATCGGCGGGGATTTCCTCATACGTTTCGTAACGAACAACAAGACCAGTCTCGTTATGGACGAAAGCGCGGATGGGTCGAGGTTCTCCATTAGGCTGACTTAGGATCATTCGGATCTCAGCACCGGTGATTCGAAGGCGGAAGAACCGGTTGCCGTGTCGGTCCAGGAAGCCCACGATTGCTTTTTGGACATCTTCAAGACTGACATCAAGCTGGTAGATGAAAGACATGAAGATGTGCGAGGCGTCTGCGGTGCGATATTCGGGTTGACCAAGGGCAACTTCAATAACGTTGAGAATGTCGTTGACGATCCTGTCAGACTCGGAAATAAGGTAGGCTGCCATATCGCCCTGAACTCGGCCAGGCCGCACCAGAGACCGAACGAAGAACCTCGTGTCGGCAGAGTTCTGGATACCTCGAGCAAAGTAAAGATGGATTGTAGAAGACGAGACTGGAACGGGAATGACATCGAAATTTTTGCTAAGCCTGTCGAGCTCCAGCTGGTACGCTAACGCAGGTTCGATGTTTCGGATAGCTTTTTCTTCGGCCCAGATGCTGTTCTCGTTGGGTCGGAAGGTGGCGAAGTAGGGGTACAAGCCCGGCTGGCACAAAAGGTATGTGACTCGTCGGACCCGGGCGGAAGCGAAGTGCCTGCTGCAGGCGTTTGTATATTCGACTAGCTTGCCTCGAATCTCGGCATCAACGAAGTCAGTTTGGTTGACGACGGCAACGTTCAGGACGTTGATGGGTGAGCCGCCAGCGGAGCCGAAAGTCTTAAGAACCTTGGGAAGAAGGTCAGGAATGTCGTTCACATCGGCGCAGCTGGTCATGGCACCCTTTCGAAGCTCCTTCGCGGTGCGCGCTTTCTTGTCCATCATGTTGAGATCACTGATGGAGACTTGACGCTCGCGTTCCTTGAGCGACATGGCGCCCCTTGGAAGCTGGAATTGCCAGGTGAGCACGGCACGCTCTTCGACATCGAAGTCCTCAATAGCGTAGTCGAAGTTGACGATCTCATACGCCCGGTAAGCTCGTACAACGTACGTGCAGAGAGCAGCAAAGGCAACGTGGTGCTCTGGATGACCGAAGAAACTGTGCAGAACGTCGTATACGCTGAATCGAGAGTCACCGAGCTCTCGCAAGACGTCTAGCGAAGGAGCGTGATACTCGTTGTCACCACCGTACTGGGATGCCGTAACGGAACTCTTCAGGATAGCTTCCATCTGAGTGGTACGGTCGACAAGGCTGGGCATATCAGCGTCAAGCGAGACCTCTCTGGCCTTTAGCGCGACTGGTGCGGTAGACTTGCCCTGCAAGGAAGCAAGTTTACGCAGTGTGTCAATCATTCGAGCGCCGGAGGCTCGAGAGACGAGCGAGGTACCCTTGATGTGCTTGTCCAACAGTATGAGCAGCAGAGCGTTCTTCCGGTTGAGTCCATTACGCGAAGTTTGGAGTGCAACCACCTTGTCCAGATCTCCGTCCGCCTGAAGTCTGAGCTCGAGCACGACGTCCGCCTCCCCGGTAAATTGTGACTCAATCTCGTAGTACTTATCCAGCAAAGAAGCAAGGACGTGTCCTTCGTGCGCTTTAAGGCCGCCTGCGTATGCGTCGAACAGCTGAGAAAGGGGGGTAATCGTAGTCTGCACTTGTGCGCGAATAGCGGGGTCGACACTGTCTCGTATAAAGTTCTCAGTCAACTTTCTGAGACGTGCAGCGGGGAATTCCAGGTGTTTAGAATGGCCCATCTCGATCGTGTTGCGGACCACATCCTCAAGCCGGGCTGGAATGCGCCCACCAAGACTGGATAGAACTTGGGAGGCCTGACCGTAGGGCAGCTCCGGGTTTCGAAGGGTGTCGATTAGTTCCTTGATGACAGCCTGCATGCGGAAGCTTTGGTCATAGCCGTCGAGGATATCGTTGAGCACTTCGAGGAGGTGACTGAATCGTTGATGAGGTTTGCTACCGATGATGACCGGCACACCGAAGTCGGGCAACTGGCCGGCGAAAGGCTTTGCGTGTTGAACACGGCTAGGATCGTCGAGAGATAAGATACCAATGATATCGCCGGGGCTGAGGGCAACCCCTGCGGTCTTGACGAATGAAACGATACCGTCCTCGGCGGCTACAAGTGGCAAGTACATCTTCATCACCTCGATTTCGGCGATAGCTTGACCAGCCTTAACATGGTCACCGGACTCAACGAGGAACCGAACCAATTTACCAGGCGAAGGTGATCGAATTTGGGTCGGATCGTTCTCTTGTTCGATGAGGCAGGTCTTGGAGTCGACCATCAACCGTGTCATGCCAACTTCCTCTCGCCAGTATACGGGATGCGACTTGCCCGATAGGCCGATTAAGAGGCCACCATCCGTTAAAGGTCGAAGCTGGACAAGAGTTCGTCCACCGTTGAGGTAGAGTACCCAGCCTGAGACTGAGCTCCGGGTAGCCGTGAAGTTGTACTTGACGTTCTCGTAGATGAAGTCAATGGAGAAAACAGTTTTGATTGTATCTCGAGGAGGGACCTGTCCCTTGTTGAGGATGCGTTTGTACTCGTCCTCACACTCGCGGGCAAGCAAGTGGGCCTTGACCGCGGCACCGCAGATAACAGCGAGATCAGCAGGAGGTCGCTCAGCAGTGAGCCGATCCTGAATCAAGCCGTCAAGCCAGCCGGTGGTGATTTTGTTGGACTCGAAAGCATCGGTCTCGAGTAGTTTGATGAGGTACTCGACCGTAGTTCGGAAATCGCCACGGATGGACAGCTCCTTGAGCGAGATAACCATCTGCTTTCGAGCCTCCGATCTGTCGGCACCATAGGCGAAGATGTGACCGAACTGCGAGTCGGCATACTCATGCAAGGCACCGCTGGTACCGACAGAAAAGTAACCCCATGTGGACGTGCTGGATCGGAAATTGAGCTCAGTGAGAGCACCCATTCCAGGCTTGAAGCCAGTATCGGGATTTTCGGCGGTGATACGACAAGCGACAACATGTCCCTGAGGTTGAGGCTTGCGCTGGGTCTTGAAGGAGTCCGGGTTAGAGAATTCAAAATCGATGGTCTCATTGCCTCGGGGGTCCATGCCGTAGAGGGTTCGAATGTCACGAATGCTGTACAACGGAATACCCATGGCAACTTGAAGCTGCGCAGCAGGGATGTTAACACCAGAAACCATCTCCGTGGTGGGATGCTCTACCTGGAGACGGGGATTAAGCTCGAGGAAAGAGAACTCGCCAGAGTCCGGAGAGTAAAGCCATTCGACGGTACCAGCGGAGACATAGCCAACCAGTTTGGCCAGCCGAACAGCAGCCTTCTCCATGGCTTCGCGGGCATCTTCCGGAGCGATCGTAACTGGGGCCTCCTCAATGATTTTCTGGTGACGCCGCTGGACCGAGCAGTCACGACCAAAGATGCTGATGGCATTGCCATACTGATCAGCAAGAAGCTGGACTTCAAGGTGGCGGGCCTTGCCGGCAAGCTTCATGACGAAGACGGGGGATCCTGGGACCTCGCCGAGAACAGCGTTATAAAGCTGCTTAAAATCCTCAGCGTTACTGCACATTCGGATACCTTTTCCTCCTCCGCCCTCAGAGGCCTTGATCATGACAGGGAAACCGATCCATTCAGCCTTCTTCAGGCCCTCCTCGGCATCGTGGATGCAAGCCTTCTGGTAGACTTCGTCCGATACGGTTAAAAAGCCTTGGTCGCTCATAATCGTCTCTCTGATACCTGTACCAGACCATGGCATACATGGAACATCGGCATGCTGGGCGACGATGGTGGAAGAGATCTTGTCACCCAGAGATCGCATGGCAGATCCAGGGGGACCGATGAAAATGATCCTGTGCTTGGAGGCTGCGAGCATCTCGGGTAGTCGAGGGTTTTCCGAAGCGTGGCCCCAGCCGGCCCAAACGGCATGAACACCGGCACGTTCGGCAACATCGACAATGAGATCAACGTTGGCGTAATTGTTGTTGTTCGAGCCTCCAGGTACCTCAACGTACTGATCAGCCATTCGAATGTAGTCGGCGTTGACCTTGAGATCCTCTGGGGTCGCCATCACAGTAAATTCGATAGCACGCTCATCGCCAAAGGTCTCGTAAGCCCATTTTCGGATGGACCGGATCTCTTTGACAGCCGCGATACCGTTATTGCAGATGAGCACCTTAGTGATGACACTGTGGCCTCCTTGCTTACGGATAAAGTCAGCTACTGCGCCTGCAGCGGCTTTTTCGAGCGGGTTACCGCCTGCAATTGCAGAAGGACCAGCCCAGCAAATGGAGAACAGGAAGTCAATAGGATCGGTCAGTATCGGCAGATAGTATCTCTGAAGCCGTTGCAAGCGCACTTACCGATGAAATGGCTTACTGCCTGGTGGTCTGGGACAGGCATGTTCACTATTTTGGGGCGCCTCAGTCAGGGTGCTTCGAGAGGGTCCTGGTGAGAGATATGTGTGCCCGGAAGCGTGTGTGATCAGAAGAGCACAGGCAACTAGCGCGGTGCGAACGGGAGCCAAACGGTGATTCTCCGCAGCAGCGAAAACCAAGGGCTTCAGCGGGAAATAAACAGAGAGAGATCAGTCCAGAGAGGGAGCTGGACAAGGCGGGCGTGAGTAAGCGATTTGCGTATGAGGAAGATAGCGTAGAGGTCGGGGTGATTATCGCAGCAGGCAAGGTTGAGGGAGACCTTGTTGTCTGGATGTTAGTGTGTTTCGACAAGGACAGGTGCGAAGGATGTCGATGGAGTAAGGATGATGAAGCCGAAGGGAGGTAAGTGATGGTGAGATGGACAGACGCAAATAGCGCGAACTAATTGCTCAAAGCCAAAGACGGCGAACCATACCAGTGAACTTGACTGACTGTGAAGCACATCCCCACGACGTCGAAGCATGCTGAATCCATCATGAGATCGCATATCCCCAGAGTCACAGTGGCACGGCCCGGTACTTCCGAACGAAGGCAGCCACTCAACAATTCTCGAAAAATTCTCGGGCTACAGCATTCTGATTTTAGGCTTGCGATCTGTGCGCTTGTTTTGGTTTATCTGTCGCCTCTGCAGTACCTTTGCTGGCATTCAGCGCACCTGAGCCATATACTTCAGCATCACTCCGCCTTGTAATCCAGAGTGTCAAGCCAGCGTGCTTCTTGATCGAGAGAGTGTTCCCTTTGCATCGTCTTAGTGGGGTCCAACTACGATTCTCGGTTAGCGGCGTAATTTTTTCGAAGATTAGCTAGCGTCTGTCTATGCGCATATCAGCCCAAGAATATATCGGCGGGAGTGCGTCGACTTTCGCTTTTGACCGTTTCTATGGCAGCCTAAGTGGAGGGCATCGGGCGGGATCCGGCTCTTTCTTTTTGGGCAAGTCCAACCCTGTGATGGGGAGTGGATCTCACCTCGATCCTTCTGCTCCTTGTCTTTGATCCGGATCATATCATGCCCATTTCGTTGTCCCCTACCACGACGAAACAAGCGTTCAATGTTCGTTTCCGCTACAATCCGCATAGCACTAGTGTCGTGTTATCACGTATGTTGCGTCTTCAAAGTATTGATGCGCTAGACCACGCGTGAGGTAGCCAAACTACCACGTGTTGATCCGAAGCGAGCGACTTTAGGCGGACAGCTAGGATTAGGAAGCCCTGGTGCTATGTCCTGTATGGAACACGAGGACAGTCCCGAGTGTAGCGGTGCCATCATCCAGTTGCAAAAGCGTGGATGACTTACATGCAGACGGGCGAAGATTAGCCCTACGAGAGAGTCAAGATGATCCTGCTGGTTGTTGGGGAAAGTGCCCTTTCCTGCGGGTCTCCATTGCACATACCGGCTTCTGGACGAAAAATACAAGGGCGGAATTTGCGTGTGGCCAACCACCAGGCGAAGCTGGATTTCGGTATCTTGCCGCTGCACATGAGATCCTCATGCCGAGTGGTGAGAAATGCTGAGCGGAACCCCACCGTCACTTGTCCCCAAGTATGATATTATCGGACGTTTGACAGTTTTGTATCGAGGCATGTATTGGGTACGAGCGGTGCAATGGGGATCGTTTATCGCGCCTTAGATTGCTGTAGCATGGCGGGCGATCAGACGTCGTCTGGTCAACCACTCACAGTTGCTAGCGGAAGATAGAGAGCTACCAGTATCTATCGATAGAAGACTATTGCGATAAACTGACGCCAGGTCTTGGGGCGACGCGTGAGCCTAAGGCTAGAGTTTTGAGTTTCCTTGGGGCGAGCACGTAGCAACAGATCGGCTTCTGCGTCACGCGGAAAGGATCGGGCGCGTAGCGTATCGCCGGTACAGCTCGCTGTCGCGGTGTTGTTCTCCTCCACATTTCACATGAGGCGGCAGCCAAGAAGTCACAAAACCATCTGGCTGAACTCGACATGAGTTGTTTTGGCGCTCACGAGTATAGTTCAAGTAGCTCACTCTCCCACCCTCATCTGCGTGCTGACGAGTAGTATGCCAGCAATTGAAAAGGCTAGATCAGCACATCTTCAGTAGTTACAGGGTCGGGCAATCTACCACTTGACCGAATCTATCGGGTCGGGGTGCTCTTTTCACTTCCAGTGTTGCGCGGTGTGGGAACAAGATGACCACGGGGCTTCCCGAAAGTAACGCACTGTGGTTGGGCTTTCTCTCCGAGTGGATCGAGGAGGCACAGTCCAAGGGCTCTAAGGTCGCCAGGACATACCGCAAGGCTCACCAGTCGCTGTCGGCATGTCCGATCGAGTTTCAGCACCCTTGCCAGACAACGCAACTCGCCGGCATCGGACCGACCATTGCTACCAAACTAGAACAAGACCTTCAAAGATGGTGCGAAACGAACGGCATCGACATGCCTGAAAGGCGTAAGTGTGCCCGCTTTGCTTTTAATTCTTGCTTGCAAGGATTCGGCCGCTGATATCTAGCCGACGTCTTACGATTCTGGCTTCAGCTAACCGGGCTGGGCAAGCAGCGACTGCATCGAAGAAAAGGGCGGTCCCCGTAGATGGCGACAACGCGCTCGGACAGCTAGATGAACATGTCGTCCCGCAGGCGGAAGCCGGCGAAGACGACAAAGATGATCATCCTCGTAGCAAAAAGAAGCAGAAGCCAATCTCCCAGAAACGAGCCTATATCCCACAGCACCGTTCAGGCGCATACGGACTATTGGTTGGGCTATACGCTAGCAGCTTGTCGGCAGCCTGTCCCTATGAAGTCCACAGGATCTCCAGGACTCAGTTGATTCAAGCGGCACGTCCTTTTTCTGACAGCGAGTATGATAATAGCACCAACTCCTCCCGGTCGTCCGTGGCTGTGCCTCTCTCCAGTCAACATGCAAGCAGCGCTTCCTCCTCTCGACCATTCTGCACGGCCTGGACAAGCATCAAGACCCTGATCTCTAAGGGCTACGTCATACAAGTAGGCAATCCTCCCAGATACGGCCTCAGCGAGGAAGGGTACAGAATGGCGCAAACTTTGGCCAACGACGCTGGTCTTGGCGCAGAAGCGTCTGCGCAAGAGTCATCGACCCAAGTCGGTTCCGATGCCGAACAGGAAGACTGGCTCGACGAGGACATTGAGACCAGGGTGCCATCGGCGGCTGATCAACTTGAGCCAGTGGTGTTGCCCGCAGGGAGCTATGCCATACAGCTGATCGTGGACAATCGAGAGCGTCACAAGTTCGGCCGTCGGCAAGAACGCGAACCGCTGGCTGCACTACTTTTGGAGAAAGGCATCGACGTTGAGGTGCGAGCCTTAGAAGTGGGTGATGTAGTGTGGCTTGCAAGAAGAGTGGGCGGCGCTGGCTCAGAACACGACGAGGTCGTTCTCGATTTTATCATTGAAAGGAAAAGGCTGGACGATCTCACGAGTTCTATCTTAGATGGACGTTGGCGGGATCAAAAGGTACGCTGCGGCACCTACAAAACATTGCCAGCGTGTCCTCGAAGCTGACTGCAGACCCGTATCTCTTGTATATTTCATCAACAGTTCCGTTTGTCCAGCTCCGGCCTGTCACAGGTCTCATACCTGATCGAAGACTACGATGTCGAGAATCAGATGCGGAAGTTTGGCCCGCAGATCCAAACTGCCCTCAGCAGCAGCCAGGTCGTGGATGGTTTCTACGTCGAACGTACGTCGAGTCTTGGGGCGTCAATCGACTACTTAGCAGCCATGGACGAGATGGTACGGGCTAAATACAAGGTAAGATAAATTTGTTTCGTGACCGAAAATAACACGATATTGTGCAAAAAAAAGGTCAAGAAAGTTTAACCCTGACATGTAGACTGACATTCAAGGGTAATCTTTCCTCGACAGGATCGCGATTTGTTGATCATCCCAAGCTCCGCTATCTCTAGGCCCACCTTCCTGACCACGCAAGCGATCCTGCGCGAGAGGTTTCCATCCGCATCCATATTGACGTCGTTCGAGGCCTTCCAGGCTTTGAACAGCAAGAGCGGCGGGCTGACCGCTCAAGAAATCTTTGGCAAAATGCTACTCTGTATCAAGGGGATGAGTGCAGAGAAGGTCCGCGGAGTGCTTTCTGTCTGGCATACCATGGCACATATGACGGAAAGCTACGAAACACTGGCTAATGACCCGCACGAAGCGGGCCAGATGCTTACAAACGAGCTCGACACCGTCGAGCAACG
The DNA here is from genome assembly GCA_023212725.1 of Tranzscheliella williamsii. Taxonomy (NCBI): domain Eukaryota; kingdom Fungi; phylum Basidiomycota; class Ustilaginomycetes; order Ustilaginales; family Ustilaginaceae; genus Tranzscheliella; species Tranzscheliella williamsii. The sequence continues at coordinate 10,448 of JALBYF010000004.1, read as the reverse complement.
CAAGAAAATCGGACCCGCTCTCAGCCAAAAAGTTTCCGACTTATTTGTTCTGGCGCGCTATTAACCCGAATGAACATGCGACTGAATGAAGAGATGGGCGTATAACCGTGTTTCCGCGCTGTGTTCCAAGCGGTCACAAGTGGATCACGACCACGACGGCAATCACAAATGCGCTGCTCAGATGGTCGTTGGGGTGGGGAAGGCAACATCGCGGCGTTGTGAGATCCTTTTCGGTATCGTGCGGAAGCAGCGAGGATGGGATTTCGGGTGTTTTCGCAAGGCCCTGATTGGCTAAGGTCACCGTCGCGCACGGTGAAGAGCGATTACAAATACACGGTTGAGTCTGGAGGTTCGGGCTGACAGGGCGATTTGAAATGGCTCTACTAGATCGAGTATATGCACTGCGACCAAGAAGCAAGCTGGCCTCACCCATTTTACTTCAATTACTGGTATTTGGATTCGACGGGTAGATTCAAATGTAGAAACGAAAATTCCCGTATTACATCTTATGTGCTGGTGAAGCTGGAACTTCTCAATCCGTTGGTAAGCCCCGTCTCCAAAAGGCGCTCGCTGCCCATCGTTGATGGCCAGCCGATCACATGAAGGCTCAGACACAACGAGAATCACCAGCCTTCATCTCCTCGCCGTCACTCACGCTTCCCTACGTCTTCCCTCACCTCTGTCCTTCAGCCAACGACTGGTAGCCATACACAACATGGCCACCTTGTTCAACAGCGCTCGAACCGCCTTCCGTGCCGCCGTCAACGGCTCGGCTGCCTCGGTAGGTGTCTTGTCTTCGTGCCGGCTCTTTCGACCTTGATCAGACCGCCTATGGCAGTCTTATACAGACTTTGAACATTGCTGTAACGGACGAAAAGGTAGCAGGACTGAATAGCCTTACATTAGCTACCTGCCAAAATCAGCCTCTCCGCAGCCACGCCTCCCCGACATGCTGCCGTACGTTTAGCGTCTGCATCCTTGGCAACCCAGGCTACCTAGACCCGTGTTGATGTCCCTTGCTCGTGCTGAGCAAGTGCTTGCTCGCGCCGAGCAAGAGTAGATGATCTGGTGGCGAGGCTGCATTTTGGAGGGTCGAGCGCCGGACTGGTCAGAGTCGTTATGGCCAAGGTGATGCTGCAGAACACTAACCGATGTGCTCGTATTTATGATACAGGTTCGCAATGCCTCGACCCAGGCCGGCACCAAGGCGTCCCCGTCTTTCTTGACGTCCCGGTCTTCAGCCATCGCGGCCACTGCCGTCGCTGTTGGATCTGTCGCCTGGTACAACCAGCTGTACGGCACGCTCCCATTTATTGACACCGCCAGCGCCAACATGGCTGATGAGGGTCTTCACCCGCCGCACTACCCGTGGTCTCACTCTGGTATCTTTGAAACCTTCGACCACGCTTCTATCCGACGAGGCTACCAGGTATACCGGGAGGTGTGCTCTTCGTGCCACTCGCTTGACCGCATTGCCTGGCGAAACCTTGTCGGTGCCTCCCACACCGTCGATGAAGTGAAAGCCATGGCCGAAGAGGTCGAGTACGAGGATGGCCCTGATGACGAGGGCGAGATGTTCCAGCGACCAGGGAAGCTTGCCGACTACATGCCCAGACCTTACGCCAATGACGAGGCTGCGCGAGCTGCCAACGCCGGTGCGCTTCCCCCGGATCTTAGCTTGATGGTAAAGGCCCGTCACGGCGGTGCCGACTACATCTTTGCTCTGTTGACCGGCTACACTGATCCTCCGGCTGGTGTCAAGGTTCAGGAGGGCCTGAACTACAACTCGTACTTCCCGGGTACCCAAATTGCCATGGCTCGGGTCTTGTTTGACGGGCTGGTTGACTACGAGGATGGTACTCCTGCTACCACCTCTCAGATGGCCAAGGATGTCGTTACCTTCCTCCACTTCTGCGCTGAGCCAGAACACGACATCCGGAAGAAGATGGGAATGCAGGCAGTCATCATTCTCTCGTCGTTGACCGCTATTTCTGTCTGGGTCAAGCGATTCAAGTGGGCCGGTATCAAGAGCCGAAAGATCATCTACAACCCCCCCTCTACCCATTAAGAAGATCACCAACAGCCCTTTCTACCCCTTGCGAGAATGTACGGGGCCGCTTCCACTGAAAGCCGTTCGGAATCGCTCTCCATTCTCCTGTCGCCGTAGTCACTTTCGGACGATGCAGATTCGCTCGCTCTGTGTCTATCACGTCCGCCCTTGTAATTCCTTCACGCACGTCTACCCGAGTCTAGAACACACGTATATCGCATGGGAGCGCAGCGTGGCAGCGATCTCTCGCCTGCGAGCTTGGCCGGACGGCGTGCGCGTGTGCGAGCAGGGCCCGAGTCGTGTGCCTTCCCGTGCGCCGAACCGGACACGTCGCGCCGGCAGCTGGCGACCCAACAACCAGCATGTACACAGCTCCAGCTCCCCTTGCGAGCGATCACGCGCTAAAGACGACAAGCGGGACACAGACGGTACAATCATGCTCGGTAGAGACGCCAAGTAGTCATTGCCACCGTACAGTCGGAAAGCGGCTGCGCGGCAGAGAATGCCTTACAAATACAAGGGCCGTCGAAAAGGTGGAAGAAAAGACTGAGTGAACAGCAATCCTCCCAATTTTGGAAGCAGTAAAGCAGTGAGGTGGTTTGTCAGGCAAAAGCGTAATGAGCGCGCGATGCTTAGTCGAAGAGACCGAAGCCCATGTCGTCATCCTGTAGAGCCGGGATCCAAAGTGAACATAAGATGGAATAAAAGTCAGGACAAGGTCCACCACACGACAGCGCGAGCAATGGCAGAATGCCGCAAGGATACTTACGGACTCCTCCTTCTCCTCCTCCTTCTTGTCCTCCTTCTTCTCCTCAGCAGCACCACCGGCAGCAGCAGCGGCGCCACCGGCAGAGGCAGAGGGGGCGGCACCACCGGCGGGGACGGAGGCGAGCTTCTCCTGACCCTCAACGATGAGCTGGTTGATGTCCTTGCCGTTGAGCTCCTCGATCAACTTGTCGAGTCGCTCAGAGTCAGCCTCGATACCGACAGTGTCGAGGAGCTGCTTGATGTCAGCAGCGGAGGGCTGCTCCTTACCGCCGAGGGTGAGCAAAAGGTAGGCTGCGATGTGCTTCATTTTGAGTTATCTGAAAGGTGTGGTTGAAGAGAGAAAAGTGCCCGGCCGCAAATCCGCAAAAGCTTTGATCCTGAAAGGAAGACTTGTGGACTGTGGTGAAACGGACAACAATTCGCAATGCAACAACCAAAGGTAAGTCATGATGTTCAAGAAAGTAGACGATTGGCTAAGCGTGACGGATGGAGTTCCCCTTAGCAAGTTCCTGACATCGCTTGCGTCGCGACCAAACCTCCCCTCCGCGTGATTGAGAAGCATGCAGCTTTACGTGCCATGCGTTGGGCGCTTTCCATGACTCCGCTACCAAAACCGGCAACGATGCCGATGAGCGGCAAGACATGTAGCATTGCAGCAGTCCTCCACGACACATCTTCCAGGGTATCCATCCGCCACGATATGCCATCGTCATGCGTTCGAGCATGTTACTTACCTAGGTACTTGATAAGTGTCGTAAGGTGGAAAGAAGGAAGTGTCTGAAAGGTTCCCAAACGGTATCCTCATTTCCAGCAAGAGTGTTCCTCTACGGCTTTCGGCCTACGACCTACGAGTGCCTCACAAAGTGTTCGGATCCGAACCCGACCAGCGACATATCAGAGGCGCCAACCGACGCGATCGAGCGTGGGAACTTTTGCGGTCCTGGTTGGCTGTATCCTTGCTGATATCTAGACTGGAAATTGGGGCCGTCACGCGTTCAAAGAGCAGGTTCTTTTCGCAGGAGGCGGTCAACTGAGGAAGGGCCAGAGGTACGCCTTGCGTGTGTTAGCTCAGGCCAAGTCCAGAAGCCACGCCTACGAGGGTGAGCCGGCGAGTGAGGAGCGAGAGGTTCCAAGTCGGACTGTTCGAGCTTTCACTTTCCCTTTCCTCACCATCAAGATTGCCCAACATGTAAGTATGAAGCGATGCTCTGCAATGGACTAAGAGGAGGAACAGAGGACAACAGGGTGGCGTGCTCAACAGGCTTGTAGCTAGGTGTCAGAAGGGCTATAACGACATCGCGGTGTCTACCGCGGCGGATACAAACCTGGTCGCGATGCATCGTCGACCACCCTCACACATCGATCAGAATGGGATCCAAAAGGCATTCGCGATACACAGCAACAGTGAAAGGTTGACCATGGAGGCGAAGCACCTGATCGTCAGGAGCGGAATCGTAGACCTTGGAAGTGGCGGGAATTCGCATACGTCGTTCATTTTTAGTAATGAGCCACTTCATAGGTAGCGAGGAAAGCAAGGAGTGGATATCTGGGCGCCTCTTGGACTATTGCAGTTGCAGCGTCAATGCTATCCTAGTGAAACCGATCCTGACTACTTTGGTACATGTCTTTCATTTTCGTCTTGCAACGCTACAGGGATGACTACGACGCCGCCGCCGCCGCTGAGCTCAAGCGAAAGCGAACTTTCCGAAAGTTCACTTACCGAGGTATTGAGCTCGACACTCTGCTCGACATGTCGAACGAGGACTTTATGCAGCTCGTTCACGCCCGGGCCCGAAGAAAGTTCCAGCGAGGTCTGAAGCGCAAGCCCATGGGTCTTATCAAGCGTCTCCGCAAGGCCAAGGCTGCTGCCCTCCCCAACGAGAAGCCTCCTACCGTCAAGACCCACCTGCGAGACATGATCATTGTCCCCGAGATGATTGGCTCCATGATCGGTATCTACACTGGCCGATTCTTTGTCAACACCGAGATCAAGCCCGAGATGGTGGGCCACTACCTCGGCGAGTTCGCCATGACCTACATCCCCACCCGACACGGTGCCAAGGGTAAGGGTGCTACCGTCGACCGATTCCTGCCCATCCGATAATCGGCTCGACTGGCGTTACAGTCTCGTTACCTCTTTATGGCTTCGCACGACCTTTTTTCCCTCTCCTCGCCTTGCTCTAGTCGAATAGACTAGCGGTTGGCCGACGGCCCCCATGCTCTCCTCACATACACACTCTGTACTTTTCCGCGCCTAAAATCCAATGAGCCTCGGGCAGCTCATATCAAAAACGAATCTCATCACGAGCATTGCATCCATCTTTTCTGTACGAGTGCCGTCTCCACGATTCTCACTGTGTGTGCTAAGCAATTGTCGCACTGCAGTACTCGCCGCTGGACCCAAATTGCCGCTTCTGCGCGCATGGGACGGGGTTGGACCGCCTCTAGCAGCGAGGTGCTGCCGGGGTTCGCGGAAGGCAGGATGCCAGCTCGGGCGGCACAGGCAAGGGAGACAGAGAGGCTGGGTGGCTGGTAGTACAAGTGACCATACGAGTCGATGGTATTGCAAAGATGCAGGGTGCGGATGCATATCAGAGCTGCGGCAGGCGGCAGCCCCGTTTTGTGTGACCAAGGCTAGCGATACAGAGGCCGAGGTACAGAGGTAGAGGAAGAACCGAGCTTGTCAGGCAAGCTGGAAGGAGGGAATATGTGGATGGTGCGAGATGGCATAAACGGATGAAGCCTTACGAAATCCAAGAGATGCCAAAGGACCGTCGAGATCAATGTCAACAAGAGGTGCGGTCGAACATTTAGAGCTCGGCACCGGCCTTGAAGGCAGCGATCTTGTCGGCGATCTTCTGCTTTCGCTGCTCGTAAGTGAGTCGGGTGGCCTTGAACTTCTTGGACTCGGCAGCCCAGTCCTTGCCCGACTTGTCGGTGGGCTTGAAAGAGGGGTCTTCACGGATCTTCTCGAAAGCCTCGGTCCACATGTCCTCGAGGTCTTCAGAGCCGACATCCTGCTCGAGAGCCTTGGAGAACTGCTTCTTGAATCGCTCGTCATCTTCCTCCTCGAGCGACTCCATGTACTCAGCGACGTGGCCGCCGTAGATGTAGTTTCGGAGAAGCTCGGCGTCGAGCTCCTTGGTCTCGGGGTCGAAACCGGGGAATCGCTTCTCGGAGTGGGGAATGTAGATACCACCGTCCGAGGCACCCTTGAGGGCACCAAAGACTCGGGAACCGGTGGAGGTTCGCTTCAGACCAACGTCGAGGAAGCACTTGAAGGGGCGGGGCTCGTCATCACCGAGAGCCTCGGTCTCGGTGAACTCACCATCGGGCTCGGTAACACCCTCGTACTTGTCGGCAAGGCCGAGGATGTTGAGAGCTCGTCGGGCGACGAGGAGACCGGTAGCGTAAGCGGCGGACCAGTTGGCAAGGCCAGTCTTGACACCATACCGGGGGAGTTCCTTGGAGGACGCCTGGGTGAGCACGTAATCGCCCTGGATCCTGGCGTGAACAATCTGGCAGGTGACATATCGGTTAGAGAACCGAACTACAAGGCGGTACTTCGGCGCATTGTACTTGTTTTTGGCCTGGGACACGAGACGCTTTCGGGCGTAGTAGTCGGTTCGCCCCTCTCTTCGTCGTCGGTACTTGACCTGGTATCGAGAGAAGTACGAGCTAGACTTGACAGTCTTAACGAACGGCTGTTGACAAGTAGTAGAATATCAGATCAGTCCGAGCATTGTCAGCAAACAGCCGATAAAGACGAGGGGGCGTCCATCGATGCCAGAGGCTAGCTGGACGTTTTCGGTCCAGAGGGCTTGGCAGCTTCAGCTACCAGATGACCAAGTGCTCCTCCGTGCCCATCTAGCCGCCCGTCGTGGCAGAAACCGACACCGTATATGCCCTGGATCATCACTGCGACGCAGTGACGTCGGCAGTGGCATGCGGTGGCACCGACGACGTTGTCAAGGGTGTATACTCACCATCTTGGAATCTTGAGGCGTATGGTAAGGCTTGGTGATCAGGAAGGTGGACAGCGCCGATGTTCTCAAGAGTACACTGGCCGAGGCTACTGGCTTGGCTGGGCTACTTGGCTGGGTCGCACTGGCTGCTGGCTGATGAGTGGCCTTCCTTCTCTCTGCCAAAGTAGAAAGGCTGCCCGTTCGAAAAATCCGAGCCAAACGTCTAGGCGCACGGTACCGAGCAACGCAAGAGCGCTCGGCCGAGGTCCTCAGTTGAGCACTTCTAAAAGCATGTCACGTCACATGATCTATTAAGTGGCAGCGTAAAGGTTCGACTCGTAAATTAAGCAAACCGAATGCCAGCCGTGAAAATAGAATTCTGAGACGCTGAATTGGAATTGTCACAACAAAGCCGCAAGCCAGCAGCGCGGGCAGCAGAAGCAACGAAGCAGCAGCAGCAGCAGCAGCAGCAGCAGCGATCGAGTTTGAGTAACGAACTGCTCGGCACCATCGACTCCCCTTCCCTCACCCTACGAACTCGTCCTCAAGATTCAGTCAAGGTAAGATCTCTCACCGTACGCAGACAGCATGATCGACTACTACCGAACAGTATCGCCAAGCCAGCCCAGTCCCAGCCTTTTTTCAACGCTTGTTCGGCATTCGTAACGGCCTTGGCAACTTCACGGCGGTGGATAGCGATGGAGGAAACATACGCATGGCTCTCGTGTCAAGCAACTTGAGCAGGATGGCATGGGATCGTCAGCTACCCTCAATCCGTGCTCTATGTTGAACATCAGCCGTTGCGCCAATTGTCACCGACAACAACATCTGAAGAAGGCTGTGGCTTCGCGCCGCTACTGGGACGTTTTGTACTCTTCCCTTTCTTGCCTTGTTGTCGATTGTTGTAGTAGCAAAGACGCCCGGTGGGCTGTCTTTGCGAACCGCATCGACACGGCAGGGGGAAGGCGTCGACCTTTGAGTCCCTTGTCACGATTGCTTGGAAGCTCGTGCTGACCCTTCTTTGCTTTCACCTGATCTGTTTTGCCGACTCCTCTTCTAGATGGGTGCCTACAAATACGTTGAGGAGCTCTACAAGAAGAAGCAGAGCGATGTTCTGCGCTTCCTCCTCCGAGTTCGGTTAGTATCTTCGTCAGCATAAACATGCCGTCTGCACCACCATTGCGACACTGTCCGTTTATCGTAGTCAGCCTCCAGAAACGTCGGGAATCGAGGGTGTCGAGTCGGTTCGTTTGCTTGCTGTTGTTCAGCTTTGCTAAACACAGCACGACCTCCAGCCTAGCTTGATCAGAGTCGGCAGACCTCAGCACACTCCGTTGTCGGCACCTTGCGAGCTTGTCTCTGGTGTTTGACTTGGAATGTTGCAGTCTGTCCGCTTTCGCCAAGCCGGGTTGTGGCCAGGCGAATCGCTGCTCCTCCCCCTTTGGCTCTTTGACTGTCTCCGTTTGGCTGACTTGAAGGCGAAACAAGGGTCGGCTTTGAGGCGGACGCGACAATGAACAAGCGAGCTGCATGTACTGACCTTGTATACGGATTCACTGTACTGTTTCTGTGATTAGATGCTGGGAATACCGACAGCTGAATGTCATCCACCGAGCTTCGCGACCCTCGCGACTCGACAAGGCCCACCGACTCGGCTACCGTGCCAAGCAGGGCTACGTGATCTACCGAATCCGAGTTCGACGAGGTAACCGCAAGAAGCCCGTCCCCAAGGGTGCCACCTACGGCAAGCCGGTCCGACAGGGTGTCAACCACCTCAAGTACCAGCGATCGCTGCGAGCCACGGCTGAGGAGCGTGTAGGCCGAAAGTGCGGCAATCTGCGAATCCTCAACTCGTACTGGATCAACCAGGACGGTGTCTACAAGTACTTTGAGGTGATTGCCGTGGACCCGCAGCACAAGGCCATCCGACGTGACCCGCGCATCAACTGGATCGCCAAGGCCGTCCACAAGCGACGAGAAGCACGAGGCCTCACCGCCACCGGCAAAAAGTCGCGAGGACAGGGCAAGGGTCACCGATACAACAAGACCCAGGGCGGCGGAAAGAACTCGACCATCCGCAAGCGCGACACGCTCCAGCTTCGACGATACCGCTAAGCGGCTCGCCGTGCTGGCTCGCCTTGTTCCCCCCCGCTTTCCCTCTGGCATGCTCCCTCCTTGTATTCTTTCTCTCGCATCTATGCCGCTACCTTTCCTCTCACTCATCAAAAGCACATTTGTTGCAGCGCTTGTCTCGCTGGAGGACAGCCATTTCAGCGTCACCCCGCATGATCTTCTGAAATCATAACCTTGCTCTATGCATATCCCATATCCTGCGTTGCTGGTTGTGATGGCTGGCGTGCGGGCAGGGCACGGCGTGAGTGCCGCGGGTGAGGGCGGCGAGCGGCTCAGTCGACGATGGTGGCCATGCTGGGGGGATGTCAGCGCGTGCGTGTGAGCTGGGAGGGGAGAGGGGGGACTTACAGGGCGGCGATGGCCTGTGCCTTGCGTGTGGTGTGCGGAGGCGGAGGGGGCGATGGAGGGGTGGTCCATTGAGGCGGGATGTCGGGTTCGTCGACGGGGGCGTCTAGGTCGAAGTTGGCCCAGAGGTGGGCTTGCGCGCTGTCGGGGGAGGGGTCTGGCGGTGTCGGGGGGGTGGTGTAGTGGCTGTGGCTGTGTGTGCTTGGGGCCGCGGGGTGGGCGACGCCGGCGCGCTGAGCCGGTGTGGGCAGTGTTGCCGGAGCGGGGGCGACTATGGCGGTGGTGTGCTCGGGTTCGGCGTGGGCGGCGGCGCGGGCGGTCTGCTCGAGCCGGGCGCGGCGGAGGAGGCTCTTGTAGCGGATCCACTTTTTCATCCAGCGGATCATGTTGTCGGCGCTGGACTGGGCGCCGGGGGGGATGGCGTTGGGGCTGGTGACGAGCTTGACGCGGGTGAACCAGACCGGTTCGTCGATGCTGGAGACCACCTGGAAGCCGCGCACGTCGAGCATGACCGCGTACTGGCCCTTGCGGTAGGGAAGGCGTGTCGACGCGCCCGCGGGCGCGCGATCCGCCGCGGTGTGCACCTGCACCTTGGCCACCCCTACCCGCACCGCGCTCAGCATCAACAGCGCACCCTTGAGCGACGTCAAGGTCACCCCCCGCTCCCGCTGGAATCGATCCACCTGATGCCGCCCAAACCGCGCCGCAATGCAGTGCGTCCGCTCGCCCACCAGCGCCCACACATCCCCCCCCACCTCCGGCCGCGCCACCGCCCGAAACGTCAGAAAGCGCAGCACCTGCACCCGCCCCCCCCGCAAAAACGGCATGTCGCTCAGATCATACCCCCCCTCCAACCCCTCACTCGCCTGCCCCGAGACATGGCCAAACAGCCACGCCCGCAGACTCTCGCTCATCCCTCCTCACCGCCGCCGCAAGACTGGGCCAGTGCAGAGCAGCTCCTCCTAAGCGCGCACGCAGCACATCGCTGCAGCTTGCCCGTTTCGTTCAGTAGTCCTTGCCCGTTTCGTTCGGTGCGGTCCCCACCGCTGAGATGGTTGCGTCGTTGCGCTGTGGCCAGCGATATGCGATGTGGAAGGATGAGAACATGAGTGCATCACGTGGCTCCGCTGCGTGCGCGTCTGAGCCGGCCTAGCACTTCGCCTCACCTTCATCTCCTCGCTCTCGTC